>JAQGDQ010001224.1:0-53914 GCA_030141605.1 Tubiluchus corallicola
CATACGCACGCACGCATACGCACGCACGCACGCATACGCGCGCACGCGCGCATACGCGCGCACGCACGCACGCACACACATACACACACACACGCACATTACGCACGCACACACACACACACGCACACACACACACACACACGCACAAACACACACGCACGCACACACACACGCATACACGCACGCACGCACACACGCACACACGCACGCACGCACGCACGCACGCACACACACTCTTTCTCTCTCTCTCTCTCTCTCTCTCTCTCTCTCTCTCTCTCTCTCTCTCTCTTTGTTTCCTTTTTCTTTCTACCCTTTTGTCTCACTCGCTGATTTGCTCGTTCACTCTCTCTTTCTTCATCTTTCTTTCTCATTCTACTTCCCTCCCTCCCTCTCTCTTTTTCTCTCTCTTTCTGTTTCTCTCTGTCTTTTCTTCCCCTCTCTCTTTTTCTCCCTTCACTTTCTCTTTCTCTCTCTCTCTGTCTGTCTTTCTCTTGTTGTTTCTCTCTTTTTCTTTCTTTTTCTTCTCCTGTTTTTTCTTTCTGAACTGCAAATTTTCAAACTGTTGTCGCTACGGCCCGATATAAAAGAAGCCTTGCACTAGTTTTTGCTTGAATAACATGAGTTGAATGCTGTTACGTATGTCGCGACATTATCGTTGATTAGTGGGTTTGTGAACTGTAATACAATGCAATGTAACATAGTAAATATAACATACTGTAACATAACACATCACAATATAAGAAGCACTACACTGTTGCACCCAAAAATGTAAAATTTCATAGGAGCTGATGTCAGTTATGTTTTAATGGTTGCAAATTCGCTTTTCAGGTATCTCTAAGTTGACTGACCGTAAAGAAAATTTAGTAGAAAATATACACAAAAATAAAATATAGTGTACATACACATATCCTACAAAATGCATTTCGAAGTTAATTGTTGTGTGACTTTCTTACGACCTCTGCTCTCTGAAAACTCTATTCAAAACTGTAATGTGTCAGTAAAATGTGGGACAATCATCCGTCTGCGTGCCATTTATAAACCAAGCGGTACATTTTTGATCCTTGTGCCAAACACGTACATAATTGCCTTTTTGATATTATTCTAGGCGTGTATTAATAATTACTACAGCAGCAAGGCGATGTGCAAACAAGAACTTTCCTCGGCGAATTGATAAGAAACTCTGAAAGGTGACGCCTTGTATAAAGAAAGTGCATTAAAGACTTATGTTAAACTTATATTTTATTCAGACCTATTTTGCTTATACGGGGGCGGAATATGCTTTGAATTTGACTTCCTGCAGAATAATCATATTTCGTTAAAGGGAGACAGGATGATTTTTCATGTACTACCCCATTTTCAAGTCCGATAAAAAGTATACATTTTAGCACAATCAATACTGCAAAAGACTTTCTGATAACGAAATAATAGATTTAAATCTTAATAAACGGCGAGCGAGCCCAACTATTGATGACTTCACAAACTAACAATTTTCAACAGCAAAAATATTCCACGAGCGTGTTGCATGTGTTTGTGAAAGAGAAAATTGAAGTATAGTGCTGCTGTAAGATATTCAGGGTGTTGTACTAAAACTAGGTCATTTTAAGATAAAAATTCAACTTCAGATTTTCCGCTGTGCTCACGCACGAGCTGTTGAAAGTGTGTAGTTCGTCACAAACTAGCACATCGGAAATGAGAGGCACAGCTCCTTGTTTTTCGTGTAGTGTGTTTTCGAAATGCTCGCGCTAGTGCCCGTCTAACTAGCGAATGGCGAAATGCATGTAAGAGCGAAGAATTAGTGGCGCGAATTGTGTTTGTGTGGCAATAATTCTTTCGCGTAAGTCGTTTTTGAAAAAAGTATGTTATCGTTCAACATTTTAAAGTATGTTGGTTTGACCAACAGTTTAAGATTGGGTCCGGTTTTGCTTTAAAGGACATAAAAACTGAATTCTTAAAACAGCCAAACTGTTCGCCTTGAGAATTTGTATCACCTATACTCTGTTTTACTTCATAGGTTGCTTGTCTTAGTTTTAGCTCAATATAGAAAACGTAAATTCAAATTCCCGCTCTAACAGACGCAGGCATTTTAATGATCCGTCATTGAATAAGAAATTGAAGCAAGTTCAGATAACATTACGTAATTTTATAAAAGTAATCAGAGCATTTGTTACGCACACTTCACTTATCAAGCAAAAGTAAAAATTACTTTATCTTGTCAACAAGATTAATGATATGTTTCTTGGTGACCCAGTGACGTTTCTTGGTGACCCAGTGACGTTTCTTGGTGCACACCGGGATAACAAATCAGTGACGATTTACCAGTAGGCGGGAACTCTTACCACTGGACACTGGACACCAATATGATTGGAAACATTAAGGGATGCGTCGTTGGACCTCAAGTTGTTGAACCGCAAATTTGCAGCAAATCTTATACTGCAGCAAAATTATAGACCACAGTAAGTAACATTCGGAAAATAATGTTACAATTTCTACATGTAAAAAACAGCAGCATATAGTATCCGTCACCGTTTATTGTCTGACATTCAAAATATGTCGTTTGTAACATAAAAAATGAGAGAGGATTTATAAATAGCATTTTTTAAAGTGGCATATATTATTGAGTGGCTATAATGCTTTTTTGTTGTAGTGAAAAGTCATTTTTCGTGAATTAATTTTGTGTGCATTTTGTTTTTTATATAATTATGTAAATAGACGTGTGCTACAACCGTTTACAACAGCAGCACCACCACCACCACGACCACCACCACCACCACCACCACCACCACCACCACCACGACCACCACTAACAACAACAACAACAACAAGATGTCCTGTGTTGTCTACAACCACACTTTTGCAACTGTGTGCTCTGTTTTATTGTAATTTCAGTATTTTTAGTCTTATGTTTTAATGTGTATTCTTGTTGTCTTATGCTATATACATGCTATTTAGTTGTGTGTGCATGTGTGTGTGTCTGTGTGTGTGCGCGCGTGCGTGCGTGCGTGTGTGTGCTCGCGTGTGTGCGTGCGCGCGTGTGTGTGCATGTGTGTGTGCATGTGTGGTGTGTGCGTGTGTGGTGTGTGTGTGTGTTTTATATGGATTTTAAGTCTGGAATAAAAACCTGAATTGAATTGAATAATGTAGGCCTATCAGATGCTGTTTCTTGTTTTGTTGTAAACTTTCTTTTATGGTACTCATTATTTTAATATGTTTTTATGTTTTAATTTTGTGAATGTTATTTCGTGTTAATGTTTTAAAGTTGAACAGTATAAGGTTTTATTTTTTATTTTTTCTTGTAAAGTATGTGCAATATTTGCATATAATATACGTAAATACATGCATGCCAAAATTGTCTCTCAGTGTGATTTTATTGAAGAACTTGAAATTTCTCTTTGGTTTTGGTGAATCAAATACTGTGAGTCAATGTCTGCATCCGCCCCAGCTGATAGAAAAAACTGATGACAAACATTACATTAAACCTTTGAACGTTCCACACCCGACTTATTAAGCACATTAGCCAATAACTACTCAAACAGGAGTCATTTGAGTTTGGTAAATCCGATAAATGTATGTAAGTGAACGGAGAATGTTCGAAAAGGAGTGCTTTTGACTTAACTGGTTAGTAAAACGTTTGTTGCCGTTTAGAAAAAGTGATTTCAGTGATAGTTGTCGTGCGCTTAGATAAACAAGAGCTCTCTATATTGTGCCTTAGGGCCTTAGGGCTTTCATAAGTGGTATATTAATTTACCATAAGTAATTCAACGGAATTAATACAGTCGGTCGAAAAATTCGAGGTGAGACAGGTTAGATTAGATTAGATTAGATTGGATTAAATTTTATTGGTCTCATTTAAATTTACACATAATAGCATGCAATGTTTCTTTAAGATCATAAACACTACATTGAGAAGGGGTGTCGAAAGACCAACAGGTCACCTAGCGGCCACCGCTATTTTTACGACATTAATATTTATTTAGTTAATCGAGTGACATTGTTAGCAGCTTATTGCGAAGCATGCTTAATAATTATATACATTATAAATTTACAATAAAAATTGTGTTAGTAACTAAAGAAATATATCTATTTGTTATTAATATCTAATTTACTTAAAGCCTTTTGTTAGCGCATGCAAAATAACCGATAAACTAGAATGAAAATGACATAAACAATTATAATAGACATAAACAGATAATTATATGTTTCGTGGTTTTGAATATTTTGGAAAAGTTAGAATTGATTTTATGGCATTCGATGATCAGTCTAATCACTTTTATTTATTTACCTTTGTTCATTTATTTATTTATTATTATTTATTTATACTAATCCTTTATGAGGGCAGTCCATTAAGTGCGTTACAAAGGGGTGGGCTTCATAAATATGTAGAAATATACATTAACTAGCCGCTTCTGCAACTTTCATTCTGAATTAATGTAAAAAATTGTACTTCAGTATAAGAATACTACCTCATGGGGTCAGAACAGAGAAGTAGCAAAAGAAGCAAATACGGAAAAAGTAAAACATTCTTTACTGTAAAAGATGCTTTGGTATTGAAAAGATAGGCATAAAATAAACCTTAGGTATAAAACAAAATAAAATAAAATAAAATAAACAGGTACAAAACAATAGTATAAACCAAATTATAATACATTTAATAAATTTAATGTTTGGAAACCGTATGTTGCTATATTCATTTTACCCGACTGCTGTGTAAAGTTTTACGTTGCTTGACTCAAACTATACAAACTCTAGGTAGTCGTGAATGATGAAATACTTGCTCAAATATCATCTGCAGTAGGCCTGTGTGACCATTATATTGCAAATATGAGACACTCCATAGATTACAATTATTGTATCGACTTGGATAGATATGCAGCTTTTCCACAAATGATGCTATGACGTTTTGATTCGAAACTGGTCTGTTTTAACTGTCACCATATTGTAGTCTTTTTCATCCCACTTGGTTTTATCGTCATCTTTAACGCCATCGCCAATATCTTCAACATCAGCACCACCGCCACCACCATCATCGTCATAATCATCGTCGTCGTCGTCATCGTCATCGTCATCGTCACCGTCACTATCACCATCACTATCACCTTCACCTTCACCATCATCATCATCATCGTCATCATCATCATCATCATCACCATGGCCATCATCATCATCATCATCATCATCATCATCATTTTACTTTGTTTAAGAATAATAAAAGAGAGCAAGTGAAACGTTTTGCATATTTGCTCTACATGGTAAATATTAAAGGGCAAATGTGGTACAAAAAACGTTTTTTCCAGTTTCTCTCTCTGTGTTCATCAGAGTTGCCACCTCTTCACGAACCGAAATCAAGAGTCAGGAGCTAGCTGGAGAGAGGGGGTCGGAGCTTGGAGGTCGTCTTGTGAGGCGTTTTTCAGAAACAAAAATCAAGGAAATTAAACCACAAAGTAGTGCAAATTTCTTGATTTTAGGCCCTAAAAAACATTAAAACCTAAAACTTACAAAGTGCAAGGAGTGTACATCAATTTTTGCAGTTCTTTCCCAGTCCCAATGCATTTCTTACATTTTCTGAGATTTCTGATGACAATTCGTGTTGTGTGAATTAAAGCTAAACTGGATGAATTCTTGCATTGGAGCACTTGTGGCTGGAGCAAAAGTTGTCAAAAATGTAAACGGCTTTAAATGATCACGTAACCATTTAAACTTAATTTAATAACTTTACTATTTTACTTAAGAGAGATTTCACTATGTTTAGCTTTGCTTAATGTTTCAATGGCATCAAGATGTACTTTTCTTCCCACTTAAATTTCAATGCTTTCGTAGATTTCGAAAATTTTCAAAAATCGGACCGAAGTAGGGATGTACGGTTGAATGTCAGGAGACTCCGGGCCAAATCAGGCGTGGTGGCAACCCCAATGTTCACAATTTAGTTAAAATGCTGTCTAAACTCAGGCTACGTTATTAAGGATTTAGCTACTGCTGAAAATGAAGTATTTGTATACAAATCTAAAAAAATATGACAATAAAATATTATATTATAATAATAATGTATCCAAATGCATTGTATCGAAACATGTCGCGTAAGCTTTTGTCGAAGCGTCGGCTGCTGTTACTACTGTTGCTGCTGTTGCTCAATGCTGTTGCAGTCGATGTGACTGTCATAGCAACTGCTATGGCTGGCATACGCTGCTTTGTTTTTTCTGATTTTGGCAAGTTTTTTCGTTTGTTTCTAGCCATTTCGACAACACTCCCTTTCACCCTATCGGCACACACTTTTCCAAAACTATTGGATTCTTATAATACACTTTTAAACGTTTAAGTAGCCCAGAAAAATATGTTGTTTACCTGCGCAAATAAAAAGTCAGACACAAAAATTCAACAGTCCTACATTGCCTAAACTTTCGGATAAAGTCGAACAAACTATTTCTGCACATAAGTAGGAAATATCTGAGGTCTGTTTATCAATAAACTGAAAAAAAGGTTCACTTTACAAAGGATAAAAGTACTAGTCAATTGAACATCATTGTTCACGGCCCCACGACAGCCGGAAGACGTTGCTGTACACCAAGGAAGATGCCTTTTTATTTATAATTTTAATAAAGCATGAAGCTCATTGTCCGACATTAACCCGAGTACAACATAAGCCCATTTTACCTTTTCACCAAATTATGAAAAATAAAAGCAGTTGTAGCATTATAAAATGAGTACTGTGTTGTGTTTCAAATAACTTGCACCTGATTTATTACTAATTACGAGTTACTTAAAGGTGAAATGGTAAATAGAGTCAAAATAACATTGTTAACACGGAATGGTTTTGTGAAAATGCCACCAACATTATCGTCTCATGGATATAGACAATGGCGTTGTCATTGAATAGTCATAAGTTTCAGAGCATCAAGAGAATTCGCTATAGTTTGTCCCGTGATTTAACCAGTACAGTAATTTGTAAAACGCTTCTGTCTCATTTAGATTTTAACAATGCTTTACTTTTTGGTATACTTACCACAACATTGAAATCTGTGCAAATTGTTCAAAAGATGGCAGCCAGGACTGTTTCAAAAATATCAAAATATGATCACATTACTCTGGTCCTCAAGATCCTGCTTTGGTTACCAATTAGATATCGTATAAAGTTTATACTTCTTGTCACCTTTAAATCACTAAAACGGGAAGCACCATTGTATTTGACAGAGACGTTCGAGTTTATTACTTCAACATATACTTTGAGATCTATTGGCAATCTACATCGTAAGATACCAAAAATTAAGTTTGTAACATTTGAGGATAGAGCTTTCAGTCTTTGTGGTTCCAGTTGTCTATGAAACTAAAATTGGCTATAAATGTTAAAGAAGTTAAGAAACTACTTAAGACTAATTTGTTTCAGCAAGCATTTCTGTAATTTTAATAATCTATCATTTTGTGCTATAACTTTTTGCTAGTGTGATAATGTCGTTTTTACTGATGATTCTTCTTGTGATTTTGTTCTCCTTGTGATAATTTAAAGTAATTTTTAGATTTTATGTGATTTTCTTTTAATGTTGTACATCACCTTTGATACTATTTTATTATTGTGATGAAAGTTTACAAACAATAAACTGTTAAACTGAATAGTCAAAGGGAAACTGGTGTCTACTAATTGAAAATCAAGAACCAACTGATAATAAAACAGAAACTACTAACTTTTAAAATTTAAAAAGCTGCTGGTACGTTAGATTACGTTCAGTGTACAGCAACATTTGCTTACCAATTTACTTCGAATTGTTGTATTTTAAGACCTCGACTAACTAACTATTTGATACGTTTCGTTCATTTTGTTGACGACTGTTCAGATGACGGGAAATAAAAAAGTTAAATCTAAATAAATTTGGCTATATAAATAAGTGATACTAACACATTTTTAATTGATTTCAGAGAATAAAAATGGATTCTTCTTATAGAAGAGTACTGCCAGGACTTTTTGTTGGTATATGTCTCATTGTAACAATCACAGCAGATTGTACACCTGAAACATGTGAGAATGGTGGTACTTGTATTCCTGGTCCACCACCGAATGGATACATTTGCTTCTGTGAGCCTGGATGGATGGGTGACAATTGTGAAGAAGAGAATCCTTGTCACCCACAACCTTGTGAAAACAATGGAACATGTGCGGTACATCCTAGTATACCTGGTCAGTACCAGTGTCTTTGTGAAGACGGATTTGCAGGAGAAAACTGTGAAATTATTGATCCATGCGCTGATGCAAACAATCCCTGTGTTAATGGCGACTGCTACCCACATGCACAAGATCCTGAAATAGCTCAGTGTATTTGTCATGAGGGGTGGGATGGAGACCACTGCGACATTGATCTCACTTGTGTGCCAAACCCATGTATGAATGGAGGGACGTGTTGGGAGGTGGATGACTCCTACACGTGTCATTGTAGACCAGAATGGGTTGGAGATGACTGTAACATCACGAACCCTTGCAATTCTGAACCTTGTTTGAATGGAGGAACATGCACACCAAATATCACAGATCCATCAATTCCTGATTGCAATTGCCCGGATGGATTTGAAGGAGAGTTCTGTGAAATTGACATTGATCTTTGTTTGCCAAACCCTTGTCAAAACGGTGGCATCTGCTCGGAAATAAACGATACAACAATTAAGTGCGACTGCCTTGAAGGATACATTGGAGACTTTTGTGAGTTTGAGGACCCCTGTAGACCAGATCCTTGTGAAAATGGAGATTGTGAGCCTGACATCAATGATCCATCAAAACCAAACTGCACATGTGATGATGGCTACGTGGGCGACTACTGCAACTTTTTTGATCCGTGTTTGGATTATGACTCAGACCTCTGCATCAATGGGACCTGTGCACCAAATCCAGAAAATTTTACCTTGCCTTATTGTCTGTGTGACCCAGGCTTTGTGGGAGAATTTTGTGATATAGACGATCCCTGTATTGGATATGATGAGTGTGTTAATGGCACCTGTATACCAGATCCAGATGATGAAGTTTCGCCATTCTGTGACTGTGATCTTGCCTACGAAGGAGAAGTTTGTGACATTTTTACTCCTTGCCTGGACCTCGAGTGCGTTAATGGAGAATGCAAACCAGATTCAAATAATTCAACTCAACCTTACTGTGACTGTGATCTTGCCTACGAAGGAGAAGTTTGTGACATTTTTACTCCTTGCCTGGAGTACGAGTGCGTTAATGGAGAATGCAAACCAGATTCAAATAATTCAACTCAGCCATTCTGTGACTGTGATCTTGCCTACGAAGGAGAAGTTTGTGAAATTTTTACTCCTTGCCTGGAGAACGAGTGCGTTAATGGAGAATGCAAACCAGATTCAAATAATTCAACTCAGCCATTCTGTGACTGTGATCTTGCCTACGAAGGAGAAGTTTGTGACATTT
Organism: Tubiluchus corallicola; assembly: GCA_030141605.1. Lineage (NCBI taxonomy): Eukaryota > Metazoa > Priapulida > Priapulimorpha > Priapulimorphida > Tubiluchidae > Tubiluchus > Tubiluchus corallicola. The sequence continues at coordinate 9,401 of JAQGDQ010001224.1, forward strand.
TTACTCCCTGCCTGGAGTACGAGTGCGTTAATGGAGAATGCAAACCAGATTCAAATAATTCAACTCAACCTTACTGTGACTGCGAAGACGGTTTTATAGGCGACCATTGTGACACTGCAGATCCTTGTTTTGTTGATCCTTGTTTGTATGGTATCTGCACGCCAGATTCAGAGGATCCATCAATTGCAAACTGTGCCTGTGATCAAGATTGGATTGGAAGTTTATGTGGTGAGTTATATGGTTTAAGCTTGAATTTCATGTATGTATAGTGGTAGTAACTTATTAACTGTAACAATGAATTATGAGCGGAACAATTTTACAGTCCAATACAGTACATTAAGCAGCTATAGTTAACTATGCAACAGCAAACTCAACAAATAGCAAACAGAACCTAGCTTTGTGTGTTTATCAATTTAACAACAAAACAAAGCAACATCTATCTGTCTTTACTACAAGCTTCAGATTGCAAGTAAACAAACTTGATAAACAACTAAAGTCTAACCCAGGACAATCCTGTCGTACATGTTCGATATTAATACATTCACAAATGAAACGATATTCTGTTTTCACGAGAGACTTAGTTTTTGCTTTTAGTTGATACATTTCATTTTTTTAAACATTAGGCAAATTAAATACTAATGCACAATTCACGGTGAATCCGGTTATTACAAGGCTTTAATTAATATAATACTGATTATTTGTGTCGCAATCCTTTAGTAAGCATTACTGCTCATATGTATGTTATGGAGGTAAGGAACACCTTTTGTACATCTTTAATATTTATGTAATTATCAATGCTAATCCTAAAGAATTTCAAGTTATGCTTGCTTTCAAGATAGGTGTGCTTTTCTTCATTACTCAACATACATGTTTATCCACTTTTGCCAGCTACGAGCGAAAAAAATCATTTTTTCCTTTTTTTTGGTTGTAGATTCTAATCATAAAAATAATCTTGAATGCGTAAAATAATCCAAGTTTAACTTAATATTTAAAGATAGTCACGTTATTGAACATTATCGTATTAGAAGCTAAAATTTTGTAACATAATTCAATCAGTAACCGTCTTAAATGTAAAATCTAATTTTTAATTACTTGGTATATGCGCATTAATTAATTATATTACTAACAATTTTGAGAGGGTGGCTGACCTCGATAACTCATAGTTCTTTCGCCACCCTTTCACCACTAATCAATAGTCACTTTTGCACTTTGTAATATTATTGTATGTTGTACAGAATTATAAATCACTTAGTTATGAATTTTGCTATTATAAAGAATGGTGCTAAAATAATAAACTTACTTACTTATTCACTTTTTCAGATATCACAATAGATGTTCATCCTAGCAACAGTACAATAGTTGAAGGTTTAGAAGCGGCCTTGTCTTGTGAGTTGAAAAAGGAGATTCCAGAGGTTGAACAGTTGAGTGTGACGTGGATTAAAGATGACAGTGAGATAAACGTAGATGGTGATAAATACCAGTGGTTAGATTCCGATCCTGACAACTCTCTTGATTATAGCTTACTCATTTCTAGTCCTTTACTAGAAGACGACGAAGGAAGTTGGAAGTGTAGATCTGCTGCAACGTCGGATTCATCAAATACGATTGATTCCGGCGAAGCTGTGCTGACAGTATTAGGTAAGTTCTTGACAAATACATACATCAAGGTAGTTTTGAAACTGAATGGTAATCAAGTTGAAAATGAATTTTGAGATCTCAAACACACTTAACTGACAATATGCGATCATATTGATGTTTGTGATCACTGAAGGAGTTTTGGGAATCGACGTTTCACAACTTTGCAAACTAACTCTCAGTTTGTAGTCCTGTAAAGTGGCTATCATTTAATATAACAATATGACAAAATTACTATATCGTCTTGATAAGGTATTTACACTCTTTGTACAGGCGTGTACAACACCTGAACTGCTGCAAAAGGCACCAATTTTTATTCGCAAATCAGTCTAATGCAAGTTTACCCCCTGATAAGCGTTTCACAGCGTTTTAGTATCTAAACGTTTATCGCATGGAAAAGCTTTTGTAGGATCTTTATAATTATTGTGGAGTAGTGGTTAAAGTGCGCCCGACTGCTATGCGTGTATTAAGCTAAATGCTGTACGGTGCTGCCATCTGGCAACGAAAATAATACGAAAACAATTTACACTGTCTTTAATGTGCAAAATTGGCCGAGTTTCCTTTTAGCTGATTAGACTTAAAATGATCAGTTGTAGACTTGCAAGCATATGTATTTTGTTTATCACATTTAGATAGTATGATACAGAGAGGTTAATATGATAGTTGACTAATTGTATAGTCGATATATCAATTCTACTGGTATGGGCTTAATATATATATATATATAAGATTCGAGGCTACAGCTTCGACGGCGGCACCATTCGCGGCGATCTACATATCAAACGAAAGGTCTCGATCTAGTGTCGTGCCATTTGGGGTTTATTTTTTGAATCGGGCTCATTGGCCGTTTTTTTGCAAAACTTATACCTCTTACTTCTGGAGAACGGGAACGGGCCGGGGACGGCGATGGCCATAGATAGATATGCCGTTCAGTGGTGTGTGTCATAGTCATATTTAGATTTCACAGGATGGGCATCAATGCCCGCTACAGGCGTTTTCCCAGACCCAACTCCCGATTTTTTCAAAATTTTGGCCAAACGGCCTGTAGAAAAAACGCTCAATCGGCGTTCAGTGGCACTGTTGGAAGAAGATATATAGCTCTTTAGAAAGACGAAGAACAGGGCTACACGATGATGTAGGCTATATTTTAGGACATGTCTACCAAGAGGAGTGGCGACGAGTTAATTAGATGTTCCATTTTCGGTAATTTTCGCTTAGAAAACTGCTGACGCAAAGCCATTGTTGTGACGTCATCCATTATACTCTTCCTATAACCTTATAACTTTAATTCAGTAAAAGCTGCTGCTGCTGGCTTTGTGTTGTAGGATGTTTGCGCATTATTGATTATAAGTGGATTTATAAGCAAAATGTTTTGCGGGGCCTTTGCTAGTAAACAGAATAATTTTCTTTCTAAAAATACTAAATCAGGTTATGATAACATTATTTTGACTTGACACGTTGACTTACTTTATAAGTTTCAGTGTGTCTAACAGCTTATTTTTTCAACACCGTTGCGTAAAATTTAAACAAATTGACGGAAATGTTAAAACTTGCTTTTTGATTCCCCAACTAAAACCAATATTTATATTTTGCTGGATATAATAAATTTCTGTCAAAGCAATCTAAAATTAATTTAACGAATGCAAGCAAAGCATCAAAACATGAGTGTGTTATATAGTTAATACATAAGCGTCACATTAAAAGTAACTGTATGTGTCATCGTTATCCCGAGTTATTTAAATTCATCTTTTACAATCATATTCAGAACTAAAATTACTTGACACATATTCTTCTCTCTCTTTTCTATGTTTGTCTTTGTTTGTTACTTTGTTTCACCGCATTTTTCTTTTTTGCTCAATGCATATTTCACCTTTTCAATTTACTCTTATATCGTTCGCATCTCTTTCCCTCTTTCTTCTCCCCTTTCTGTTTATTTCTCTGTTTCTCTCTCTCTCTCTCTCTCTCTCTCTCTCTCTCTCTCTCTCTCTCTCTGTTCACACTCTCTCTTTCTCTCCCCAAACTTTTTAAATAATTGATTATAGTAGCAATAAGTGCAACTCTCCCTATTGAGCGGTGGGGCGATGTGTTTTTGTGAGCGCGCATTGGCTGATGAATTGCAGATGAAAAACTCAATTGCAGATGCACCACTCCGGCATGTTGCTATGGCAATACAGGTCGCAACTCAAAAGCAATGCTTGTTTTTACCTCTGCTGAGAAGTGAGACTTTGTTACTTTTACCTGTCATATTTTGAAATAAAGTTATGCAGTCACTAGGTAATAAAAATACAGAATACAGTATAGAAACAGTGAGATGACGAAGTAGAACATTAAACTCGTAAAAAGTAGTGAAATGAATTGAAAAAACGTTCTATTTGTTTACTTTTTAGTTCCTCCAGCAGCGTTCGTAATGCAAGATAAAGATGACAACCTTATTGAAGAGGAATTGTTCGTCATTGAAGGAGTAGCTACGGAGGTTGTATGTATTTCAAATGCTAGCAAACCAGAGAGCACCATAACATGGATCAACGGTAATGTATTTGTTCAATTAGAATTGTTTTTCGAAAAAGGTGGGCTTCCGTGCCATTTTTATTTGCGAGTTAATTAAATTTTTGCAAACATTAATTTAGGATAAAATTAGAATAACCTGTTAAGGTTTTTGTTTTGTTGTACTTGCTGTCATATAAAAATGGATTGAAAATTACGGATGGAAACAGCATAACGTGAGTTTTTTATTTTGTAAATAGATGAAATGGATCTAACAGAGTACGCAGAAGTTGATGTAATTCCTAGTGCCACCAGGGAAGGCACTGTGGACACCATAAGCACTTTGACATACGATTTTGTTAGTGATAATGACCAGTCGATTTTGGAATGCATAGCAAACGTTGATGGAATTCCTGATTCAAACTCGGTGAACGTGACTTTGAGTTTTGTCGGTAGGTTAAACATTTAGTATTGCCCGAGCATAGCCTGACCAACGTATAGCACGCTCTTCATAAGAAGATATAAGATATCAGAATTTATCTGTGACAATGACATAAATGAAAAGGAATCAAGTAGCACATTTCAGCAATAAGAATAATTAAATAGCTGTTTTTGTGAAATCAAGTGATTTAATGACTTGACATGGCTGTGACGACATAGCGATTTTTCTACTCAAGGAAATGCAAACAGTATATTTTAGGTAGTTCATAACATTTGTAACTGACATTTAGTTAGTGAATTTAAGAAATAATAATAAAGCGCCAACCCAACTTTGAGATCCACTCAAAAACCTCACGGAAAATTGGTTTCAATTGTAATTCACTTAACCTCCACTATTTGATCAAAGATGGTCAATATATTAAGATCTACTGTTTTGCGAAGAAATAAAGATGCACGTGAATCATTTTGAAAATTTTATTTCTAATGTAAAGGTGGTCACTGTATGTAAAATTTATCTTGAAATCCAGTTTCAAATTGTTTCAACACCATGTTGAGTTATTAACACTACATGCCTTACCTCAAATTTTAGAAAATAATTTTTCACTGATTTAAAAAATAGTTTTATCTGATTAAACCTTCAATTATTGGGCTTTAATTTTTAGATGCATTTGAATTTGAAAAAGAACCCGTAGACGCTGAACTTATCCAGGGCACTAACGCAACTATAGACTGTGTGTTGAAACAGAACAACGAACTAGCAGAAATACAGAATGCTACATGGTTCAAAGATGAAGCAGAAGTAAATATCGTTGGGGAAGAGAGATATTCTTTTGTTGATTCTGAACATACTGGATTTAACTACAGTCTTGTCATATCTGGTGTTGAAGCTGATGATGCTGGTTCATGGAGTTGTCAATTTATGTACTTTGATGACAAGGTGCTGCAGTCTAACTTAGCATTAATTACTGTGTCAGGTAAGTTATTAATTAATTAATTCGCACATATAGCTGTTCTGAAATTACATGGATGTCTTATTATTATAATTCTTTATTTTTAAAAACTATGTACAAAATACATTCACTCTATTTGTAGGGATATGTTTAAAATTTCTAAAAGCATTTACAACGTATTAAACATACACACACACACACACATATATATATATATATATATATATATATATATATAATTTAGAATCTAATGCATGAGACACAATGAACGACAACGATCATATACAATAGACATAGTTACAGATTATAATCCATCATAACATACATACATAATAAAAGATGACGAAAAATATTTTAATACATAGTTATCAAATCTACACGCATTACACAAAATGAAAAACAGCGAGGACAATTATAATAAACATAATTACCGATTCTAATGCAATTACAATTGTGATATGACAGATCCTTGCGTTGGATATGATGAGTGTGTTAATGGCACCTGCATACCAGATCCAGATGATGAAGCTTCGCCATTCTGTGACTGTGATCCTGCCTATGAAGGAGAAGTTTGTGATATTTTTACTCCTTGCCTGGAGTACGTATGCGTTAATGGAACATGCAAACCAGATTCAAATAATTCAACTCAGCCTTACTGTGACTGCGAAGACGGTTTTATAGGCGACCATTGTGACACTGCAGATCCTTGTTTTGTTGATCCATGCTTGAATGGTATCTGCACACCAGATTCAGAGGATCCATCAATTGCAAACTGCGCCTGTGATCAAGATTGGATTGGAAGTTTTTGTGGTGAGCTATATGGTTTAAGCTTGAATTTCATGTATGTATAGTGGTAGTAATTTATTAACTGTAACAATGAATTATGAGAGGAACAATTTTACAGTCTAATACAGTACATTAAGCAGCTATAGTTAACTATGCAACAACAAACTCTACCTACACAAATAGCAAACAGAATCTAGCTTTGTGTGTTTATCAATTTAACAACAAAACAAAGCAACATCTATCAGTCTTTACTACAAGCTTCAGATTGCAAGTAAACAAACTTGATAAACAACTAAAGTCTAACCCAGGACAATCCTGTCGTACATCTTCGGTATTAATACATTCACAAATGAAACGATATTCTGCTTTCACGAAAGACTTAGTTTTTGCTTTTAATTGATATTGCATTTCATTTTTTTAAACATTAGGCAAATTAAATACTAATGCACAATTCACGGTGAATCCGGTTATTACAAGGCTTTAATTAATATAATACTGATTATTTGTGTCGCAATCCTTTAGTAAGCATTACTGCTCATATGTATGTTATGGAGGTAAGGAACACCTTTTGTACATGTTTAAGATTTATGTAATCATCAATGCTAATCCTAAAGAATTTCAAGTTATGTTTGCTTTCAAGATAGGTGTGCTTTTCTTCATGACTCAACATACATGTTTATCCACTTTTGCCAGCTACGAGCGAAAAAAATCATTTTTTCCTTTGTTTTGGTTGTAGGTTCTAATCATAAAAATAATCTTAAATGCATAAAATAATCCAAGTTTAACTTAATATTTAAAGATAGTCTCGTTTGTCTATTCTTTCGCGTTATTGAACATTATTGTATTAGAAACTAAAACTTTTGTATCATAATTCAATCAGCAACAGTCTTAAATGTAAAATCTAATTTTTAATTACTTCGTATATGCGCATCAAATAATTATATTACTAACAATTATGAGAGGGTGGCTGGCCTCGATAACTCATTGTTCTTTCGCCACCCTTTCACCACTAATTAATAATCGCTTTTGCACTTTGTAATATGATTGTATGTTGTACAGAATTATTATAAATCACTTAGTTATGAATTTTGCTATTATAAAGAATGGTGCTAAAATAATAAACTTACTTACTTATTCACTTTTTCAGATATCACGATAGATGTTCATCCTAGCAACAGTACAATAGTTGAAGGTTTAGAAGCGGCCTTGTCTTGTGAGTTGAAAAAGGAGATTCCAGAGGTTGAACAGTTGAGTGTGACGTGGATTAAAGATGACAGTGAGATAACCGTAGATGGTGATAAATACCAGTGGTTAGATTCTGATCCTGACAACTCTCTTGATTTTAGTTTACTCATTTCTAGTCCTTTACTAGAAGACGACGAAGGAAGTTGGAAGTGTAGATCTGCTGCAATGTCGGATTTATCAAATACGATTGATTCTCGCGAAGCTGTGCTGACAGTATTAGGTAAGTTCTTGTCAAATACATGTATACACAGAAAATGAATTTTGATATCTCAAACACACTTAACTGACAATATGCAATCATATTGATGTTTGTGATCACTGAAGGAGTTTTGGGAATCGACGTTTCACAACTTTGCAAACTAACTCTCAGTTTGTAGTCCTGTAAAGTGGCTATTATTTAATATAACAATATGACAAAATTACTATATCGTCTTGATAAGGTATTTACACTCTTTGTACAGGCGTGTAAAACCAATTTTTATTCACAAGTCAGTCTGATGCAAGTTTACCCCCTGATAAGCGTTTTGCAGCGTTTGCAATATCTAAACGTTTTTTTCGCATGGAAAAGCTTTTGTAGGATCTTTATAATTATTGTGGAGTAGTGGTTAAAGTGCGCCCGACTGTTATGCGTGTATTAAGCTATATACTGTACGGTGCTGCCGTCTGGCAACGAAAATAATACGAAAACAATTTACAATGCCTCTAATGTGCAAAATTGCCGAGTTTCCTTTTAGCTGATTAGACTTAAAATAATCAGTTGTAGACTTACAAGCATATGTATTTTGTTTATCACATTTAGACAGTATGATACAGAGACGTTAATATGATAGTTGACTAATGGTATCGCTATATATTAATTGAACTGGTATATATATATATATATATACCATATATATATATATATATAAATTAGCTTCGATAACGGCACCATTTGCGACGATCTATATGTCAAACGAAGGTCTCGATCTAGTGTCGTGCCATAGGGAGTTTATTTTTCGAATCGGGCCCACCGGGACGAACGGGGGGCGAAAAACCTCCAAAAACTTATACCTCTTATTTCTGAGGAACGGGAAAGAGCTGGGGGTGGTCCTGGCTATGGATAGATAGCCCGTTCAGTGGTGGGTGTAGTAGGCGTATTTAGATTTCACAGGATGGGCACCAATGCCCGCTACAGGCATTTTCCCAGATCCAACTCCCGATTTTTTCGAAATTTTGGCCAAACGGCCTGTAGAAAAAACGCTGTAGCGGCGTTCAGTGGCACTCTTGGAAGGAGATATAGGAAGATAGAGGAAGAAAAGATCTCTCGAAAGAGGAAGAAAAGGGCTAGACGATGATATAGGCTATATTTTAGGACACGTCTACTAAGGGGAGTGCCAACAAGTTAATTAGATGTTCCATTTTCGGTAGTTTTCGCTTGGAAAACCGCTGACGCAAAGCCATTGTTGTGACGTCATCCATTATACTCTGCCTATAAGCTTATAACTTTAATTCAGTAAAAGCTGCTGCTGCTGGCTTTGCGTTGTAGGATGTTCGCGCATTATTGATTATAAGTGGATTTATAAGCAAAATTTTTTGCGGGGCCTTTGCTAGTAAAAAGAATAATTTTCTTTCTAAAAATACTAAATTAGGTTATGATAACATTATTTTGACTTGACACGTTGACTTACTTTATAAGTTTCAGTGTGTCTAACAGCTTATTTTTTCAACACCGTTGCGTAAAATTTAAACAAATTGACGGAAATGTTAAAACTTGCTTTTTGATTCCCCACTAAAACCAATATTTATGTTTTGCTGAATATAATAAATTTCTGTAAAATTAATTTAACGAATGCAAGCAATGCAACAAAACACGTTTTTTGAGGGTGTTATACATAATACATAAGCGTCACAATCGGCACGTTAAAAGTAACTGTATGTGTCATCGTTATCCCGAGTTATTTAAATTCTCAATGTAATGAATTTACTTGTAATGCTCATAAACATTCGCCTGATAATCCCAAATTACAATAGTTCAAATGACCAGGACCAGTTATTTATTTACTATGTTGTGCGCCATCTTTTAAAATCATATTCAGAACTAAAATTAGTTGACACGCATTCTTCTCTCTCTTTTCTATGTTTGTCTTTGTATGTCATTTTGTTTCACTGCACTTTTGTTTTTTGCTCAATGCTTATTTCTCCATTTCAATTTACTCTTATATCGTTCCCATCTCTTTGACCCATCTTTGAGATCCACTCAAAAACCTCACGGAAAATTGGTTTCAATTGTAATTCACTTAACCTCCACTATTTGATCAAAGATGGTCAATATATTAAGATCTACTGTTTCGTGAAGAAATAAAGATGCACGTGAATCATTTTGAAAATGTTATTTCTAATGTAAAGGTGGTCACTGTATGTAAAATTTATCTTGAAAGCCAGTTTCAAATTGTTTCAACACCATGTTAAGTTATTTACACTATATGCCTTACCTCAAATTTTAGAAAATAATTTTTCACTGATTTAAAAAAAAGTTTTATCTGATTAAACCTTCAATTGTTGGGCTTTAATTTTTAGATGCTTTTGAATTTGAAAAAGAACCAGTAGACGATGAACTTATCCAGGGCACTAACGCAATTATAGACTGTGTGTTGAAACAGAATAATGAACTAGCAGAAATACAGATGGCTACATGGTTCAAAGATGAAGAAGAAGTAAATATCGAAGAGGAAGAGAGATATTCTTTTGTTGATTCTCAACACACTGGACTTAACTACAGTCTTGCCATATCTGGTGTTGAAGCTGGTGATGCTGGTTCATGGAGTTGTCAATTTATGTACTTTGATGACAAGGTGCTGCAGTCTAACTTAGCATTAATTACTGTGTCAGGTAAGTTATTAATTAATAAATTCGCACTTATAGCTGTTCTGAAATACATTGCATGATTAAATGTTACATGGATGTCTTATTACTATAATTCTTTATTTTTAAAAACTATATACAAAATACATTCACTCTATTTGTAATGATATGTTTAAAATTTCTAAAAGCATTTACACCGTATTAAACATATTCACATATATATAATTTAGAATCTAATGCATGAGACACAATGAACGACAACGATCATATACAATAGACAAAATTACAGATTATAATCCATGACAACATACATACATAATAAAAGATAACGAACATATTTTAATACATAGTTACAAAATCTACACGCATTACACAAAATGAAAAACAGCGAGTACAATTATAATAAACATAATTACCAATTCTAATGCAATTACACTTACATGGAGACAGTGCTATGGACAAAGATTTATTTTTGATATAGCACCTTTATCTAATTTAAACAGGCTGGAAGTTACAACCCATTCTCTGTAGACTTGATTGTTTTAAATACTTTTTCTGCACCAGAATAATTAAAATCTGGAGTGAACTGCCATAGTCTGTTGGGGGTGCCTCCTTACTGTGTGCTCAGAGTAGAAAACTTTTTTAAAATATGTTTGAGAGATGCAAGTCTTAATAATTATCTTTCTTTTAACAAACACCTGTAAGTGCCCTCGGCTCTTTGACCTTTTGTTCATAACCTTTTAACTAGTCTTTTCATCTGTAAAATTTTATTCTCTCAAGTTTTATCCTTTCTTGTAAATATTATTGTTTTTTTTTGTATAAAGATTACTTGTTAAATAAAATGAATAAATACAATTTATTTTGAAGCCTAGTGAAAAGGTTGTTTTAAGTTTTTTTGAACACAATGTTCAGCTCAGCTTTCTTATTAAGATGATGGATCAGCAATAAAAAATAATTTTGTCCAATTGATTATGTTTTATTTCTAGATGCTTTTGAATTTGAAAAAGAACCAATAGACGCTGAACTTATTCAGGGCACTAACGCAATTATAGACTGTGTGTTGAAACAGAACTATGAACTAGCAGAAATACAGAATGCTACGTGGTTCAAAGATGAAGAAGAAGTAAATATCGAAGTGCAAGAGAGATATTCTTTTGTTGATTCTGATCATACTGGATTTAACTACAGTCTTGCCATATCTGGTGTTGAAGCTGATGATGCTGGTTCATGGAGTTGTCAACTTACGTACTTTGATGACAAGGTGCTGCAGTCAAACGTAGCATTTATTAATGTGTCAGGTAAGTTATTAATTAATTACTTCGCAGATATAGTTGTTATGAAATACATTGCAAGATTAAATCTTACATGGAAGTCTTATTATTATAATTCTTTATTTTTAAAACCTATGTACAAAATACATTCACTTTATTTGTACGGATATGTTAAAAATTTCAAAAAGCATTTACAACGTATTAAATATATTCACATATATATAATTTAGAATCTAATGCATGAGGCACAATGAACGACAACGATCATATACAATAGACATAGTTACAGATTATAATCCATCACAACATACATACATAATAAAAGATAACGAACATTTTTAATACATAGTTAGAAAATCTAAACGCATTACACACAATGAAAAACAGCGAGTACAATTATAATAAACATAATTACCAATTCTAATGCAATTACACTTACATGGAGACAGTGCTATGGACAAAGATTTATTTTTGATATTGCACCTTTATCTAATTTAAACAGGCTTGAAGTCACAACCCATTCTCTGTAGAATTGATTGTTTTAAATACTTTTTCTGCACCAGAATAATTAAAATCTGGAGTGAACTGCCAGAGTCTGTCAGGGGTGCCCCCTTACTCTGAGTAGAAAACTTTTTTTAAAATATGTTTGAAAGATGCAAGTCTTGATAATTATCTTTCTTTTAACAAACACCTGTAAGTGCCCTCGGCTCTTTGACCTTTTGTTCATAACCTTTTGACTAGTCTTTTCATCTGTAAAATTTTATTCTCTCCAGTTTTATCCTTTCTTGTAAATATGATCGTTTTTTTGAATAAAGATTACTTGTTAAATAAAATGAATAAATAAAATTTACTTTGAAGCCTAGTGTAAAGGTTCTTTTAAGTTTTTTTGAGCACAATTTTCAGCTCAGCTTTCTTATTAAGACGATGGATCAGCAATGAAAAATAATTTTGTCCAATTATTTATGTTTCATTTCTAGATGCTTTTGAATTTGAAAAAGAACCAGTAGACGCTGAACTTATCCAGGGCACTAACGCAATTATTGACTGTGTGTTGAAACAGAACAACGAACTAGCAGAAATACAGAATGCTGCATGGTTCAAAGATGATGAAGAAGTAAATATCGAAGTGGAAGAGAGATATTCTTTTGTTGATCCTGAACATACTGGATTTAACTACAGTCTTGCCATATCTGGTGTTGAAGCGGATGATGCTGGTTCATGGAGTTGTCAATTTATATACTTTGATGACAAGGTGCTGCAGTCTAACGTAGCATTAATTACTGTCTCAGGTAAGTAAGGAAAGGAGAGCAGAAGTTTATAATATGTGATTTTTCATTATCTTTCATGCACCAGTCATTAGATTGCTGTTAAAAAGACTAGTTTTGTCCAATTTTTATTCCAAGTCAAAATCTTGTACTTTGAGCTTAAACAGCTTTCGTCAGCATTGCAGTGAACTTTAGCGTTCTAATGTTATTTTGGTCTACTTTGTCTGCTGATTTTTATTTCAAAAAACAACAGAAATGAACGTAAACCCACTAAGATGATTTGTTGGAACGCGTTTCACTCACTTCATTGGTTAAAACCAGACAGAGTGGTAGGATGGTGGTAACGAATAAGGTAGCCCTTAAAAAAACATGCGAGCGAAGGCTTTGTAATTTCGAAACTGTCTCGTGAGATCTTTGAAGATAGTAGGCTTGCATAACATATCAACTGGAGAGAGAGCCCAATTTTCCATAAGTAGTTGCATTTCCAAATTGGTGCTGGTGACATCTGTGACAAAACATTTCGAAAAGAGAGGCTGCACATCTCTTCCTTATTACCCATATATGACTTTGTCTCTTTTTATCACTCAAAATAATTTCTTAACTCCTTCGCGTTGATTGGTTGCATCTTGATTTTCGAAGTCATGATTATTCAGCTTCATTCATAATTTTCATCCACCATGAGCACTTCTTTTCATCTTGCTTTTTTCTCTTGTTCAAATTACTTTTCACATACTATTTATTAGTCAACGCTGCACAAGCTCTATTTTTGGCTTAATGTGTTAGTATTTACATAGGATTGCTATTTTTGCTTGCTATAATGACACGTATGCACATGTGCAGTGTGCATGTTGGCTTTACAATAAGAAATCTAATTTAAATCTAGTAATAATAAGTAGTGCCTATAGTAAAGGAAAGCTGCTCAAAATAATGATTTAAGCCTAAACTATTAATTAAATTATTAAATTAAGACAGATTAAATACTTGACGATGTAAGATTAAATTATCGTCTTGGCTAGAAGCCCAGTTAGATGTGGTATATCTCGTGATGATCAGCTGATGTTCGACCGACTGCGTCAGAAGTAAAGATTGATGATGCAATCTTTATGCGCAGAAGCTCAGGGCGCATTAGGTAGTTAGACAAAAGGATTTTGAGGCTCGCACCGCGGGCAGATTAGGAGCTCTCTTGAAGACTGTGTTTGTGCTTGATCTTTAATAAATGTGTAGTTTGCTAAATAAAGTCTTGATAGTTTGCCATGCCCATCGTGGTTGTTCCACACACAGTCTTCACGAACCACAGCCACCAATCCAATAAACAACAAAAACCAGCAAGCAGCTATAACCACTATCATAAACAGACTTTAATTCATCAGAAACAGATTTTATTTTACTCCTATAACATTTGTACCTGGTACCTGTTTAATAATAATAATAATAATAATAATAATAATAATAATAATAATAATAATAATAATAATAATAATAATAATAATAATAATAATAATAATAATAATAATAATAATAATAATTTAGTTGCCTTCAAAATTATAATCAGAGAATAGTATATAACAATAAGCTACAATAAAATAAGGACGGAATGGCGAAAGACCAAATGGTAATCTAGTCTGCTTGGATGACTTGTTTTTAAACAAATATGTTGCCACGTTTTCTTACCTCGTGCTTGGCTTAGTAAATTATGCCGGAATTTCAGAATTAACATTTATGTTAATTAACATTTATTTAGATAAACGCTATGAATCATGGTTGTGTTTGGTTTTATTGCAAATGTGCTACGCATTTTGCACTGTTTTTATTTGGTAACGTTCATTTTAGATAAGCTATTGTACTTATTGTGCCAGACTAGTCTCCCTGGAATACTGTGCTATGACAGTATTGCTGTAACGCAATTTCGATTACTTTTTTGCAGTCATTGGAATTAAACATCATCCTTCCAACACTACAGTAATTGAAGCCAAAGAAGCAATGTTAGATTGTCACCTGGAAGGAGACACTTCAGTTATAGATCTAACTGTAGATTGGCTGAAAGATGGAGAGCCGATAGTAATAGATGAAGTCGACTACCACTGGACAGACCCTGACCACAGTAATTCTCTCGATTACGGCCTGACCATTCCTAAGGTCGAAATAGAAAAAGATGAAGGAATTTGGCAGTGTGCTGCAACGTGGGAACCGTTTGGCAATGTTGTTTCTGATAACGCTTTCCTAACAGTGATAGGTATTTTCAGCGTATTTATTGTTCCATCAGAGATAATATAAATGTTGTGCTAAAGATTTCAAGAACATACAGAATATCCAGAATACCTTTTTCATGTTGCACAATTAAAAATTTTTTATCTAGAAAACGTTTCGCTCCTCGTTGAGCCATTCTCAATGTAGGATGACATTTTGTATCTTAAAAATGTAGATGCTATACTGTTGTACAAAACACTAATACATTTACTATATAAAAACTAGAGGTAACTTGGGTCTATGACGCGTATGACTTAATATAAACTTATATGGCGTGGCACAAAAAATGTTCCAAAGCTTAGTCTACAGTAATAATGGATCCATCCATCCATCCGTCCGTCCATCCGTCCATCCATCCATCCATCCATCCATCCATCCATCCATCCATCCATCCATCCATCCATCCATCCATCCATCCATTCCATCCATCCATCCATATATATATATATATATATATATATATACAACTCATATATATTTACATTAATGCCATGTCAGCTGTTGGTGCCAGATATTTCTAGTAATGTGAAATCGTAAACGGCATAGTGCATCTCTTACATGCTTCTTCTCTTATAATATATTTGCACATATTTAAGATGTGCTTGGACACCCAGGATTGTTTTTTGGAGGTACACCAGAGCAATGATAGACAGGGCTGTCTACTGCGCAGTTCTAAAGAGGATAACTAATCAACAATGATTAACTTAACTAAGCATTAACTTCAAAGGGTTTAAAGAATCTTATTGTATGAGAGAAAACCTGGCTTATCCAACTTTATTATCAGTTTACAGATATTGTTTACAGAAAAAATATTGGTACCATTGTTATTAAATGTAACTATAAAGCAAATATAAATACTATACAAATAAATACACTACTATATACCTTCATCCTCAGTGAGCTGTTTATGCTTGGTTTTCAAGTAACGATGCAGTTCACCATTGTGACACATTTCTATTACTAAGTAAACGTAGTTGGCATCTTCGAAATATGTGTAAAGCTGCAAAGGTATTAAGTGATGAATAACATCCTAATAAACTGCTACCAAAGCATCGTATAGGTACGGTATTTGTATGCACAGTAAGTCCTCGCTTAACGACTCCCCGCTTAGCGACGATTCGTTTTAACGACGCTAATCATTTGACACCTTTTTTGCTTAACATCGCACATGTTTCGTTTTACATGCTACATAGAATTTAAGAAAACGTTTTGCAAAGTGCTTAGTTGCCTGCACGAATAAGAACTTATTAAGCTGGTGGTGGCATACTGTGTATTAGGAATTAAGAAATTAAATAAAAAAATTAAAATAAGACTAATTTCATTACATCTTATTAACAATGTACAAATAACGTTGCTCTGTTTTTACTGTATATTTTCTTGTACAAGAATGCAATAAAATAAGAAAATGATTGTGTTTCCGGGGGTAAATGTTAAAATTATCAGCAATGTTCATTCCAGTTTTGCTCATTCAGTTTGCTAATGATGAGTTATTTATTTTAAATTCACGTTTTGTTTAATAAAAAAATAATAAGCCTGTATGAAGCACAAGCTGATGTAGTTTTGCAAATTTTGGTGACGTTATATTGTTAATTTAACAAAATGTTGTTTTCAAACAAGCCATTTTAACTGACCATGTCGTTCTTCCACATTTTTTGGAAATAAAACGTGTTTATTTTTTAATTGATCTATGGAGCTTTAAGTGATACTATTTGCTTAAAACATATTTTGAAATAATTTCTTCCCACATTTCAGAACGCTTCAGTTTGGAGGATCTAGAAATGGATGAAACGTTATACGGGGCAGGAGATGGGCCTGTTTCTATAACATGTAAAACTAGCAATGCATCTGCAAAGTACTCAGTCACACTGCAGTGGTACAACAACGAAAATTTGATTGACGTTGGATCAGATTCGTCCAAGAGAGTTTATATTACATCAAGTAGGGAAGGTGATGAATACAAATCTGTCATCACCTACAAGACCATTGAACTACGAGATTCAGGTATTATGCAGCTCAGCATGTACAGCAGCTCATTATTAAAGCAAAACCGAGCGCCAATCTTAAACTGTGGATTGAATCTTTAACATGTTGAAAGAAAACATACTATTTATTCAAAAATGACTTACGCGAAGGAATTATTACCACACAAACACAATTTCGCGTTTGCGCTACTAGTTCTTCGCTGTTACATGCATTCATTTCGCTGTTCGCTAGTTAGACGGGTACTAACGCCAGCATTTTGGAAACGCATTGCACAAAAACAAGAGTAGATTGTTTTGAACCATAGTTTGAGATTGGGTGCAGTTTTGCTTTAATGTATTAATCGTTAGACTTTCTGTCTTATTTTAATTCTTTCCATTTCTTATTGTTACAAAACAAAAATCAACGAAGTTTTTGAAGAATTCTGTCATGACACTATTTCAATAAGCCTTTTCACAGTTCCAGCGAGGTTAAAGATTAAGTGTACCAGACAGCGCATTTGTGTACGTTTGACAACGTCTCGCAACCCGTGCTGTCGTAATGGTAGCAGTTTTAATAGCAAGCTAGAATCTTACCTAGTTCGTTTTTTCTTGTTTCCAGGCAAGAGACTGCCAGTAAATCACTCTACGCATATATTAATGCATAATTAAGTAAAGGCTACTTAAAACAACTGACGTTACTGAACTGACGCTGCAGACGAATTTGCTTTGTCTACGTGTCACGTGACGGTTGTAATTAATACGCTGTGGTACACTTAACCTTGACATAACACTGACGTATAGTCACTGCGCGTGCGCGCAACGAAACTGTGAAAAGGATCGCGCCCTTGTTTATTTTTGGTTGTCAGAAAGGCGAATTACGGCAGTTATAAATATTAAGATAAGTTTTCGTTGCTTAAAATTAATTACTCTTTCTCATAGGCTGTTTCTAACTATGCCTTTCGTTTTCTACTACACAGAAACGGGTAATCATTTACTGACACCCTTGTATGTTTTAAACGTTTCTAAATTGACTGTCACACGACTTTCTCTCGTAGGCTATGTTAAGTGCAAAGGAGAAGCTGAGATAGGGGACTTGCTACTGATGGAAGAAACAAATTCTGTTGGACTCACTATTTATTCAGAGCCCAATGTGCAAGTGTCACCACGCTCCATTGGTTATATACCAGATCAACATGATGAGGTATGAATGCGCTAGAGTTGCACATTTTATACATAATTAATAGCTCACCTTTAATTATAAGAAATTACAATAAAAGGAAAACCTTTAGGTTGTAAATGTTGTTGAATAGGTAAATGACAGTAATTAAAGACATGTAGTTGACACAAAAGAAAGATCGCTAACATTCATTGTTAATAAAACCTACCCGCCTGCAAATTTCGTACAAATTTACCCACAAATGTTGAACCAGGGGGTGTGCTGTTGAAATTTTAATTTAATTTAGTAGTTTTGTTAACTGTCCTCGTTGCAGACTTTTACGTTTACTTAGCAGTAAATCTATTTTGAGTCCGATACCTTGCTTTAACCAATGTTTGGCTTGGGAATCTCATGACTAATGATTGCTTGAATAAGAAGGCAATATACGGAATGCTGAATCAGTGCTATACATAATTGATTTATATCGGTTTAGATTAGATAGTTTATTTTTACAATACATCATTTATTTTCAGACCATAAACATCTTAGTTTTCAATATTCAGAAGCAATGAATGTTGTGGGGAGAAGGGAGAGCCTAGCTTTCGAGCCCTTCACCCAAGTGTGAAGTTACACGTATTATTAATAACGTTAACACAATTTAAAAGGATTATATATGTATATATAAGCTTACATGACTATACAAAGCATACAAGTAACAAAATCAATTATTCTTGTCAAAATAGACATTTACAGTGACTTCAAGTTAGTAATTACGTAAGTCAAGACATTCATTTACAGTGTCTTCAGAATAGTAATAAGCTAAGACAAAACAGACAGTTACGGTGAGTCCAGAATAGTAATAAGCTAAGACAAAACAGACAGTTACGGTGAGTCCAGAATAGTAATAAGCTAAGTCAAAACAGACATTTGCAGAGAATCCAGTACAGTAAATAAACTAAATCAAAACACATCCGCAGTGACTTCAGAATAGTAATAAGCTAAATCAAAACAGACATTTGCAGTGATTTCAGTATAGTAATAAGCTAAATCAAAACAGACATTTGCAGATACTTCAAAATAGTAACAAGCTAAGTCAAAACAGACATTTGCAGATTTTATAATTAATGTTCGCATATTTAAGATTTACATGTAGTATAGCCGTTATTTGCACGGTTGTACTCTCTTTTATGAATGTCCTAAAATTGCTTTTGATGACTCAGCGTTTTCGATACTTTTCCTATCAATTATCTATTTTGTTTAAAAATATGGCTGACGCACAAAGCTGTGAATTTTTTTGAAGGCAGAATGCAGCCTAAGACACTTGTAAAACATAAAATCTTAATGGGGCAAACGTAAAAAGAAACCCTTCTGCTTTTTTCACTTCTCTGACTTCAACAATGAACTCTTAAAATGCACGAGAAAAAAGGAAATTAAGACACAGTATTTTTATTATCAATTCATCTCATATTATAGAGTCACTTTGTGGAAAAAAGATTAATAAATACATATTCAGTAGCAGTAATTAGTTACGCTATTCGTTCTTATATTTTTGTTTGCAGGTTACAATTAACTGTCTTGCTGAGATCCAGGCTGGTCATATTAAGCCTTCACTCTCGGATCCAGGTGTGAAGCCAGATATAATTTGGTTAAAAGATAGACAACCTTTAACAGACGTAGAGCCAGGTAACAAGTTATATTTGCTTTTAAATGATGATATGCACAATTCTGTGTAGATATTTCTTAAAAAGAGTATTAATTATTTCTATTTAATAGAACTGATGATTCTTATAAAGAGAAAAAGACGTTATGATTCATTCTAAGACGTTAATGGGTTCAGGAAAATAATAAACACAAAAATTATTCGTGCAATCTGATTACAGAACGCGTTCTGAGATGAACAATTTCCACCATTTCATAGTGCTGTTTTATATTTCCTTCTACGTGTAGCAGTGTTTTTCAGAAAAATCTTCCAGTAAAAAGGTTGTGAGTTGTTCTGTATGTTGACTATGATGCGAAAAATAGACATAGATTGCTGGGTTTGGCTAATTATACACAAGAGAATCAGTAAAAATTATGTTTTGTACACAATGTGTTAATAAGGATTAATACAGCAAGGTGGAGAAGCCCAGCAAAGTCGACTTGTGACGTTTCTCTAAGTTGAAAAGAATTCTTAAAGAGAAGCTCACAGTAAAATAGAGATTGTGTAGAGCGGAGTTTTAATATGGCGTATATTGTGTGACTGAAGAACGACTGTTATGTCAAGCAAATGTATGGAACTAAAACCAGATTCTGACACCGTTACCAATCTGCAGTAATACAGCTGCCTGATTGATTAGTTTATTTTTCTCATTCCATATGCATTTACACTATTTATTTAGTTACACAAAGTTCATTATAACTGCATTGAGATGGTGTGTCGAATGACCATAATGGTCACCTTCACCTAGCAGCCATTTCTATTTATGAAACATTACTATTGCATTTAGTTGTACCTAGTAGTGCTTTAGCAGCTTGTGGGTGACTTGTGTTTTACAGTTATAATATTATATAGTACAATCATCTTAGTAGTTAGAAATCAACACATTTACGGTATTAATAAGCATGTTACTTTTTGTTAGTATCTTATATCTATATGTGTACGATACCTGAATGGTGATCCTATTGTGCAATACAGTAAAAGATCATGAATAACTTGTAAGTACAACTGACACAAGCAGCAAAAAACAGACAAGTATTGCACTATATTACTCCCACGACTATAACTTCAACTCAATTTCACACTAGTAACTAAATATCGATAATCATGGTACACCAAAAAATAACAAAGAAAAAATAAAAACTTACAGAAGACATGCATTAAAAAGCAAACACGATCTTGTCAATCAGTAGAATGAAGACTATTGCGGAAATACCATACACAGTTCCGCAATGACAATCAATAATAGTTAAAACTATTAGATAGTGTAACGAAGTAACCAAATTAACTTTCATAAGTACAAAGACACAAGAAGCGAAAACATACATTCTACACAAATTCTAAGCTCGATCACTGATGATAGTCAGTGGCTCTATTTACACATACTGAGAAATCTTACACATTACAAACATAGAACAGCACACAAAAGCAATACCTGCCACTAGATACCAATACAACAGTTTCGGATGAGCGTTTTAATGCCAGAATTTGTCAACTCAAGTCTTGAGACGAGAATTCATTTGTAGAATTTGTCAACTCAAGTCTTGAGACGAGAATTCATTTGTAGAATTTGTCAACTCAAGTCTTGAGACGAGAATTCATTTGTAGAATTTATCAGTGATATGAATTTTTGCCATACCTAGACACACTGCACAGACAAACGACTTTCCTGGAGTCACACTTGAGTTAGATACATGTTTATTTACGAAACACAAACCCATAAACAAAAAGCTAAAAACAAACATCTCATGTTGATGATTTGCTAAATCATGTTTCATTATGAATTCTGTTTTTGCAGATGAAAGGGAAGAGGGTGAGCTTGGAGTTTTAAGCACTGTGAACATTGGCGCTGATATTTTAGATGATCCCATAGGATCTATAGTATTATTTGAGTGCAAAGCTAATAATTCAGCAGGAGTTTCATCCGCTATATCTTCTGTATGGATCTTTGCAAGTAATAATATAGTCTTTCCAAGAAAGCTTGTCGTCAATTAAAACTCCAAAAAATTTTGTTACATAGATCCTTTTCATACTGTTTTGGTTAATTCTAATTCTAATATCAACATTTATTTTCCTGCTACTAAATATTATGAAATTAATTTCTCAGATATTTACAGATCATTTATTCACTGTAAACCACAAATTTAATTTGCTTAATTCGTTGCTTATAATGTATCACATATTTCCTTTATATCATACCCAGAACAGAACATGTTGGTGTCATCAGCAAACATTGTATTGAAAAATCTCAGACACCGATGTCGTTTACGTACAGGAGGAAAAAAGTGACATGTCTTTGTATAGAAGAAATTCCTCGTACTTGTACCTTTTTTAGTTTATAGCTGACGATAATTATTAAATTGGTCAAATTTAATGAAGCCAAGTTCGATGATAAAATACCTTGTATTATGCATGTCAAAAAAAAAGTAAAAATTCAAAAATGATCAAAAGTTTACGTTTGCATGTGTCACCCAGTGCCCAGCTTTAATCAAATTTATGTATTTACAGCGTCTACGTATCACAAACAAGTCAAAAACATAATTTTTTGAGACACCGTTTGCGGATTTGCGGCTTTTTATTAAATCAGTAGATGAATAATCAGTATTCATTTTCGTTATCATTCACCGCCTAGATGACTATAACTCAAAATTTAATGTTGTCTCATTGTTCTAATCCCAGCTGGTAGCTGTCAGCACACTTCGTTTGTTTAACACAACAAAAATATTTCATTTTGTGAAATGACAAGTGTTTGTCTTAGTTGCATTGGCACAACTTAACATAAAGTGTTATGATCACTGTACAAGTGTATGGAATGGGTTTGCGTTGCAGATGATACGGACACTTGTAAAAAAGATGGCGATCATTGGCCAGAGCTGCCAGTTGATGTAATAGCTACAGCTGACTGTGCAGATCTCTTGGGTGGTTACGTGGGTAAGTGGCTTATTGTCTGATGAGGCCGAGGGCGTGTTGTGTAAACAGAACATCATCAGTGGCATTTTCGCAATTTTTAGTAAGTAAAGAGTCCCGTATACGCCCCTCATGATAGACCAGGAGCCCAAGCCTCAAAGATTGGTTTTATTCCCTCAGTCTGGCGACCAGTTTTTACTTGTATCAGATAATAGAGGAGACCTTATTGCTTTCTGGGTGGGTGGCAGTACAAATTTTCAGAAGGACCTTGTGGGTAGTACGGGCCCATTTGCAGGCTCAGCCCTAAAAACCCTTGTTAATGCAAATTTGTGCATAGCAAGCAAGAGGCTATTTCATGTTGCTTCCGTGTAAGCACTGAACATTTACTTTGTCTAGCGTTATTCTACGGATCATTGTATTCATTTGCTTAGTAGTAGAAAGAATTTTAAATGGCCCATAATAGCGTACTGCTCTAAATGGCGTACTTCTAATGTACCTCATATTATTGTCACGAGTCTTTACTAATTAAACCCTGAGACGTGAAAATGAACAGCAGGTCATGACAAAGAAAACATGTCAAAAAGTGAACATTTTATATCGATTCAGCACTTTTTCCAGCAACATAAGAACAGCTTGTTTTAAGTTGGAAAAGCATATAGACCATCTAGGCCTATGTGTTTATCATATTGTGTGTCAGATCTGCTTTTGATCTTTGTTGTTTTTTACCTAAAGGGACTGTCACGAGAGAATGTGGTCGTAATGAAGATGATGAACCAGAATGGAAGCAAATAGATGATTCCAAGTGCACAAAGGAAGTGTATCTACAATTACAAGATGACGTAAGGCATACATTTTCTTTCAATAACCTTGTGGTTTTGGAGTACAAGTGTTTTTTAAAAGAGGTCATTTCTGCAAATGTACATATATTTACGTGTGCAAACGTGTATATGTAAATAATTATATATGTGTGTACATGTACATTGTGCAAAAATAGTTTTATAGTTAATATAGTCGCAACTGCAAACAAATCAAAGCTTTTCTTTTGGAATCTATGCAGTGGGCAGGTGGCTATCTGCCTTACTGTATCCACGTCTGTCTGTTCGTCTGTGCTTACTATGTTACCTGTAATTAACAAGCAAAAAGCACAGAAAACTTATTTTTATATTTGAGGTAGGCCTATATCTGCAATCAGGGCCGGATTAAGGTGTGTTGATATCCTAAATACGCCCGCCACCTGGTGCCCTGGCTTTCTCCTTTGTCTAGCGTCACTGCGCGCACGTTTACGTGATACAAATTACGTGACATTAGGTATAAAACAAACTCCATTGCTCTATATACGATTTATGCCAGTTAAATTCTTCATTGACTTCAAAATGAAATTTTATTTAAATAATCAGCTACAAAAAGAGGGTATGATGCTTGCAAACAGCAAAACAATCCAGAATGGTGTTAAACAAGAACTAAACTGACCCAACAGCACGAGCTGTTCCTGCTCTAGGACCTTAGTTAATGACTGTTGCAGATGTTGTGCCAAAACGTGGTGATAAAAAGTGAAGATCCAACTATGATGCTATGTGATGATAACAACCCAGCCAAGGGTCCCATTCTCCTGTAGCCCTCTACCTCACATTTTAGGGGTTAGGATAACGGATAGGGTTAGGGTTAGGGCATTTAAATTGTGTGACGAATTGTAAACTCCTTCCGTATTGCTTCTTTCGTTTTCCAGAGACGTAATTTGCAAATTGTTTTTTATTCTAACCTCAGGTGCCCTATATTTGGTGTACCACATCTCATGTATATTTTAGTACGTGATATTGAAATTCAAGCTCTAATTATGAGTTCGGAAAACGTTCTATTAACTCATCTGCATTTTATAGTAAAAGAGAAATTAAGAACAATTTTGATTACACATCATTAAAAGGCGATGCTAAAATGTATACCAATTTAAAATTTTCGTAAGAAACAAATTCTAACACATCTGTTACATAGGATTGCTGTGATTCTATCTGTTTTGTAGTAAAAGTCAGTGGCGGCTCGTGCATAGGTGCTGTGGAACTGCAGCGCCCTCTACTTTCACTCAGTATTATCAATAATATTCAATATAATGTCTTTTTCTTTTGTTCTTACTTGAACGGAACTAGAGCACGTGAGGGTAGTACTGTTTGCTTCACTTCTGAGATAAGACACTGGACTTTAGGTAGAAAGAGTACTGTCGTTTTAATTGTGTGTTGTCAGTTGTCACGTGCTTAAAAGCCGTGTACCGGCATATTCTTGAACTGCGACAATTTAGGCTATTTGTAAGGAATTTTTGTTTAGGATTTTATCAAGTTTATGAATAAATTTTCGTACGTTTGTTTGTTTAAAATTACAGTTACAACATTAAAATTACACATGTTTGTTTCGTTTTACACAGTATTAAAACAATGGCTAAACTCCTAGTAATTTTCCTCTACTCCTAAACTCCGAGCCGTCACTGGTAAAAGTCATTATAAACGGGTATAGATCTCAGTAGTAATTCTCTATAGTACATGCAGCGGAATAGTAAAATTGAACGTTAGATTTTCAGCAGTTCTTGTGCAATGGTTGTGATTTAATGAATCTTCTAGACTGCTATTTTTATTTAGTTAACTGGTCTTAATGAGGGATACACGGACAAAACTGTTGAAGAAGTGATAGAAACATTAGCAAGTACCACCTCTTCATCTGGAGACGAGACAACTGCAGCCGACATTGATGCCGTGCTAGATATCTTGGATGATGTAACGAAAATTTGGGAAGAAAAACCACCTTCCGAAGAAAATGACGTAAGTTTTTCTGAAATTAAATGCGTATATGTGATGACTGGCGTTGCTCTTTTTACAAAAGAAGAATTATCTTTAATGATGAAAAGAAATTTTGTAAGCAATTCATTTTTTATTCATTATATAACTTTTATTTTTTAGTGAAAAAGTTGAAGCCAACCATGTGGTCTATGTTTAAAAAAAAGTAATATCAAATATCCATGAGAATTCCATATGGTACATTAAGAAAAGATGCTAAATTAAGACAGAACACTAAGATAATGTTTTTTATTTTATAGGACTTTCTTAAAGTAATCAGTGATATAGCAGACGAAAGTCAAGGAAGACACTGGGATATTTTACACAAAGTATGTGCATTAATTTATTCTATAACATGTTAAAATGCTTTTTAAATATAAAAGTCACTGTTCTGGTTAAGATTTCCGTTTCCTGCTACTGTAAATTACATTTATAGAATAATGAATTTTGAGTTTTGCATAGACTACATTACATTTTTCATTAGTCCCTGTGAAGAACAACATTGTCCCTGTGAAGAACAACTGTGTCCCTGTAAAGAACAACATTGTCTCTGTGAAGATCAACATTGTCTCTAGTGAAGATCAACATTGTCTCTGTGAACTGCGAAGAGCAACATTGTCCCTGTGAAGAACAACATTGTCCCTGTGAAGAACAACATTGTCCCTGTGAAGAACAACATTGTCTCTGTGAAGAACAACATTGTCTCTGTGAAGAACAACATTGTCTCTGTGAGGAACAACATTGTCTCTTCTGTGAAGAACAACATTGTCCCTGTGAAGAACTACATTGTCCCTGTCAAGAACAACATGGTCCCAGACTAAATTGTATTTATTTTGATTATAAATATCATTGATGTTCTTCAGGACGAGCCCATGGCAATATTTCAAATTTTGGAGAATGTGAACGTTTATGCGAACTTGCTTGCCGGAAATCCTTCTACACGTGTGAACAGAAACGATATAAGTCAAGAACAAGCGAATGCAGGTAATGTTGTGTAATGTAACATATAGCGCACCGCATCATTTAAAATCTCAGCACGCTGAACAATAAAACTCATTTAAAATTCATAAGAAACATGAAATTTAAAAGACATTAAAAATTATTTGTGTATATGTTACGGCGCCTTGTTATGTGCTTGCTCTCCTGACTTTAGAACCTGGCTACGCCCCTGCCCACATATTGGTATAAAATTTTAGAAATCTTTAACGTGTGAAATGAAATTTTAACTTCATTTCATTAATGTAAACTGTACTGATTATAGTGCAATGTTATTTGTTTTATAGTGGGAAGGTGTTAAACTATCGCTGAAACGTCTTCCATGATTTTAGATACCATTCTGATGTAAAAATTCGATATTTTTTTAACAGCTTAAAAACTCATTTATTTGTAATGCTTGCTGTTCGTTATTAATGTTATTAACAGCTTAAAAATTCATTTATTTGTAATGCTTGCTGTTCTTTATTAGTGTTATTATGCTTGCTGTTCGTTATTAGTGTTATTAACAGCTTAAAAACTCATTTATTTGTAATGCTTGCTGCTCGTTATTATTGTTATTAAGAGCTTAAAAACTCATTTATTTGTAATGCTTGCTGTTCTTTATTAGTGTTATTAACAGCTTAAAAATTCATTTATTTGTAATGCTTGCTGTTCTTTATTATTGTTATTAACAGCTTAAAAATTCATTTATTTGTAATGCTTGCTGTTCTTTATTAGTGTTATTAACAGCTTAAAAACTCATTTATTTCTAATGCTTGCTGTTCTTTATTAGTGTTATTAACAGCTTAAAAACTCATTTATTTGTAATGCTTGCTGTTCGTTATTATTGTTATTAACAGCTTAAAAACTCATTTATTTGTAATGCTTGCTGTTCGTTATTATTGTTATTAACAGCTTAAAAACTCATTTATTTGTAATGCTTGCTGTTCTTTATTAGTGTTATTATGCTTGCTGTTCGTTATTATTGTTATTAACAGCTTAAAAACTCATTTATTTGTAATGCTTGCTGTTCTTTATTAGTGTTATTATGCTTGCTGTTCGTTATTATTGTTATTAACAGCTTAAAAACTCATTTATTTGTAATGCTTGCTGTTCTTTATTAGTGTTATTAACAGCTTAAAAACTCATTTATTTGCAATGCTTGCTGTTCGTTATTAGTGTTATTAACAGCTTAAAAACTCATTTATTTGTAATGCTTGCTGTTCGTTATTAGTGTTATTAACAGCTTAAAAACTCATTTATTTGTAATGCTTGCTGTTTGTTATTAGTGTTATTAACAGCTTAAAAACTCATTTATTTGTAATGCTTGCTGTTCTTTATTAGTGTTGCAGATTGTGACAATTAAAGAAAAATCAGACTTTAGCTTTCCCGGAGATGCGTTCACTGAGCAATGGGTGGAAGATGCAACCGTCTTTATTAATGGAACTGACGTAACCAGTGAAGTCGTCTTATCAGTGGCAAGTTACAAAAGCTTGCATGATTTGATGAGCTCAAGCTGGAGGTTGGTATTATTGTTTTAGTTAAAACAGCACCCAATCTTGAACTGTTGGTCAAAACAACGTACTCTATAAAATATTGAAAGGAAGCATACTACTTTTTTAAGAATGAGTTACTACAATTATTACCACACAAACACAGTTTCACGTTCGCGCTACTAGTTCTTCGCTGTTACATGAATTTCACCATTTGCTGGTTAGACGAGCATCAGCGTCTGCATTTCGGAAACGCATGGCACAAAAAAAGCAGGTGCTATACCTCTCAGTTCAGATGTGTTAGTTTGTGATGAATCACACACGTTGATCAGCTAATGCATGAGCACAACGCGTAAATTTGAAACTCGAGTTTTTATCTTTTAATTTGCCTAGTTTTAGTACAACACACTGAATATCTTACACTGGCACTGTACTTAAATTTTCACTTTCACAAAAACGTGCAACACGCTCGTGGAATGATTTGGATGTGGAAAATTATGTTAGTTTGTGCAGTCATCAATAGTTGGGCTCGCTCACCGTTAATTAAGTTTTTAATTTATTATTTAGTTATCAGAAATGCTTTTGGAGTATTAGCTAAGTTAAAATGTATATTTTTTAACAACTTGAAATTGGGGTAGTATAAATTATCCTGTCTTCCTTTAAGTTTTAGTCGAATTGAAGGACTCAAGTATCTTCAAATACATTGTACAACATACTGGTCTGACGTAAAATGGAGATATTCTTATTATATATACTTTCTGATGATGCATAGTATACGGCAGCCCTCAGGGTTTTCTCCAATTTCCGTGTATCAAGTTTCTAATTTATGCAAGAAGCATCGAGAAACATTTTAAAATCGATTCTTTTTTCAAGACTCATTTTAAATTTTTCTTGATGCAGCCAAAAGATGTAATTGACTGATACTGTGTAGAAGTAAATCTGTCTAGGAACAGTCGAGAGAAAGTAAGTTTGGCTCTTGCAAGTTTGTATCCGTTCTTCAAGGGCAGGTCTACTTTATTTTGATGAGTTGTGGCGGGCCCGTAATCTAGCTAATTATCACAGATAATAATCCAAGCAGCATGATAAATGTTTTTGCTTTACTAATGGTGACATAGAAATTTTATCTTCGTGTTTTTTCCATAGTGAAACAAAACGAGGAAAAAAGGCACTGAATTCGATGATTATAGATTTAAATATCATCGAAGGAGCTACGCCTCCAGTTCAACTTGGTTTTACAAGACTTAATGTGAGTATATCATAACGATAAAGACATTCTGTCTTAATCTATCTTTAATATAAATGTATATAATGATGATTAACATTGTTTACCCACTCTGTTTGGTGCTAGCACTAAATATCCATTGTTGGTGCTAGCACTAAATATCAATGCTTGGTGCTACACTAAATATCTATGCAGCATTAATGGAGTTAATGCAAATGATGTCCCATTCACAGGAAAATCAGGTGATTATTTTGGTTGTTCAGTTTGGCTTGGTACAGCACCACATGTGATGTGAGTCGTTAGTAGATTTAGTACAAATGATGCCTGGCATATTTTCTTATCACAACACTTCTTAATTACTGGTTTAAACATGTTACGACTTCGTCTTGTTGTGATGTTTTGCTCATAAGAATCGCTTTGATGTGTTGTTGCATAATAAATTAAAATTACGAATTAACAGAGGGATATTATGAGACTTGTTACTATTATGTTGTTTATGTCAAAGATTAAATCAATTTTTGCATGAAATCTCAAGATAACTGACTCTGTTGTTTTCATCTTCAAATCTCTTTAACACATTATTTTTTTTAATAAATAATCTTCTGGGATTATGTACAAAAATATCTGATACTTGTTTATGGTTAATGTTTTTAAATTCTGTAATAAGTTTTTTGTATTTTTTATTTAAATAGGATTCTTCTGCTTTTGAAGAAGCCATACCTGCTGCTGAATCTGTGTTTAGTTACTGGAATAAGTAAGTTATTCTTGTTCAGTGTTGTTTCTCTAAGTATTCGATTCCAATTCTAGAACAGAACCTGCATTTAGAAATTCCTAGGCCAATAGACGTTTACAGCATTGAATTTGAATTTTAAATCATTTGCGATAGAAAATTGTAGTGTTTTTTCTACCAGTAGATATGTTTGTATAACTAAGTGGAAGTTTTTCCTGTTTTTATGTTAAATGTTACTTATGTTTCTAATGCTTGTATTTCCTCCATTTATAATCTTAATTACAAGATATCATTAATAGTGGTATCGGTGTTTAATACCACAATTTTTAAATTTTTAAAAACAAACTAAGAAAAAATCCTGACTTATCTGGATGAAGACCAGGAACCTTTGGATTGTGGGCTCTATTCAGCTGTACCTTTATTTCCCACAGAATGTTTTGTTTTCGGACAAGCTATGTTTTGCAGTTTTTAATTTAATATTGTAGTTTTTCTATGATTGATAAGAAAATTGATCATTTAATTTCAAAGTTTTAGTCTGCAAATATTTAGCCTTTTGTTTAGTAAAATTAAAAGCGGCCCACTATTTTGCATTATTGAAGTTTTTTGCTTACCGTAGGGGCACTACAGCATCTAGAATGTGTGCTGGAAATAGCTGTGATCATTTAAAGTCATTTTGCGTAAAAATACTTAAAGCCTTCGTGTCAACGAGTTTTAAATTCAAGCAATGAAGCCATTTAAAGTTTTATTCTTAAATCTGATGCCATTTTAACTTCGAATATTTTTGCCCATTGGGAATATACATATACTAACCCTTTTTTACATATTTAGCTTACTAATTCTTTGTTTTTTGTGTAAATATTCATGCTGTTTGTCTTGTAGTAATATTTTAATTGTGATTTTTAACTAAGCTTTGTTTATTATTCTATCATACTTTTTATGTACTGAAATAAGCGTAAAATGAATAAATAATAAATAACACAACAGGGATGCTGAAGATGTGACCGAGGTTTGGTTAGATCGTGTTTGTGACTTTGAAGCTAACGAATCGTCGTTGTGGGCGGAAGCCATCTGTGACAAAGGTGGAATTTTGGCGATTATACAGGCATCGAGATCTTTGCACGTGATTTGTACAGTGGGTGCCATTGTCGTGTTGTCATTGAGTGGTCTTGCACTGATAATCTACATCATAATATTCAGGTAAGCAGCCGTGAGCTGAGCAGATTAATTTCATTTGAAACGTTCTTCTGACGATAGTGTTTAATTTTTCAAACCTTGTTATAGTCAAAGGAAAGAATAAGTCACTCAGTATGTTGCCTTTATTTTAGTGTTATTAATTAAACGTAGAAAAATATAACAAAGAAATTTGCAAAGAACTGCCTATAAAGCATAAATTTAAAATATACTACCTCTGAATAGAAATTTTCAGGCGTGGCGGTTGCCGCTGTTCACTTGGAAATTATGACGTAACTGACAGACTTCGTGACTTAGAGATCGATCGATCGATGATACATGGATAAATAGACAGACAGACAGACAGACAGACAGACAGACAGACAGACAGACAGACAGACAGACAGACAGACAGACAGACAGACAGACAGACAGACAGACAGTCAGACAGTCAGACAGACAGACAGACAGGCATGCAGATACACAGACAGACAAACAGATAGTCATGCAGACACACAGACAGATAGATAAAATAAAATAGATTATATTTTATTCCTTGAAATAAATTAGACTTAATTACTGCTTCAACATGGGAAGTAGTAAATATAAGAATGCATAGATTTACAACCATTTTACATGTTGATGCAATTTTTTGTAGGTCGATACCTGCAGGACCACACAGTTTTCTACTAAACTTGATTATCAGTTTAGTCGGGTTTAATGCTTTCTTCATTGCTGGTGTTGACAGCGTGTATGACGAGGTAAATATGTTGCATGTTTATTTTTCAGAACTTTGTTATTATTCACAGAGACGTATCAAGACTTTACGATACCCTAAGCAGATTGTTTTGTCCCGCGAATCTCTATTGTGTATTTATGGTTGTTTATGTAATGAGCAGATTAAATAATTACTTGTGGTATATTAGAAACACTGGGTTCTGTGTAGTCATCATTAATTACACGTATTTGCATAGCGCTTATATTTAAGCAGGCTGCGCAACTGCTTGTTGTGTAATAACGTTCAACAACTGCCTGTGGTGTGTTATAAAATGTGCCTTTTACATGCATATGACAGCACGCACGTTTTCCGAGAATAAAGACTTTTTTCTAAAATGTGACGCCCAGCAAATTTGGCGCCCTAGGCTATAGGCTAGTTAGCCTATTGGTTAATATGCCCCTGATTATTCATGTTTATTGATAGTTTTTGTACATAAAAATATGTTATTTTTAAAGTGAGTTTTTGCACAATTTTAGTCAGTTACACTTTAGCTGACTTACAATTGTTATACTTCAGAAACTGTGCGAGGTAACAGCTATCTTCTTGGACTACTTCACTTTGGTGGCATTTTCTAGCTTGCTAGGAATGGGTGTATTTATCGTGCTGTATTCGTATGGGAAATTTCATGACAAAGTGTTTCCTTTGGTTATAGGACTAATTGCGTTGTCTTGGGGTAAGGCAATTTTGGCATAAATGTAATTTAATAGCTCTTATATCAGTAGAAATATTGTTTTGCATTTTTTGCTTTTCTCATTTTTATGAATGATACGCACAAAGTTATTCTTTTGAAATGGTCAAATATGATTTGCGTGGCATTTAGAAAGCATTTCAATATAAAAACACCCTTTTGTCTTATCAAATTTATTTGTTTTTTAATTTTTTAGTTTTCTCCATGCTTCCTGTCGGATTTTCCCTGATTGCCGTAAATGCTGAAAATTATGGAGCACAACATCAGTAAGTGGAATGATTAATTTTTGATGACGATGATTGTAATAAATGTAATTTTGATAGCGACGATAGAGGTGATGATAATGATGATGATGACTGTGTGAAACTGCTTCATTTTGTTAACGATGATAGAGGTGATGGTAATGATTGTGGTAACTGTGTGAAACTGCTTCATTTTGATGACGATGATAGAGGTGATGGTAATGATTGTGGTAACTGTGTGAAACTGCTTTATTTTGATAACGATGATAGAGGTGATGGTAATGATTGTGGTAACTGTGTGAAACTGCTTCATTTTGATGATGATGATAGAGGTGATGATAATGATGTTGATGACTATGTGAAACTGCTTCATTTTGTTAATGATGATAGAGATGATTGATAATAGCGATGTTGATAACTGTGTGAAACTGCTTCATTTTGATGACGATGATAGAGGTGATGGTAATGATTGTGGTAATTGTGTGAAACTGCTTCATGTTGTTGACGATGATAGAGGTGATGGTAATGATGTTGATAGCTGTGTGGAACAGCTTCATTTTGATGATGATGATAGAGATGATGATAATGATATTGATGACTGTGTGAAATAGTTTAAATTTGATGATGATAGTGATGATGGTAAAGACAGATGATGACCACGTGATAGTGATGGCAGTGATGGAACATGCCGGTAACTGTTGGTGGTATCTAAAGCACTGCTAGGACAATTTTTGTACAGAAATTCATTAATGCACGCTTACCAAAAACGTTCGTATTTTTCCATTATTTCAGCTGCTGGATTGAACTAGAATCATTGGTACTATTGTCGTCAGCTATTCCTATTGGTGTTTTCTTAATTGTAAGTATTTTGCACGTGCTATTACCTAGTTTTTCAAATTATCCTTAATTATTATTTTGATACTGCAACTGGAAGTGAGAAAAACTGATGTTTCACAAGAGTGTATGAAACTTAACACCAAGTTAGTAATGGCTTTAAAACATTATGAGTCCCCGTTGGATGAACAGTACTAGATAACATTTGTTTTTGCTAATAGGTGATAGTGATTGGTGCTGTAGCTGCTGCAATGAAGTTGACTTCAGCTCCAGCCGATGATCCAGAGACCGTTCATTTCAAGTAATTTCTTTAGTTTTCTTCACAATGGCGGCTCGTAGCTGTGGGGGGGGGTTGGGTGCTGCTTCAGCAAATTTTTCACCATAGTTTGTTTTAGTACTGTGTAAAACGAAACAAACATATGTAATTTTAATATTGTAACTGTAATTTTAAACAAACAAACGTACGAAAATTTATTCATAAACTTGATAAAATCCTAAACAAAAAATTCCTTACAAATAGCCTAAATTGTCGCAGTTCAAGAATATGCCGCTACACGGCTTTTAAGCACGTGACAACTGACAACACACAATGCATGAACGACAGTACTCTTTCTACCTAAAGTGCAGTGTCTTATCTCGGACATGTGCACACGGCACAGCAGCCAAATATCACGTCGCTGGAGCTGTGAGCGCACCGTGCTGGGCTGTGAAGCAAACAGTACTACCCTCACGTGCCCTAGTTCCGTTCAAGTAAGAACAAAAGAAAAAAGACTTGTTATATTGAATATTATTGATAATACTGAGTGAAAGTAGAGGGCGCAGCAGTTCCACAGTACCTATACACGAGTCGCCACTCACTTTTACTACAAAACAGATAGAATCACAGGAATCCTATGTAACAGATGTGCTGGAATTTGTCTCTTACGAAAATTTGAAATTGATATAAATCTTAGCATCGCTTTTTAATGACGTCTAATCAAAATTAAGAGTTGTTCTTAATTTCTCTTTTACTATAAAATGCAAATGAGTTAATAGATCGTTTTTCTGGACTCATAATTAGAGCATGAATTTCAATATCACGTAGTAAAATACAAATGAGATGTGGTACACCAAATATAGGGCACCTGAGGTTAGAATAAAAAACAATTTGAAAATTACGTCTCTCAAAAACGAAAGAAGCAATACGGAAGGAGTTAGTTTACAATTCCCAATTGTTATATCTAATTTTAAACAAACAAACAAACATGAAAATTTATATATAAACTTGATAAAATCTTAAACAAAAAGTATTGTTTGCTTACGAATAGCCCTAATTGTCGCAGTTTAAGAATATGCTTTCAAGCACGTGACATCTGGCAACAGACACTGCATGAGCGCCAGTACTCTTTCTACCTAAAATGCAACGTCTTATTTTAGAGGCGCATGCGCAGAAGAGCCATACACGACATTGCATGAGCTGTGAGCGCACTGTGCTGGGCTGTCAGGCAATCAGTACTACCATCTCAAGCATAAAAAAGAACTAAAGAAAAAATACTTACTATATTGAATGTTATCGATAATATTGAGTGAAAATAGGGGGAGCTCTAATTCCACAATACCTATGCACGTACCGCCACAGTTTCTTCGGATATTTGAAACTCGTCCTTGCTTCACTTTTGAACATTGTTCGTTGAACATTGTTACTGCAATGCTCACACAGTGCGGCGCATGTGCAGACAAGATACTGGTTCTAGAGTAACGCAATGCATTGGCTGTTAGAAAAAAAAGAATCTTTTGACAACAAGGGCTGAGTTGAGTTGGACCAATTGTAGTGTATAGTTTTATATAGAAATTGCATTATATGAACCATTTCTTGTTTAGCAAAGTTTTTGTTATCAAGTCTAATTTACATCTGCATATCTGATTGGTTTTAGGTGTATAATTCTGAATAACAGACTTATTTGTTACAGTATTTATTAGCTCACAATGTGATTGTTTATCTAATAAGATTGACGTAGGCCTATTTTTGAGTACAGAATCGCAACAATGATCAAGTTTCTCCGTAGAAAAAGTATCGTCGTTGTAGGCCTATGAATATTCTGACGTTATAGTGCTATGATAATAGGCCTTTTCACAGTTTCGTTGTGCATACGCACTCAAAGGTTAAGTGTATAACTTGCAATCGTCACGTGACATGTGTGTAAAAGCAAAGCCGTCTGCCACACAGTTCAGTAAGTTCAGTTGTTTTACATGGGCTTTATTTAATTATGCATTAGTCTGCGCATAGAGTGATTTACTAGCAGGATCTTGCTTGGGAACAAGAAAACATAAACAGGTAAGGTTCTAGATAGCGGCTAAAACATGTTAAAATAGTTGCTATTACAATAGCATGGACTGTGAGGCATTGTCAAGTGTATACAAATGAGTTGTCTGGTGCACTTTATCTTTGACATTTTCACGATCATCATCAATCGCTGGAAGTGTGAAAAGACTTATTGTAGTCAATCAGGATTAGGCTACTACATCAATCTACCTGGCATGTATTGTTTACTGCAAACAAGCAGTTTGAATTTTAAAATGAAAACACGTTTTTCATGTTTTTATAGACATTCTATTATGGTATTATTGGTGTTGACAACAATGATGATCGTAACGTGGATAATGGGTATCATGGCAGTTGACCGCAGGCTGGAAGCATTCGAGTGGGTTTTTGGAATCATGAATTGTTTACTGGCTGTTCTTGTATTTGCTGCAACTGTCCTGGTATCTAAAGAGGTAAAAGTTCTTCAAACTCTCTGCAAACCATTGGTATTGGTCAGTTTTTGGTCGAAACTGAAAATTTCTGCTCTGAAGTGATATGATGTGACTTAAATACTTTTGTATAGAATTGCTGCTGAGTGTCTTAAAATGTATTTCTTATAATTTACTATAATCACCAAATGTAATTAGTAGAAAGTAGCAAACAAACAAATTTTATTACTGCACAACATGATACAACACTATACATAAATGCTTTTGTACTATTAATTATGTAATATGGTAGTATATGAAAAATCATCCTGTCTTCCCTTAATCAGTTGACAGCATTATGTGTTCTCTTATAGTCTGATAATTGATCAGTCACGAATTTTTAATGGAAACCATGCTTTTCTAGGTACTTGAAATTGTTAAAGATTATTCTGACAGCACAACTGAACTGTCTGACGGAAATGAAAGCCCCGGTAGTTACAGAGGTAAATCGACTATTTATTTTGATGAGCAAGCATATACAATAAATATTCTTTGCTGATAGGTTTTTGGTATTCTAGACTTTAATTTCAACCTTTACTAGTTTTAACTATGTATAATTGCTAATTTAAATGAAATCTGTCTTTTAAGGCTGATCACTCTAGATCAATGAAATCAAATTCAGAAATTTTGATTGTGCTTTCTTACTGTTTGCAGGCTCAATTGTTAAATCATAATGTTTCGATGAGAAAGAGAAACCAAAAAGAAAAAGATTTTTTAAGCTAATAGTAGATATAGTGTCACTTGAAATATTGCAGAAATGTTAGCAGTCCACACATACAATTATCCACATTTGTTTTAACTTAAATGCCATCTTAAAATAAGATTATTTTCCAGTGCAAAATTTGCGTCTTGGAAGTGAGAGTGTTCGAACGAATGATTACGTAGTAGGTGGTTACTATGACGACGATTACTCACGTTCAAATCTAAATACTCCAATAGATACTAACAGTATTCACCAGACCGGGTACAGCCGGAAATCCGGTACTTCAGCTGTAAATGTAAGTTGTAACATAAAAAAAACAGAACGTAAGTACTGTGTAATCTTCTGCAGCCTTTTGAATGCTTGATGATTCAGGAGATCCAACTTTTACATCTTAACTGTTGTACTTTCATTTCAAATGACTGAGTGATGCTGTAATTTTGACTGTGGCTCATGTGACTTTTTACAATTTAAAACCAAGATAAGTTAATTAATAAAGCTACAATAATTTTTCACTTAAAGACATCAAAGTTTAAGTACTAGTATCACTAAAGTAAAAAAGAATCTTCATGAAATTTTGTGTTAGACACTTTATTTATTTTTATTTAATCAGTCAACAAGGACCACAAAGTGCAACACAAAAATAATACAGTGTCGTGACATAGAAATAATTGAAAGTGAGATGTAAAAACAATACAAACAATATTACAAATTTAATACAACAAATTCTTTTTAGTTTAGTTAACATCCTGTGTAAATACATCATAAACACAGACAACATCTAAGTAGAGAAAAACGTAGTGCTCTTTATGGTCTCAAAGATTTTAATATTTGTTCAGTAGCTTTCACCCTAGCGGGCCTCATCAGCTGAATAGAAAGTGCTGGTAACTTGAGAGTGCTTTGTTTATAGTTACCAAGTCAAGTTACCAGCAGTTTCTATTCAGCTGATGAGACCCGCTAGGACGAAGGCTATTGAATAAATATTATAATCTTTGAGACTATAAAGGACATTACGTTTTTCTCTATTAATGATCACAAGTCTAAGGAGAGCTCTCTCGTATCTCAATATCCAAGTATTCGTGTTGTACATAAGATCGAATATCAACGCTTCATAGCTCTATTTATAGTTAGAAAAAATACACTGTCGAAGACTATGTACACATGCTTAAAGTCACTTTAAAATTAGGTGCAAAATTACTACAACCTACAGACGAGGCTAAAGCACCACATTGGAAATTGAAAAATTTCCTCTTTAGTAAAATAGCAAACTGATTGCAGTATGCGAAAGGTATAGGTAATTAATTATATTCGAAATAATTTCGGAAAACAACATGTTTATTGAGCGTAAATGATCGTTTCGACTGTAACAGTCACTATCAATACTATAAATTAAGCCAAAAAAGGAATAATTAGTAGTGTTGATACTAAAATACTAAGGCACAAAGTGTCATTTCAAATCAAAATAGTAGAATTTTAAATTGTCAAAACAAACGTGATATAATTATAAAAAATTGTGAATTTTGACAATTTAGAATTCTACTCGTTTGATTGGTAATGACATATTTTGCCTCAGTATTTTAATTAATATTTATTTTAATTAGTATCATTATCATCAATGTTCTAATGATTCCCTTTTTGGCTTGATTATAGTATTGACTGTTATGATCGATCGTCTATGCTCAATGAACACGTTGATTCATAGAGGCTGGCTCTTTCATGTATTTAATTTCGTGAAAATTTATTTATCAACTAAGCCTTGATATTAATGATATTTTTCTACACAACAAATCTATATTAATACACTTCACCATTTTGTCTGGCACGTCTAGTTTTTAATTTTGCTGAACGTATCGAAAACGTAATAGTAATGCAAATTAATTTTTTAACACATGAAACAAAATTTTCTTAGTATTATTTTTCAAAAATTCTGTTCATTGGTTTTATAAATTACTGTTGGTTTGTAATATAATGATCATTTTAAATTTGAATTATACTTGGAAACCATCCGTAAACACCAGACATTCAGTAATGAAGTCGGACAAAAGTGCACTAACATTCCATTCACATTTCTGTTACTTATAAATAAATCTATGATCACTTACTGTTATTCACTGTTTTCGTGAGTAACTGTGTAATCGATTTTATATACAAAGCCAGTTTACAAACTTAACTGGAACAAAGTCTTGTTTCTTATGTTCCCGAAAGTTTGATATTTAATTTTACAAAGTCTTTAAGATTGAATTAACTTCCTTATAATATTAGTGTTATTAATGTCAGATGTTTTTGTTAAAATACTCATTTTAGTAACTTTGCATGCAATAAATTGATTTTGCTTTGCTGTCGTCAACAATTTGGTGTCAGAACGCCGCCTGTTGTTCAGAAAGCAGCTTCATAACTTGCATTACTTTCAGGCTTTCAACTATTTGTGGCAAGAAGATACGGTGAACGGAAGACATTCGGGTTTGAATACCAATCGCCGCGAAGAGGATCCATATTCGTTTCATCAAAAGCACAGTCAGAGTGCTCCCTCGATGCACAGCATCAATTCTGAGCCCGTATCCAGCGTTGATCTGTTAGATGAGCTGGAACCGGATCAGAAACCTCTAAAACGATTTACAAGTTTGCGAGAAGATAACACCATTAAACCGTTGTACGAACAACCAACGTTTAAACTACCTGATTATAAATACGGTGAACCATATGTTGTGGAGAAAAATATCCCAAGGATTAATCCTAACAACCTTAGCAATATGTAATTCTCATTGTGACAACCGATTAGCTGAAATATCACGGCTGTTGCTTACGATTTTTTTAGAATGTCTACCGCTTTAAGGTTCTTATTACGGTGTTTTTTCCAGGGTAAATAGTACTAAGTACTGCAGATACGCGTGTATATTATTTTGCAGGCCTATTTAAGATTTTTATTCAATTGTATTGGCGTGTTGCAAGTGCTTGTGGCGCCCGGGGATAGAAAAACTTCTGGCGCCCTACCATTTTAATGTTTTGATCATTTGTTTGCTGGGTGAAGTCACAAATTGTGCGCGTTTTTTGCGTCCGAGTCCAACCTTCCCTTTTTGACATGATGGGATAAAGATAAACGATTTTTTTCTAAGAATCGCCGAGTCTGATTTGCAATACCGCCGCAGAGTAACTCTTTTCTT
Source organism: Tubiluchus corallicola (assembly GCA_030141605.1). Taxonomy (NCBI): domain Eukaryota; kingdom Metazoa; phylum Priapulida; class Priapulimorpha; order Priapulimorphida; family Tubiluchidae; genus Tubiluchus; species Tubiluchus corallicola. The sequence continues at coordinate 49,867 of JAQGDQ010001224.1, forward strand.
CGCATTAGTTGCGCATAACATGACAGTCCATAAACATTCAAGATTATGAAAGATAGAGAACACTACAGGTTTTCACAATAATACAATTGGCACTTAAAGAAACGTCACTGTTTCTCCCAAAATTATCAATCTACTAAGCCACACGACACTCTACACAAGCCGTTAAGTAACACCATTAAACTTTTTCCATGCTGTATGTAGTAACTAATTAAGTCAGCTAGGGTGATCTCTGATCACTCAATTTTCCTGTATTTCGAAAACTTTTGTTAATTGTTTTGTTAATATCGAATTAGTTATTAATAATTAACAATCATTGAACTCTAGAAGAATTTGGCGTTCCCTCACCCTTGCGCATGTTGGCGATTGTCCCCACCCCCCGTTGCCCCACTACGCCTCTGTGTAATAGTTAGGAACTTGTAATTCTTCGTATGGACAATGTTGCAGGTGATCAAATGTAAAAATTACCAGTTCAATGCCAAGTTGTGATAGAAAACAGTCAATTTATATCAATCGTGTTTTAGGAGTGAGCATTGCCTTGTATACTGTAAATGAAATGTAAAGTATATGAACCGATGGACTAGTCGTATTTAATGATGTGGACGGTCCACGAGAGGAAAAGGCAAGGTCCCTTGCTTAGATATACCTAATTACTACTGATTATTACTGTGATAATGGACAATTTACAACATTATACTATGAATTATGAAAAGCGATTTATTTTTTTATGACTGTTGGAGTATACCAGCGATTTTGTGTTTGTTGATAAATCTCTTTTATTTAGCATCTGTTCCGTTTGACAATTTCACAAGAGTACTGATTATCGCAGCATTGAATGTATTTGGTGTTAAAATGTTAAAACTCAAAGTACTTTTTTCCTACTTTAGCCATGTAATTGATAATATTGCAGGCGGCTATCACTATGTGATGAAAAATGTTTCTTTATGTTTGTCCAAATATTACGTGTATTCGTAGCATTAGAAATTTTTAGAGGGTTTAAAATAGCAGCCACATAAGATACTTTAGCCTTTTATGGCAACTTTAATATAAAAATGTGTATCTATGATTCACAGGGCATATGATATTTCAACGAATTAAAAAGATAATAGTATATATATATAACTATGCGTTGACGTTGCCTCTTAAGTATGACGATTCTTAAATGCAGGGTGTGTCCATTTACTTTATATTTATGTTATTTTAACTCTTATAATTTTAAGGTTTTTAAATTATTTTTTTCGTAAAAGCCGATGAAAATTTAACTAATGTTTTTGAATTATATAAATGTACCATTTAACCTCTTTGTGATGTTAGTTAATATACTTCTGTGGCTTAGAGCTCTGTCTTTATTATTATTTTATGATTAATCCTAATTATAATAATGCATGTAACATAGCATTTTTATTTAAAAATATAAGCTGTGATAATTTCAAGCAACTAATAAATAAATATTTACAAATTTTGCTTATTAGCTGCGTTAATTATTATTTTATACAGATATTCATTTAGATATATAGCAAAAGCAAGCAGTTGGCTCACATTTATAACGCTGTATCCTTTATGCTGGCTAGTATTGCTCGGCTATGTAGTGTTTTCGGAATTTTTTGAAGTAATTAAAAGTATTAAAACTTAATTAAGTATTAAAACGATGAAAAGTGCTGATTTCACGCTTTTTGTTTATGGACTGATGGCACGTAAACCAAAAACAGAATTGACCTATTTTGTTTAGCACCTTGCTAAGATTTATTTGAGATTTCATTTGTAAATGAATTATTTCTTCTTCAAAGTCTCATTCCACCTATTGTAGACATGAGATCAGAGTATTCCACACATTTCTATCTGCAGCCAACAGCCTAAGTTCATCTTTGGTCGAATTTGTTGAACATCTTCATTTATCTTAGCTATCCAAGCTGTCCTTGCCAAGTAGCTTTTGCAAAGTTTTAAAGCCTCCTTTAAGGCGATTCTTACTGATGCTTCATTTGGAAATTTTAATGAGAGATTCTACATACGCTTCGTCAGCTTGCAGGAGGATAACACCATCAAATCGGTCCACGAACAACCCGGGTTTAAACTGCATGATTACGAAAATAATATTATACTAGTAAAGGCCCCGCAAAAAATTTTGCTTATAAATACACTTATAATCAAAGATGCGCGAACATTCCACCTAGTGTTTGTCTGTTTATCTAACGCAAAGCCAGCAGCTTTTACTGAATTAAAGTTATAGGGTTATAGGCAGAGTATAATGGATGACGTCAGAACAATGGCTTTGCGTTAGCAGTTTTTCAAGCGAAAATTGCCAAAAATAGAACATCTAATTAACTCGTCGATACTCCTCTCAGCGGACGTGTAGTAAAGAGAATGTTAAAATATACTATATGTTAAATAATTATGTTAAGAAGAGTCTTACTGAAGTCAGCCAAATAAGGAGAACTTAAGGAGTGGTGTCAGTTGACCCACTTGTCAGACTGCGCACGCAATTCATATATAAGTCGTGACATCAGCCAGCAGGAGGGCTGGTCATACTTCACACTTACAAGCAGGACGTCTCTCGTAGATCAGGGGCCTTGGCACTGCTGTCTATATATTATATTTATTGTGATGTTATTTAATAAATGTGTTATTTCGCAAATAAAGTCTTGATAGCTTTGCCATTACTCAAACGTTCATAAACAGCTACACACAGCTCACACAACGTACCACCACTATACCAGAGACTTAATAATTTAACTCGTGTCCTAAAATGTAGCCCACATCATCGTGTAGCTCTGTTCTTCCTCTTTCTAAAGAGCTACATATCTCCTTCCGAGAGTCCCACCAGGCGCCTCTAGAACGTTTTTTCCGCATGCAGTTTGGTCAAAATTTCGAAAAAATCGCGAGTTGGGTCGGGGAAAACGCCAGTTACGGGACTCCGTGGCCCCCTCGCGAATTCTAAATACGCCTATGAGGCCCACCGCTGAACGGGCTATCTATCCAGCACCACTCCCAGCTCGTTCCCGTTCGCTAGAAATAAGTATCGAAAAAATTGAATTTGATGCCAAATATCTTTAAAGAGAGGGAGAGCCTGTCCTGATCGTGCACTGTTACCACTAATTGATGTCTAATTTATTGCAGTGAGAAAGGATGCATTACGCTTAAACCTTAGTGGGTATTGATTGATTTGCTCTTACCTGTGATTTTGCATTAATTGTGCTGTGAAAATAATCCAGTCAAAAATAGTCATTAGAGAAACAACGAACGATTTTTATGAATTGTGGCCAGACTAATAATTCACTTTATTAACAAATTTAACGGTTACACTTTGCATTACGTTACAAGTTTCAAATTATAACAAAAATTATCACATAATTCACAGCACTTTAAATAATCTCACATATAAGCCTATATAAAAAACAACAAAAATGGGACCACCTTTGTGGTACCTGCTGATAGGTGGTCACCGATCACGGTGACACTTCCTTTTTATAGGCAAGGTTAACTAAACGCAAGGTTAACTAAACACATGCTTGAAAGAAGCATACGATATAAATAATATTGTAAGGCCACGAAAGAAGCCAGGCTTGGTTTAAGGTGGTTTCCGACACTCCCAAAACAAAGGGAAAGAAAAAAAATTGGACTTGGCGAGATTTGAACTCAAATCTGTCAAGTACATTAAGTTAAACTATACTTATCAATCGTAAATCAATGCTATGTGAACATTACCAGATTAAATCAAATCAATTTCACAATGCTAAACACATAACGGTGTATGCAAAATAATCAGTAAACAATCAATAAAGCTAGAAAAATATCATAATCTAAATAAAGCAAGTGTAAAGGTACAAATAATGCAATTAATGTTGATACAGCAACAGACAACAAATATGTGTATAATACGAGGTGAATACATATTGGGGATATTTTTGGGTTTTCCTTGTAATCTCCTTTCTATATTCCAGTATTTACATAATATACATCGTCAGGAAAAGGTACTTTTTCACAGGAACAGTTTGTCATCTGAATGACTGAATGATATTCCGTACGCCAAACGCTGGAACAATCAGAAAACGTA
>JAQGDQ010001725.1:0-27904 GCA_030141605.1 Tubiluchus corallicola
CTATCTACTGGCAGTGATAGTTAATTGTATTATCAATTATTGATATTTTCTTAAGATTTAAGCACCTACTAACAAACCCCCTTTTTTGTATTGTCTGACTCGCTCTTGTCTACCCTATTGCGGTTATAATGCAGTGTCTAAATCAAGGTAAACAGTAGTACACAGGTGAATAAAATTATAGCAGTTTAAGCGAGTGGCTTCTCGATGAACTTCGTTAAACTTCGTTTAGATATAGACGGCAACTTGACACAGAACGAGACAGGTCGTTTACTCGTCTCTGTGAATTTATATTATTTGAAGAGATATGCCGTACTAGATTGTTAAACACATGATATGGTGTGTAATGTACATGGTGATACTGTAAGAGCCTAGTTGTCGTGACCTGTAGTCGTCAACCAGAGTTGTCCCAGAGATGCTGTCTTGCAGTCTGCAGTAGTGGAGTTACCCTCTGACTGACCCACCTACTACAGAACCACATCCAGGATGGTAACAGATACTTTTCCCTTTTGTTACTATCGTAACTAACATCGCACTGCTGGGTAAAGACTAATTGGAAGTTTCTCTGACGAAGTTTGGAATCACAACTGTATTCAGACACAGAGGTTATATCACGACGTATTGCTACCGTTCTACAAACTGTTCGCTTTAAAGGAAAAGTGTTCCAAAAAAACCTAGGTACATAGTGGGCAGACATGAACTTTATGCAAACGTATATACCCTGCTAACCCTAAGCTTTGTCAATACTGCTATATCGTTGTTTGATTAATTATTTTAATGTCTGCCATTTGATCTTTCTTTTTCTTCAGATCCATGAACGTATAGAGTGCAAATGGGCCATAGTCCCCCGTATTTTTAACACCCGCCTTAGGCCGATCTGCATCCATACATTTAGTGACTATCATACTAGCTCCCTTCTGTTATGAGATGTAAAACTAGCGTAGCATGCCCCTCTTTGATTCCCCTATAGGAAATACAAGATCAGAGTCATCACACAAACATATGTAATTTTAATGTAAATAGTAATTTTACACAAACAAACTTAATTTATACAGATACTTGATAAGCTCCTAAACAAAAAATATTGTTTTCTTACGAATAAATGCCGGTACTTGACTTTTAAGCACGTGACAACTGGCAACAAACTATGGGAGCAACAGTACTCTTTGTACCTAAAGTGCAACCTCTCATCTTAAACTTGTGCGCATGCAGGCATGCGCACAGCAGCCAAACACACAACTGTACTGGGCTGTGAAACAAACAGTACTCTCACGTGCTCTTACTTCCGTATAAGTATAAAGAAAGAACTAAAGAGAAAAGACTATTATATTGAATATTATCGATAATAATGAACGAAAACAGTGGGTGCTGCAGTACCACAGTACCTGTAGACGAGTTCCCACTGTACAACAGTATTGTTAAATACTGTAATGAACGCTGACATGCGTAAATTTTATGATAGAATACAGACTGTGAAAAAAACCAAAATTTGCCAGAAATGAAATTGCAAGCTTGCTTTTGCATTCTCTCTTTGCATTCGGTGCAAGATTAGACCATCGTCGTGGCTAGAAGCCTAGTTAGGTGTGGCATAGCACGTGATCAGCTGATGTTCGACCGGCTGACTCAGAAGTAGAGATTGATGATGTAATCCTTATGCGCAGAAGCTCACAGCGCATTAGGTAGTTAGACAAAAGTGTTTTGAGGCCCGCACCTCGAAGGAGATTCGGAACTGACTTGAAGACGGAAGGCTGGCATTACTATCCTATTATATTTACCGTGTTGTGGTTGTTGCTTAATAAATGTGTTGTTTATTGAATAAAGTCTTGATAGTTTGCCATGCCCTTCGTGGCTACCTCATACGCCACGCAATCTTCTTCTTCTTCTTCCCAGCTTTTCCCTATGCGGGGTCGCCGTTCTGAATAAGTCTTCTCCATGCATTCCTGTTGTTGACCATCTCTTCATTTATGTTCTTCTCTCTAAGGTCTCCGTTTATGCATTCAAACCATCTCAGCTTGGGTCGTCCTCTTCTTCTATTTCCCAGCACTTCCATTTCCATGACCTCCCTTCCCACGTGATCTTCGCCGATTCTTCGTTTCAGGTGCCCATACCATCGCAATCTTGCCTCTTGTATCTTTTTCGAGGCTTCCACTACTTTCACTGTTCCTCTAATATTACTATTCCCGATTTTATCCCTTCTTGTTACTCCCACCATCCACCTCATACGCCACGCAATAAACAACAATAATCAGCAAGCAGCTTTAACCTCAAGAACAAAATAAACTTTAACCAAATTATTTTACTCCTATGAACTATTTACAAACGAATTCACGTACTCTTTCACGTTCCCCGGAAGACTTTTAGCACAGGCTTCTTTCTCTGCTCGTTTCTGCTTACAAGGTTCCTCTTTTGTGCACTCTTGCTCTTCTATTTGCTGTGCTGCGTCTTCCCCTCTGCAATACGCAAAAAAACTTTAACTAAGATAATAAGCCTTTTCACACTTCTAGCGATTGGTGATGATCGTGTAAATGTCAAAGGTTAAGTGTAGCAGACAACGTATTTATGTACACTTGACAACGCCTCGCAGCCCATGATGTTGTATTAGTAACAGTTTTAACAGCAAGCTAGAACCTTACCTAGTTGTAACAGTAACAGTTTTATCAGCTAGCTAGAACCTTACCTAGTTGTAACAGTAACAGTTTTAACAGCTAGCTAGAACCTTACCTAGTTGTAACAGTAACAGTTTTAACAGCTAGCTAGAACCTTACCTAGTAGTAACAGCTAGCTAGAACCTTACCTAGTTGTAACAGTAACAGTTTGAACAGCTAGCTAGAACCTTAAATAGTTGGAACAGTAACAGTTTTAACGGCTAGCTAGAACCTTACCTAGTAGTAACAGCTAGCTAGAACCTTACCTAGTTGTAACAGTAACAGTTTGAACAGCTAGCTAGAACCTTACCTAGTAGTAACAGCAAGCTAGAACCTTACCTAGTTGTAACAGTAACAGTTTGAACAGCTAGCTAGAACCTTAAATAGTTGGAACAGTAACAGTTTTAACAGCTAGCTAGAACCTTACCTGGTTGTAACAGTAACAGTTTTAACAGCTAGCTAGAACCTTACCTAGTTGTAACAGTAACAGTTTGAACAGCTAGCTAGAACCTTAAATAGTCGTAACAGTAACAGTTTTAACAGCTAGCTAGAACCTTACCTGGTTGTAATAGTAACAGTTTTAACAGCTAGCTAGAACTTACCCAGTTGTAACAGTAACAGTTTTAACAGCTAGCTAGAGCCTTACTTAGTTGTAACAGTAACAGTTTTAACAGCTAGCTAGAACCTTACCTAGTTGTAACAGTAACAGTTTTAACAGCTAGCTAGAACCTTACCTAATTCATTTTTGTTCCTACTAGCAAGATTCTGCTAGTAAATCACTCTTACACTCAAACTAATGCATAATTTAGTAGCATCAACGTAAAACAACTGGTACTGAACTGATATTTTGCGTTACCCACATGTCACATGTCGATAGTAATTATGACGCATTGCTGTGGTACACTTAACCTTTGAGGTACAGCAACTGCGCGTGCGCACAACAAAACAATGAAAAGGGGCTTATTGTTCAGACAGGTAGTAAGAATATTTAACATAGTATATTTTATAAATTTAATATGAACGGCGTTTAACACCATTTATATTCGCTCTTACCTGTAAATGTATTTAAAAGTAAACATCACAGCTTGTGTCATATAGGGCCTAATTAATCTATTTCTGTAATTAAAATACACGTCTTTATATTTTTGTACAGTTCAATATTTTAGCACTATTTTCATAACACTGCAGAAATGGCTAACTTGGTTTAAATCAGCGATCCTGGTACATCACCATCATTAGCATCAATTCATTATTATAGTAAAGAGGACCTGTTAAACTATGTTAAAAGCATTAGATCATGATAGGTAATTATGCTGATGAATGCTGGTGTGAAGCCAGTTAAGGAATGGCGTCACGTGAGTAAGTGATTCAGAAGCTCGGCGCACGATATATAAGCCTTGTGACGCGCCCAGCTAAGGGGATTAGGTCAGGAAGCTGAAGGAGAGCAAACTAGGTCAGGGGGCTTGGCATTACTATCTGTTATATTTATTGTGTTTGATGTTCAATAAATGTGTAGTTTTATAATCTGACTCTTCATACTTTTGCCATCCCTAAAACACCAATAATCAGCTATACACAAACAACACAACGAATTATTTTTACTGTTATCATCACCACTAATACCATCATCACCGTCGTCGTCGTCGCCGCCGCCGTCCGTTTGCTTCGCTCTCTTTAAAGTAGTTTTTGTTGTTTATGTTGTTAATTAAGTCTTATAAATAACTTATTAATCTTAGCTCATAAGTTAATCTTAGCTCATAATTTAATCTCTTCTACTACGTTCAAAGCACTGGAATCCATTGTTAATTTGTAATTGCATAACTTGTATTTTGCTGTATTGTGCTGCATGGATGAATAAATAAATCTACATTGTCATGGTTCCATCCGTCATGAAGCCCTTGCGTGCGAGAATTGAAAAGCCAGTATAGGAGCACCAGCAGATAACATTTCCATGGTTGAGTAGCAGCACCCACATGCTGGTGCATTCAACACCTCAGCACCACTTGCAGGCCAGATTGGGAGATGCGAGGCAAGCGTGTTAGAAAGTTTAGCAAAAATTACAGGTATCCACACCTTTCCATAATGGCGCTACATCTGGTAAGAACTATGATACTGGGTTGCCGGTTTGCATTAAGCATGATAAATACCTGTAGAAACGTCAAGGTCAAGGGAACAGGTGTTGGAGTGATTAGGCGCACCTGTTTGTCGAGCTACAAACCACAGAAACAAAACCACTTTTATACCTGGTATTCAAAGCTCGCACGTACTGGCTTCATAATGGCACAAGCCATTACAGTGTAGAGGTAGGGATGAAAATAACTGGCTTCTTCTACAGATAATGGTTTCACCCCGAGGAGAGTAGACGTTTTCCTTTACAAAATATTTCTAGTTGAAGCGAATGAAACCAGGTGTTGATGAAGGATTTTGGAAAGTTGCATTTGTACAAAGACAGAGGTTGAAACATTTCAAATGTGCACAACGCCTACTAGCATTCTTGAGTTGTTAGGGTCACGAGGGGTTGCTTCTTGGCTGGGCCGGGTTCATCAGGAACTGTAATGATATCAAAGCCACAAAGAATGTCCAGTAGAAACTGAGGGTCACGAGGGGTTGGTTCCTGGCTGGGCCGGGTTCATCCGGAACTGCAATGATCTCAAAGCCACAAAGAATGTCCAGTAGGAACTGAAGGTCACGAGGGGTTGGTTCCTGGCTGGGCCGGGTTCCTCCTGAACTGCAATGATCTCAAAGCCACAAAGAATGTCCAGTAGGAATAGAACTGGTGAGCTTCCATGACAACAGAATTAAATGCCTGTCTACTCTTTCAGAGAATTTTCTAAGAATGTTGAACTGCAGGCGGTACCTCGCCCACAATGGCTAAAACTACCCAGGTTGGTTCGGTGCCAGCGGAGGCCAAGCAGACCATAACTCTTCTGACATCAATCCACGAAAGACCAACGATACCTTTATTGGCAAATTACATGAAGTAGATTAAAAATGATGATGAAACTGAGTTTACACTGACGTGGATCACGTTAACTGGACCAGGAAAAGAGCAGAGACGACCGCTTTTATACAGGCCGGATGCATAACTTGGCTTCAACAGAAACTCACATTTTGCATGAAAGGGGTGTTCAGTACAGTATCATTAATTAATTATGACTATGAATGCGAGAATTTTTTCAAACCATTGCAGTTCATTTGACCAAAAGTTACCACAGCGGTCAATGAGTTGGAGAAAAGAGAAGCTGAAAAATTGTAGACTAGTCGGAAATGTTGAGACTAGTAGTTCAGCTCGTAGAGCATGCGAGTACTAATCCAGGTCTCGGGTTCAAATCCCGACCTGGCCAAAAAATTTTCAGCTCCTCCTTTCTCCAACACATTACCCGCAATGGGTAATAATTGGCAAAATATACAGCAGTGGTTTATAAAATATTATATTATTATGGTTTATAATGGTTTATTCTGGCAATCACAGTCCTACTTAGTCAATGATGTCTTTAGTTGTCAGCTAATTTCGGAAAGCCTTTCTGAAAATATTTTCCCCATTTTTAGGCTAGATCATTTTCTCTAGTGACAGTTTTCATGCTCATATATTTTCCTACAGCAAAGCATGAGCATGATGAAGACGATTACGACAATGATGGTGATGACGACCACGACGACGACGACGATGATGATGATCTCGAGGACGGTGGTATTGATGACGATAATGATAATAATCTGAAATGTGTAACATATATTACTAAAAAGTTTCACAAGTGACTTGCAAAACAGAACTTACTCGCAAACCGATCCTTGTGGATCGCATAGTCTACTCCGTTGCTTTTTCCAATCCATGCAGTGGCAGGAAGACCACTTGCTCCATCCACTCCAAGCACCTTCTCCGTATTTGTTCATTTCACTAAGCCCATCCCTCTGAAACCGATTTTGCCAAAGCTCTGACGTCTTGTCCACTTCACTTTGGCCACTCCTTTGAAACTGGTGGTGTAGACGCTGAGACATCTCGCCCTCTTCACTTTGGCCACTCCTTTGAAAATGGCGGTGGCGACGCTGAGACATCTTGTGCCTCTGATCTCTGCGCCGTTTTTTGGTTATAGGTTCTGTCATAATGAAAGTAATATTTATATGTCGTTAAACGTGAAGTCACCAGAAGCATAGCAAGGTTGGGTGACAGGGACCAGTCATCCGTGCGCACAAGGTAGATTTTTGTAACTCGCATTAGTTGTTACTAATTGGAAACCTGAATAGTCACAGCGCATGTGAGCTTTGCCATGGAAGTTAAGCAATGTTTGTTCTGCTATTAAGTGAGTGGTTGGCCACAAGGAAGACTGCTTGTATTGGAATGCAATACAGTAAGTCCTCCCCATTTAACGTTTACTGGCAGTTTTTTACTTTGCTCAAGCCAAGTTTTTATTTGATTAACAAAATTTCTACCTAATTTGATGTATTAAAACAGCACATATTGCATTGTTCTGTTGTAAAAATGTGAACAATGTCTGCAACATGTTGCTGCAGCAACCAGACTAAGTAAGCAGGTAAAATTCTCAAATTCGCCCCAGGGCTTGACTCTGCAGTGTTTATTGTTCAACCACTGAGTATGTTTAAACATTACCGAAAGAGTAACAGCTATAGCTAGGTATTGGCAAGAAAAATATAAGATGGTTTCAGGCAAACGGGAAGACATCAATCAGTAGAAGTATAAATAAAACTCATAGACTGTTTAAGTTATATGATTTTAGCAGCACCGATTTTTGTCTGTGGAACGTAACTCAATTCTTTCGCATTACTTTCTATGGAAGTCTTGGGTTCGTTTAACGCCGCTTCGCTTAACGTCACTTTTAGCATCCTATCACGGCCCTTTTTCTCGATAGATTGATCGTACAGTTTATCTAGCCGTATCGAGTGATCATGAATTAATTTTATAGATTGTATAGATTTTATATTTGTTATCTAGATTCGCTTCCCGTTCGCTATGAGGTGAATCTGTCACCTGACTCCGAGGGCTTTAATTTAGTCTATCAGGCAATGATACTGCCCTTCAAGACTTTCACTTTGACCTTGCGTTGTGAGTTGTGGTCTTCTTCCCTCAAGTTATGGAGCGTAGCTCCCGCAATTGAGCTTTCTTTAGTACAATGCGAATCTCTCAAGTACGTATCTAGGAATTAGTGTTGCTTTACTTTGAACGCTCTTAATCATACAATAACTCGTTATCTACGTTACTACAGTGAATAGAATTTATTCAGTTACAGAATACATGTTATCTAGTCTGGTTTGCTTTACAAGATTTGTCCTTATACGCCGGTGGGCGCTTACAATTAGTGTATAGCTCCAGAGAAGATGCTCATTCACTTTAATTGACAACGATTCAGTATGCTGCACTTATGGTGCTTAATACAATGTGAAACTACAGTTATGCAGAGTTATTCTCAGACACAAATATGTTCCTCTCTTCTAGACGGCTGTCTCGGACACACTACGGCGACAATCTCTGTCAGACTCTCTCACGTCACTCCTTGTGCGTGTCGGCTCCTCGTGCATGTGTGTAACTCCCGTCACCCGTCGTGTGTGTCTAACTCACGTCACCCCTCGTGTGTGTCTAACTCACGTCACCCGTCGTGTGTGTCTAACTCATGTCACATCTCGTGTGTGTGTCTGTCTAGTCTAAAACTAGAGTTTATATCTCGGAGAGCTGACCTTGCGAAAGTTTGCACCATATGGCAACATCCAGCAACACCTGTGGCAGGTGACACCACCCGCCATGAGATCTCTGATTTTACAATCAGCAAGGTGTTCCTTCGAATTCTTTCGCTCTTTGAGATCCTCTTTTCGTCGTCGGCAAATCTTCAGATTTCTCTCTTCTAATGTCACTGAGCACTGATAGAGACCTTGGCGGCTATCATAAAGTCACCTCTATGCGACATCTGCATCGCTACCGACCTTCCATTAATTAACTGTAACTGTGCATGTAGCTATACAAGACAATAGTGTCTTCTCTTAGACAAGACACCTGTGTTCCTACAATTTCTCTAACATGTGCAATAATTTGCATCGCATTAAATCCGTACTTATCAGCGGGGTGAGTTTCTCTGTCAACCAAATAAATTTATCTTATGAAAATCAGGGAGGCATGAGATTTATCAACTGAATCCAATTCAGCTGATAACTCCATTAATTTACTACCAAAATACCGATTCATAAATTTATTCACAACAATCCACAACGCATTAATGACGTTTCCCTTAACGCATTATCGCCCAACAATACAGCTTACTGTACAGCTTTAATTGAGTAAGGATGTATGCACTTGAGGGTGAGTGAGACACTTTTGCCCACACCCTCTCATGTGATTATCTTGGAGAAAAATCTAGGTTTCAGTCCTGTTACAGCTGCATTCATCAAACAGAGCATTGGACCCCTGTCTGGATAAAAGCGCTGTGATATAATGTCTGGTACGAAAAGTTAGTATCGTATACATTTTCAAATGTGGTCCACCATCAAGTGACTGACCAGCCTCTCTTAACTTCAACGTCGAGCACTACAGATCGACCACTGGCGCATGTGCCTGGCCTCAAAACTTATCACTATGTACGTGTACTGACTGGTTCACTGACTTACCACATCCGTATTCGTCCGATGCATCTGAACAATCTATCGGCCCATCGCATACTTGCTCTTTGGCTATGCATTTCTCCCCATTTCCACATCTCATGTCTTTTCCTTCTTCGCAGGAAAGGCCGGTGTCTTTTGTTACTTCTACTGCAGAACAAATTACATTAAACGATTGACTGTTGCAAAAACGGTTTATTTTATTAGGATAAATTTGTTGATTTATTGGTTATGGCGTCAGCATTTTTCTTTCTTTGTTTAAGAAATTTTTTAATTTTTTTTTGCAAATGTTACGGCACTCATTTGGTAACTATTGTTTTTCTGCTATTGGTATGGGAGTCAATGGATAGTTACTGACGATGTTGTAGCATTCACTGGCAGGGCCTATTTCAGCCTAAGCGAGGCCCTGGGAAGTGGGGGTGCGAGGCCCCTGGGGGGGGGGGGGCGAAGCGCCGGCAAGCGGGCGCACCATGGTTGGCGCCCAGAAAATTTTTGAACTACTAGAACGCCCGAGAAGCATTTTCGAAGAGAAAATATGGAGTTATACAGTTGTTAAAGGAAAGAACAATTGAAAGAAAAACTGCTTTATTCTCAAGACCAGTCGTTAATACTTGTGAAATAGTCAGATCAAAAACAACATCTTTGCAATATGTAATACCGTACTCTCACTTCTGTACAAGCCATCTTTTGACTTTTTACTTCACAAAATTATCAATTACCGCGGCGCGAGGCCCCCCTGGAGGGTTAGGCCCCGGAGAAGTATCCCCACTTCCCCCAACCCCCCGCCCCTTGAAATAGGAGCTGTTCACTGGGCAGCTGTGGTTTTGATTACCAACGCCAATCTTTAGGTGCCAGGTAGCTATGCTATAAAATGTGAATTTTTTTTGCTTCTATGATCAAAAAGTCCTCATTATAGTTTCGAAACATTAAGAAAGAGTAAATGATATTGAACATTTATAACTAATTAATCAAAACAGTAACTCCAAGGATTTAATTCTGATTACCTGAAAGCATAAGTTACAATAATAATAAAAATATTAATAATAATAATAATAATGAATCCCTTAACATTGGCAATAAAACACTGGCAAATACCCAATGACTCCCATAACATTGGCAATAAAAAACAGCAAATACCAATGACTCCCATAACATTGGCAATAAAAAAACAGCAAATACCAATGACTCCCATAACATTGGCAATAAAAAACAGCAAATACCAATGACTCCCATAACATTGGCAATAAAAAACAGCAAATAACCAATGACTCCCGTAACATTGGCAATAAAAAACCGGCAAATACCCATTGACTTCCATAACATTGGCAGTAAAAAACAGCAAATACAAAAGGACTCTCATAACATTGGTAATAAAAAACCGGCAAATACCCAATGACTCCTATAACATTGGTAATAAAAAACAGCAAATACCCAATGACTCCCATAACATTGGTAATAAAAAACCAGCAATTTCTCAATGACTCCGGTAAGTTTGGCAATAAAAAACCGGCAAATACCCAATGACTCCTATAACATTGGCAATAAAAAACCAGCAATTTCTCAATGACTCCGGTAAGATTGGCAATAAAAAACCAGCAATTACCCAATGACTCCGGTAAATTTGGCAATAAAAAACCGGCAAATACCCAATGATTCCTATAACATTGGCAATAAAAAACCAGCAATTTCTCAATGACTCCGGTAACATTGGCAATAAAAAATCAGCAATTACCCAATGACTCCGGTAAGTTTGGCAATAAAAAACAGCAATTATCAATGACTCCCATAACATTGGCAATAAAAAAAACCAGCAAATATCAATGACTCCCATAACATTGGCAATAAAAAAAACAGCAAATACCAATGAACTCCATTACATAACAAGTATTTAACATACTTATTATATTATTAGACGTGCAAATTATTAAAGCGAATTTCAGACAACCTTTATGCTAAATATGCTGAAAATGCTGTTTCTTATTAGCATTTACTAAAATGAATTTAGTATAAACTATTTTGTGCTAACCTCCGCATTTTAGCCCACAAAGTTCCTTTGTTTCAAAATTATTGACACCGGGCCTGCAACCGCCATATGTGAACGTTTCACACGTCGATGTTTCACCATTGTAATAATATTTTTTGAAGCTTCCTTTACAATGGCCTGGGTCAGGTGGTGCATTGCAGTCAGGGTTACTACTTGGCGTACCTTCAATACCTGTGTAATAAGCAAACTGATGAAGCTTGTAACTTTCTTTACCATGAATATTATTTCAATCATTGGGAATATACCATAAATTTGGAAATAACTCTATATCAAAACAAGCCATACATTTATGGAACTTACTACCCAGTGAAATAAAACAAATAGAATCTCTCCACCACTTTAAAAGGAAATTAAAGGAATATCAATATAACAGGTTTCAACTTCCACATTGTGCATCTGATACGAATTACACAGACTCACCTTTCATCTACCCCCGCCCCTGACTCCATAAAACGATTAAGAATGTAAAATTTCTAAAAAATTATGTAATGTAATATGTGTTACGTTAGTTCTTTTAATGTCAAATGTATAAATAGTGTAAATGTACTGAGTGAAATTTATGTAATGTAAAGCATGTTTCTGTTAATTGTGTCATGTCAAATGCATATACGTCATGTAAAATTTATTGTACTTTTGTAATATTGTTTTGTAAAAATCTTTTAATATGGTGTTTGTACATGTAAATATGTTCATTTATTGTATATAATTAGGCCTTAGTTTTGCACTTTAGTTTTTTTAGTATGCACTGAACGCATTTGCCTTGAACAGTGTTGTTATCTTAACATTACGCTGAGGATTACTCAATTTTATTATAATGAGTGAATTATTTTAATGACAAATAAAGAATTAATAATAATAATAATAATAATAATAATATTATTATTATTATTATTATTATTATTATTATTATTATTATTATTATTATTATTATTATTATTATTATTATTATTATTATTATTATTGATGACCCCTCATGTAGCTGCAACAGATCGAAAAGAGAGACATGTCCATAATTTTTTGAGTGTTCAAACTATGACATACACAGAACACTATTATTAGATCAGCTCTGTTATGTATCATCGACACATAACTCAAGAATTACACGCTAGACCTGCTATTATTTACAACGACATTTTTCCTAAACTCAGATCAGGTCATCCATCCAGTGCCATTCTCTTCAAATTGTTGCAGAACTACATAAGGTCTACTAAACGTTTTGCTGATTGATTGTACGCGTAATTGTATATTGAAATGTAACGTGAATTATTTTAAATTTTGAGCTTTTGAATTAAACACCAGTTATTGAGCAATCATATTTTTGTATAACTAATAGGATGATGTACAATGATAATTGTTTCTAGTATCGCTTCTGTACTCTTTGTATATTTCAATTTTATGTATTAACTAATGAATTACTTGTACTTTTGACTAAGTATCTATGTAACTATATTGTTGATAACCAGTTGTATATATCTGTTCTCAACTAAAATGTATTTGTTGCAGTGGATAAACTCCGATCAGTAATTGTTACTGTATGTCAATCCATTTAAAATAAATAAAGTTCTATTAATATAAAACTTTATAAATAAGGCAGAAATCCTGGCACATTTTTGTATAGACAAACAGCAACATGCCACTTGCTTTATCAACGCCTTTCAAACAGCTAAGCATAATGCAAAGTAAGATAACCTTGTGTGGAAATCTTTATTCTGACACACTTTAGAATGCCTTGTTCTTTCCATTAAAGCTACGACTCCGCGTGCGCGTAATGCGTGCTGCGTGGCCAGTGACCCGTAATGCATGACGCGTATTGACTGTTTCCATGTGTCTGTAAACGCTATGTGTCTTAGCAAAAGCTCACGGCGCTCTTTCAGCCATTTTTGCGTGAAAATTGGTGAAAATTCGCGAAAATTGCAAGCAATAAATTTCGTACCATGTCTCTGTCGAAATTTAATCGTGATAATTACTGCTGAGGCATTAGCTCATTATTGTACTATCAGATGGAAATATTCAAATGAATGCACAGGTTCTAGGTGCACAACATTTAGCAGGGGAGAGAACAGTATCGATAAATTTTAATGAAACAACAGCAGTTAGATGCACTTAAATGACTACATAACCTCTCAAAAACTCAAATAGAAAAATATTATAGTTTAATGTTTATGGGTCCTAAAGTGGCCAAAACTCACATAACTAGAATTTTCAGAAAGCTAAACAGTGAAAATGGTCACCGGAAACTTGAAAACTTACTATAATCACCTAGGCAACGGCGCGAACGATAGTGATCGCGTTGTAATGCCTACGTAGTAATGAATACGGATCACGCATGGCACATTACGCGTTACGTGCACATGCAAACACTTCCACATATTTAAGTACAAATACAGCAAATCCTGTTGTATACACGTTACGGATCACGCACATACACCACGCATTACGTACGCATGGAGTCGTACTATTAAGGTGGCAAACTATAAAACAAATTGGGGATTTATCGGGCCAACAATACGTACGCATTATATGTACGCATATATATGTACGCATGGAGTTGTACTTTTAAGGTGGCAAACTATAAAACAAAATGGGGATTTATCGGGCCAACAATTCGTACGCATTATACATACGCATATATACATACGCATGGAGTTGTACTTTTAAGGTGGCAAACTATAAAACAAAATGCGGATTTATGGGGCCAGCAATACAAACATCAAAATGGCACTTCGTTTAAAGAACATGTGAATGTTGATGTCAAACTAATAACTATTGAAATGTTATGCAACAGATGAATAGGAACCGTTGTTCTAGTGCATCAAAGTGTCACATTCCATATGACACATTAACGAGGCTTTGCGTTACAAAGCATTGGCAATAAAATTCTTCGAGCTTCAAACTTACATTACATACATAAACAATGAATAAATAATCAAATAATCAAAATTCTTATTACAGGGATGAGAATGACAAATTGCAAAAAACTCTGAAGCAGGCCAGGGGGTTGGGGCCGCCCCCAATGTGGTTCAAGGGGCGAAACCCCATTTGAAGCCAGTAACAAATTGCAATTTTGTGACCATAAAGAGCCTCTAAGTGGACTTAAAATATCAATTACCTTGTTTCATGCATAATTTAAAATACCCAACTATCAAGGATACATGATACCTAATTGTCTCAAAAACGCCTAAGTACGGACCGCTCCTATGCAAAGTACATAAAAACTGTCTGCAATTGGCTCACACGAAACCAAATATAAAATAAAATTGAATTGAATTGAATTACATACATAAGCAGTGAAATGATAGTTCAGATAATCAAAACTCTTATTAGACCTCAGGTAGAATATGCAAATGTTGTTTGGGGAGCAAGGTTTATAGGAGATGCTCAACTCATAGAAAATGTGCAACGAAGGTCTATCAAGCTGGTTCCATCATTTAGTGACTTGGATTAGACAGAAAGACTAAGAAAATGAACCATTCCATCTTTACAATATAGACGCCAATGAAGTGACATGATTGAGGTTTTTAGAATTATCAATGAAATTGACGTTTTGAACGAGGATTCCTTCTACCTTGAGCAATTCAGCAATTACTAGAGGAGGTCGTACTTGTAAATTCTACAAACCCAGAACCAGACGGGATGTAGGGAAGAACGCCTTCAGCAGCCGAGCTGTCAACAGCTGCAATGATTTAAGCAACAAAACTATAGCATCTAACTCAATAATGAATTCAAAAGAAATTTAGAACATGAGTGGAATCATAATAAATTCCCTTTTGGCTGTTGTGCGCATGCGACCATGCGCACATGTCTGAGCCCAGGTAGAGAAAGTACTGTCGCTCACACAGTTTGTTGTCGGTTGTCATGCGCTTACCGTGAATGGATCAAGCTTGAACTTCGACGATAGGCTTTTAGTAAGCAAAAAATATTTTTTGTTGTAGGATTTTATCAAGTTCATGCTCTCGTGTGTTTGTTTGTTACAATTGCAAATTACAACATTAAATTACACATGTGTGAAAGTTGTAACTGTATATTTTAGGTGCTGCCATCTATTGATTAGTTACTTTAACATTTACTAGTTCAATTCACCCCTTATCACCATTGTACAGTCCAGTGAATATTCAAACTCTCTGTATCTCCCCTATTTTACTGTAATGGGATATGTGAAGCCACGTTTTTGCATAGTTCTTTACATATATAAACTGGCTCGATTCCACTTCTAGCCACTGTCTACTTATTCGTGATCACTGCAGGACACTCTGTTCCTCAGTGTAGCAGTCATGTTACATATAACTATGTAGTTCAATAAAAGTGTTTTAGTTTTGTTGCAAACATGTAATCTGGTGTTTAGTTGTTTCTACTACAAGTGTTCAATTTCGACTTCACAAATAACTTTCACAACATGTTTGTTTCGTTTTACACAGTATTAAAACAATGGCAAAAAATTTTCTGAAGCAGCCCCTCCCCACTAATATTAATTACGAGCCGCCACTGGTAAAAGATTTCGTTTAACAGCGTGCAGAATAGAGAACCAATAACCTAACCCACCTGACACAATCACAGCAACAACGACAAGACCTTCCAAGAACCAGGTCTTCAACTGACGCATACTATCTTGCTAAATCAATATTTTCCTCTCTGCGTTTCATTAATGTGGTTCTTTTCTGTAGATTCTTTAGCGTCTAGTTCTGATTTAATAATCACGTGACTGCTTTCATTGTTCAGGCGACTTTAAGCAAATGAAAAAGAAGACCTCAACATTCTAAACGTGGAACGAAACTGTAAACGTTTGAAATTTTGAAGGGTAAAGGTCTTTACCTAGGTCGTTACTAGGAAATTCCAAACAAAGTCTATTGGCATTGTTACCGTTTGTTATTGTTATTCTGTTTTATCATTCTGATTATTCAGAAGAAACTGCTCTTCACGGATGCATGGCAACACAACAGCATTGGTCAATATAACACTTTTTTGAAATGATAACACCGCTAAATTCACGATAAAGGTTACGAACTTTATGAAATCCAGTTAGAATGAAGTCTAATAAGAAAATAACTGTTAGAAAGACACGTAATTGGAAAAAAAACTTTCGAATAAGTTACAATGTTCATGCCAACAGGCATGACGTCACTGTACCACCATATTTCAAGAGGAATTTTTAAGCTTCGCTTATGAAGAATATTTTCTTGTCCTTTAAGTTAGAAAGTAAGCTATTTGAAATGCATAACGTGACAAGTAAATTTATTTATTTACACTAGTTATGTAAAGATTCAGTTTTAGTTATAAAATAATGCATCTATATATTTAGAGATATATACTGTACAAAATCAATGCTGTACAATGCTGTACAATTCACATATTTGCTTTAATCATAACGATATTATCAATCATTGTATTGATCAGTGAAAAACACCATTTCATTTCTCATCAACTGCTACAACAGTTTCTCTCAAAGTTGTATCCATCACAAAATGCATTACTGCCAAGTTCGTTGTGCCCTATTATATCTTTCAAAGTTAGTCAGTGTCACGTGATCACTTTCTTACTTGTGTGGGCATTCGCCATCTTTTATTGTAGTGCTTCACGTTTGTGTCCTGTAAGAATCAATTCCATTGGTTGGTTGCTTAAAATAATAAGCCTATAACGGCTTCTGTGACAATGATGTTGGTTCAGCTGCAGAAAATTGACTGGTTTTGACAGAAAATGGCATTTTTTCACCGGCTAAGAGAAGCGCTGGTACGTCATCAATTTTAGTTCTTTTGCCGCTGGTAGATGGCGCATTCCTGAGCTTATTTGGACGAGAAGATGAGTTCAAATAATAAGCCTATTACCGCTTCTGTAACAATGGTCTTGGTCCAGCTGCAGAAATTTGACCGGTTTTCACAGAAAATGGCGACTTTTCACCGGCTATGAGAAGTACTGGTACGTCATCACCTTTAGTTCTTTTGCCGCTGATAGATGGCGTATTCCTGAGCTTATTTGGACGAGAAGATGAGTTTAGGCTCCACTCTGGATCACTCGTAAACTTTTGCCGAGTAAAATTCACTTGTTTTGAAGAGAGAGGTCGAACAGGTAGAAGTGTCGTATTCAGAAAAGGGGTCATCTCGACATGGATGACCTCACCGGTGGTCGACTCTTGTGGTACACGCTCCTTGTCTGGCTCTTTCTCCTGGGGTTTATTCAAGGTGGCGGACGTCACCTCATTCTGAAAATTTTAATCACAAATAACATAGGAAACCTCACATAGTTCCATAACTGATAATTTCATAACAAAATTCTTGATTATAAATTTTGATAATACTTGTTTATGAAATGAATTTGACAATAAATTGTTAGCAAATAGTTCGATAACAAAGTTGTGACCTTTTTGTCAAGAAACCAGGAAACATCAATGTCAAACTAAGTAGTGACAATAACGAAGTAGCTAGACGAATTCTGTTTTTCTGGATATATAGTTGTTCATATTTCCACCATTTTCATTGTAGTCGCCGTGACATTGTTTGTCTATTCACTGATTACTATGACGTAATAAACGGTGATGTGCTGTAACTTTATGGGAGTAATAGTAGAATCACATACATTGTGTGTGTGTGTGTGTGTGTGTTTGCGTGTGCGTGCGTGTGTCGGTATGTGTGTGCGTGTGCGTGCGTGCGTGCGTGTGTGTATATATGTTCATGCATGTGTATAGGGTCTACATATATACTGAATTGTATTGTGTTGTATTATATTGCATTATATTGTATATGTCTTGTCCAAATTGTGTATGTACATATATACATATATATATGTACATACATATATATATATATATACATGTATGTATATATGTACATGTATATATGTATGTATATATGTATACATGTATGTATATATGTACATGTATATATATATACAAACATAGACAATACAACACAGTACAACATCTACATATACATATGCAATACAATGTAGCGCAATGCAACGTAACGCAACGCAACGCAACGTAGCACAACACAGCACAATACAATACAATGCCAGCAACACAATACATACAAAAAGACACGATATGACAGGACAGGATACGACAGCAACGCAGTACATTAAAATAATACACCACGGTGCAATATACTAAGACAATAGACTTCGGATTTAAGATGTAAATTGTTTTATTTCGCTTACGTGGAAGAAAGCACAGAATATAACATACAACAAGTACCAAAAATGCGAGGGCAACGTTCTTTCATTAGATCCTCTAAATATCCCCCCTTATCGGATGATTAAAAAATATAGAATGGTTGGTTAAAAAACACGAAACAGAACTCAAATTTATGCGAGATATTAGAATTCAGCTAAACTGAAGTAAAGAAATTGAAATTTAAATAATTGGTTTGGATCGTCATATAAAAACTTTTTGAATAAGAACAATAAACAATACATCTATAGGAAGATTTTTCATATGCTACCCCATTTTCAAATCCGATAAAAAGTATGCATTTTAACGCAATTAATACAGCAAAAGCGTTTCTGATAATTAAATAATGAATTAAAAACTTAATTAACGCCCAGCGAGCCCAACTATTGACGTCACCACATACTATCATAACTTTTAACATCAAAAATATTCCACGAGCGTGTTGCACGTGTTTGTGAAAGCGAAAATTGAAGTACAGTGCTACTGTAAGATATTGTCAGTGTGTTGTACTAAAACTAGTCGAGTTCTAAAACAAAAATTCAAATTTCGCATGAGCTGTCGAACGTGGGTAGTTTTGACTTGCAGTTTAGGATTGGTTCCGATTTTGCTCTAAATACTTACACTTTGGTTTGATGGCAGTTCTGTGCCGGTGTTTCTTGCACCTGGAGATGGAGTCTGAGGTTTTAAACTTGCTTCTGTAAGCTGCTGTAACGTGGAAGTCGACTTAGCTGACCTCAGAGGAAGCTCTTTTCTTCCCAATGCTGTCCTTGATGATCTGAAGAGAAAGTTGATCAGATTGGTCTGTACATCATGTTGTCAACTTAGTTGTTTACAGCTGACGTAATGACTACGTTAGCCCTTCTGAAGCCAGTACCAAAACACATTAGTCAGTCTGAATAAATATAGATTAATAAATAGATAGATAATTAAAATTTTAATAGGAAAAATAAAGTCAGTCAGTCAGTCAGTCCACCGGTCCGTCGGTCCGTCCGTCAGTCAGTCAGTCAGTCAGTCAGTCAGTCAGTCAGTCAGTCAGTCAGTCAGTCAGTCAGTCAGTCAGTCAGTCAGTCAGTCAGTCAGTCAGTCAGTCAGTCAGTCAGTCAGTCAGTCAGTCAGTCAGTAGTCAGTAGTCAGTAGTCAGTAGTCAGTAGTCAGTAGTCAGTAGTCAGTCAGTCAGTCAGTCAGTCAGTCAGTCAGTCAGTCAGTCAGTCAGTCAGTCAGTCAGTCAGCAAGTAAGTAAACAAGCAAGCAAACAAGTAAGTAAGTAAGTAAATAAGTAAGTACTAAGTAAGTAAGTAAGTAGGTAGGCAGGCAGGCAGGCAGGCAAGTAGGCATGCAGGCAGGCTAGCAGCCACGCAGGCAGGCAGGCAAGCAGACAGCAGACAGGTAGGCGGGCAGGCAGGGAGGGATGTAGGTAAATAGGCAGGTAGGAAGGGTAGGTAGCTAGATATGTAAGTAAGTAAGTAAGTTAGTAAACAAATAAATAAATAAATAAATAAACAAATGAATAAATAAATAAACAAATTGATTTTCATAACAGTCTTCACTCACTTTTAGACTAATTATGTGTGGCAAACCGAGGCTAAAGCCCAGAATACAGAGAACATAAGCAAAAGCTTAAAACTTATATACCAGAATTAAGAGGAAACCTACGAAAGGTTTTGTCAATTATTAGTATGAACTTTACGTTGTAAATACATAAAAACTAACAATCCAAACACTCAATGTACCTAAACATCCCTAGCTGTCATTACTGTATCCATACAATATTGACCAACAACGTGCCTTGAATACTAAATGGCTTGAGGCGCCAACAGTACCTGGTTTATTATCAAGGTTATGCGTCTAACATGAGATACTGAACTGACAGAGGTGGTGGTCTAGTCACTTTCAAATGTAAATAAATCCTTCTGTACTAGGTAAAATGTCAGAATTAGCACGACGAATAAAACTCCCCAGAACGAGCATTGAACCCAGGCTGTTTCAAATCATCAAGTTAAACCTACCCAGCTCTAAGGCTGCTGTTGAGTTGAGGTACCAATTCAGTCAGCTGTAGTATTTTTGACTGGTCCGGCGGTTTTTCTTTTAAGTTTTTCAAGTACGTCCAAGAACTGAAAAAAAAACGTAAATATTAATGTTAGATGAATTCAGCTTTTTCAAATTTTTCAATGTTTCGGTTGTTGCGCATCTTCGTGGCAAAAGCCTTCGGGAAATAAAACCTCAAATTGAGAGCCAATCGGGACTCGAACCACAAACCTTGCAATAACAAGACAACATTATATATATATATATATATATATTATGGAGGAGGGGATTTGATATCTACTTTGCCATATACTACTGTACATATATTGGTTGGCATCCATCTGTCTCGGAAGACAACAGAATGTGCGCCAAGAGAGTCTTGAACGTCTGGAGATCCTGAGTTGCCCAGACAACAGGAACCCCCTCTCTTGCTCCCTGGTGTAGTCCAAAGGAAAGCGGAGCGATGCGTTTGGCACCAGGTTGGCTGCAGGAGCTGCCGGAGTCAGTGAGCATGCTGCACTGGTCCGCCTTCGGGGCTCCACTCCTGATTTGGAAGGTTTACTCCTCTACACATGGCCGTTGGGTCACTTGACCTCCTCCGTCCTCTAGCCGTTGGCAGCTTGTGCAGCTCCTCCGCCTAGTGTCGAGATGCAGTGTGGGCATCCCGCAAGCCTACAGCACCTGGTACTCCTAGGCGGTCACCCATCCAAGTACTAACCAGCCTCTACGTTGCTTAACTTCGGTGATCAGACGAGAACCGGTGTTTTCAACGTGATTTGGCTGTAGTATTGTATATGTATATATATATATATATATGTACAGTAGTATATGGCAAAGTAGATATGAAATCTCCTCCTTGTATAATCACAATCAGAGCCACCTATCTACAACTAAATAATTAACGTAATCAAATTACCTGGCATTTAATTCAACAATGAATTAATTAATAATTTTAACTGTTGTGTATTCATAAAGCGGTAAGTTTTGTTAATTTTGGCTGATCACAGTTCAAAATCTGTCTTTGATTTAGCCAGTTTATCCGCGTGGAGGTTTAACTTGCTCTGAATCACTGCAAAATACGAGATTGTGATTAAATCAGAATTCTGGCTGCATTTTCAAGTCCGATAAAAAGTATACATTTTAACGCAGTTAATACTGCAAAAGCGTTTCTGACAATTAGATAATAGATTAAAAACATGATTAATGGCGGGTGAGGCCAACCATTGATGACATCACAAACCAGCATGAGTTTCAATAGCAAAAATATTCCGCGAGCGTGTTGTACGTGTTTGCGAAAGCGAAAATTGAAGTTCAGTACCACTGTAAGGTATATAGTGTGTTGTACTAAAACTAGGCAAGTTTTAAGATAAATATTCAAATTTTAAATTTATCGTTGTGCTCACGTATGAGCTGTCGAACATGTGCAGTTCGTCACAAACTGGCACACCAGAACTGAGAGGTACAACACCTGTTTTTTTAGCACTGCGTTTTCGAAATGCAGGCGCTAGTGCCGGTCTAACTAGTGACTGGCGAAATGCAGGTAACAGCAGAGAATTAGTGACGCGAACGTGAAATTTTGTTTGTGCGGTAATAATTCTTTCACGTAAGTCATTTTTGAAAAATAGTATGTTTCTTTTCGATATTTTGAAGAGTAGATTGTTTGACGTCATGTATCAAACATAAACCAGGGGAAGAAAACGAAATGTTAAATTATGTCGAAAGAAAACTTTCGATGCAAAACTATATTACTTAGCATTTCTCTTACCTGCTAGAAAGACTTATGTAACTAGAAAAGGAAATTATTAATTATTTAAAATGTTTTCGCCAATTGGTAAAATGTCGCTGACTCAGCCTCCAGGGTGCGCCACTCACTAACCAAAAACGTATTTTAATCTTATTGACAAGATACGGTAATTAAAAATTTTACTTAGTGACGTGTGCGCTACGAATGCTCTGATTATTTTTTCAAACTTTACAAAATGTTTTCTAAACTTGTTTCCAATGACTTGTCGTGAAAATGGCTGCGCCTAGCGGTCATCGCGGGAATTTCAATTTACATGTTTTATACAGCGTGACTGCCGATTGAAGTCCTACATGCAAAAAGGCAGTACGTAAGTGATATAAAATTTCAAAACGAATTTTTCAAGCTTTATGTTTATGCAGGGTTTTCTTGTGCTTTAACCCTTTCATACCCGTTGTATCCCAGATACCAGAATATATTCTGCCTTTAAAATTAATAAAATTTTAAAACTGACAGTCATTTGTTAATAGTTATTTTGATTTAAGTCAATAACAATAGACTAAAATGGTGATAAAATGGCAAACCAGAAAATATATAGTATAAAAAACTGCGCAAGGTACAGTAGTTTAGAGACGACTTTGTACAGATCAGGATAGCATGCATACTAAATGTCTTAAATACTTTAAAAAATTATCAGCAGTTGCAAAATGAAGCACATTTTATGCTTCCATTGAATCCCTATGTATCCCGTGGGATACAGGCTATATTTAGCACGCGGGCACAGGTAGAAAAAATAATTATTATGTGTAAACAAGATGGACATACTGAACAAAAGTACAAAGCCAAAATTTTTTTCTTATTAAAAAAATAATTTGGGACTGAAAGGGTTAATGAGTTCTGCCATCTTACTGTCCAGAGTGCCAAGCGCCTTGATAGGATTAAACAGGTGCATGCTTACCTGTATGGCTTTACTTTATTATCGTATAAATTCGGATCAAGTCGAGTAGATATGTTCCCAGCTGATTTTAATATTTTATGTTTCTGCTGTTGATTGTACGACTGTATGTACATACTAGTCTCAGAAAAATGCGAAAATTCGAACTGCATTTGTTTCGAATCGACGGCTCTGCGGACATCCGGTGGTTTAGCGCTATATTTCACTTTCCCGCGCCGCTTTTCCGCGTCCGGTGCGCCGGATCCAGTCCAGGGGCCCAAAAACCGACTCTCGGAGAGCTGCCCTGATTTCCTGAACAAGCAAATGCACTTCAAACGGAAGGAAAGTCTCAGGAGTTCCGTATCCTTTTTGTGAACGGGACCTTTGGATTTCCAAAAGGCACGCGTTATCCTCTTCAGGGCTTTCCAGTTTTCTCGAGCTGTCTGTTTCTTTTTTATCTTCACCTTACTGCCTCGACTCACTCTCGTCAAAGATGGCGAATAGCCCGATTTTGTCAAATAATCGCCGTCTGATTCGCCGTCAGGTACTCTCAACATGGCGTAACTAATAGATGTAATACGAAACGAAATAATCCATTCATTTAGACTGGTACTCTCAACATGGCGCAACTAATGGATGTAATACCAAACGAAATAATCCATGCATTTAGACTGGTACTCTCAACATGGCGCAACTAATGGATGTAATACCAAACGAAATAATCCATGCATTTAGACCGGTACTCTCAACATGGCGTAACTAATGGATGTAATACCAAACGAAATAATCCATTCATTTAGACTGGTACTCTCAACATGGCGTAACTAACGGATGTAATACCAAACGAAATAATCCATTTATTTAGACGGGTACTCTCAACATGGCGTAACTAACGGATGTAATACCAAACGAAATAATCCATTTATTTAGACTGGTACTCTCAACATGGCGTAACTAACGGATGTAATACCAAACGAAATAATCCATGCATTTAGACTTTGAAAATACTTTCTTCTCCAATCATCAGACAACTGGCTTTATGAAACAAAGATAATCGTTACCCATTTGCGACACAGCTTAAAAGACTTTTTCATTTTCCAAATCACATCATATATATATATATATATCGGGAAATGCTTACGACGCACATTATAGAAAACAAAGGGAATTATCCTGGATCAGCATGCTTCAAACGCATAAAACTTTTGGCTCAACAGAGAATCCATACTTCATAGACTGAAATTCAAATACCAATGCATTTTTATCTATTTTTTATATAAAGTATTTTCTGCGCATAACAACTCTATTACTTCATCCCACTGCTGACACTATTCAGACTGTATCTTCGTGATATCTTCGTGCATGTAAACCTGCCATCAACAACAAATCGAACACCGACATTTTCTTTACACAAGTTTGTTCACTGCAGAAGTGCAGATTTGGAACAGCAATTCATTGGTATTTTCCTCCCGTAACCATGTAAGTGCTCAATAATTCATCTGCGCATGCGCATGGCGTTCGACTCAGCTGATACAGCCTAATTAAAAAGATTCATTCATTATTAATGGCTCTGACCGGTCTTCTAGATGCTGAGGAAAGCAGTAAATGGTGGTACCTCCTACACAGTCGTAAACAAGCCTTGAAGAAAGGCCAATACAGATTGGGTTTTACGTATAGTTTCTTTATATTCGTGAGTGTGTTGTTCTAACTTTCCAGGTTTGTTGAATGTTTGCTCTTTTGCGTAAACATATTTGTTTACTTTACCTCCTAAGTACAGTCGAACAACGTCCCCAAAAATGTTAGTGACGTAGTTGTGACGTAATCGTTCCACAATGCTCCTTCTCCCACACCCAAGACTGTGAGCGTCAGACTTGGACTGTTAATTTATATATTATAGTTTATTCTTATAATAAAATAATTGTTTAATATCATGGCTTCTCCTATTACTATTACACAAGTTTATTATTTTTGCTTTTCACAGCCTCTTTGATACAGTTAGACATTTAATACATGTATTCATCATCATCATCATCATCACCATCATCATCATCATCATCATCATCATCATCATCATCATCATCATCATCATTATCTCTGGAGTCACGCGTCCTCTGGCATGACCCTCGCAGTCACTTTAGTCAATGCTGCCCTGTCACCCACAACCTCCCATTAACTCCAGACTGCCCTGTCACCCACAACCTCCCATTAACTCCATACTGCCCTGTCACCCACAACCTCCCATTAACTCCATACTGCCCTGTCACCCACAACCTCCCATTAACTCCATACTGCCCTGTCACCCACAACCTCCTATTAACTCCATACTGCCCTGTCACCCACAACCTCACATTAACTCCATACTGCCCTGTCACCCACAACCTCCCATTAACTCCACACTGCCCTGTCACCCACAACCTCCCATTAAGTCGATGCTGCCCTGTCACCCACAACCTCCCATTAACACCATACTGCCCTGTCACCCACAACCTCCCATTAATCCATACTGCCCTGTCACCCACAACCTCCCATTAACTCCATACTGCCCTGTCACCCACAACCTCACATTAACTCCATACTGCCCTGTCACCCACAACTCAATAACTCCATACGCCCTGTCACCCCAACCTCCCATTAACTCCATGCTGCCCTGTCATTTTTCACCCTCAACCTCCCATGTCTCTGTATTTTATATCTAATGGTGTGTTGATAAGATCTTTCTGGATGAAATTGATGTAAGTCAGCAACTGTCCTCCTTGTGGTTTCTTTTCCTTCTGCACTGCTTCTTTGAAGGCTAATCTTAATGTGCTGCCATCTGGTAGTTGTATAACATGTCCTATCCATCGTAATCTTCTCCTTTTGATTTTAACTGTCCATTCCTTTACCTTGACTTTATTATACAGATTTCCTGGTTTGATATTTTCTTTGGCCATTTTATTCCTGGAATGTTCCTGTAGTTTTTCTTGCTTGAAATGCAACAATTTCTGATTTGTGTTGTGCTTTGATTGTCGACAATTCTGAGTTGTAGAGAAATACAGTTTCCTCAAGTGCACATGTATCTCAATACATTCAGAATTTCTTTTTAAATTTACACTGTTACAAAGATTTCCTTATTGGTAGGAAAGGCTTTTCTTGCATTTTGAAATACAAAAGTCCTTTAGCGTTTCTTTGTAAAAAAAAAACAATTACCTTTTGTAAAGAAACTTTTTGTAAAGACTCTCTGCAACTGCTACAGTTTCCACGTTATTTGGAACAAAAATTTCCTCCAAAACAGCAGTTTTTGGTTGTCAATTCAATTTCATTTAATTTATTCCACAAAATAAACTATACGTTTACATTTGTGATTCATACAAGCACGAGATAAGAAAATTAAAGCAAAACAGGATCCAATCTTAGACTGTAGGTTAAAACAATCTAATCTTTAAAATATTGAAAGCAAACTTACTACTTTTTCAAGAATGACTTACGTGAAGGAATTATTACCACACATACAGAATTTCGCGCCACTAGTTCTTCGCTGTAACATGCATTTCGCCATTCGCTAGCTAGACGGGCACTAGCGCCTGCATTTCTGAAATGCATTGCACAAAAAAACAGGTGCTGTACCTCTCAGTTCAGATGTGTTAGTTTGTGACGAACTACACACGTTCAACAGCTCATGTGTGTGTAAAGCAAAAAATTTGAAATTTATCTCAAAACTTTCCTAGTTTTAGTACAACATACTGAATATCTTACAGTAGCACGGTACTTCAATTTTCGCTTTTGCAAACACGTGGAACACGCTCGTGGAATATTTTAGCTGTTGAAAATTATGTTAATTTGTGATGTCATCAATAATTGGGCTCGCCCGCCATTAATTAAGTTTTTAATCTGTTATTTAATTGTCAGAAGCACTTTTGCAGTATTAATTGTGTTAAAATGTATACCTTTACCGGACTTGAAAAACAGGGTAGTATATGAAAAATTATCCACTCTTCCTTTAACCATGGTGGAGGCTATAAAGCAAGCTTACATTAGACAGTCAGAATGAGAAACGAAAAAGATATTTATTGTTACATAAAACTGATAGTTAGAAAGAGTTATTATTAGGTGTTTGTAATATTTCATAATTACAATGTCAACTAAACTACATTACAAAGAAATTGTCAATTGTATTAACACTTTAACACTCTACTGCTGTATTAAATTACACTATTTATGAACAAAAAACTGCAGGTTGAGTAAAATGTTTCCTTAAATACTGCTGGTCGTAACATTTGACTTTGCTGTATTAAATTACACTATTTATGAACAAAAAAACTGCAGGTTGAGTAAAATGTTTCCTTAAATACTGCTGGTCGTAACATTAAGGTTTGCTGTATTAAATTACACTATTTATGAACAAAAAAACTGCAGCTCGAGTAAAATGTTTCCTTAAATACTGCTGGTCGTAACATTTGACTTTGCTGTATTAAATTACACTATTTATGAACAAAAAAACTGCAGGTTGAGTAAAATGTTTCCTTAAATACTGCTGGTCGTAACATTTGGCTTTGCTTTATTAAATTACACTATTTATGAACAAAAAAACTGCAGGTTGAGTAAAATGTTTCCTTAAATACTGCTGGTCGTAACATTTGGCTTTGCTTTATTAAATTACACTATTTATGAACAAAAAAACTGCAGGTTGAGTAAAGTGTTTCCTTAAATACTGTTGGTTGTAACATTTAGCTTTGCTTTATTAAATTACACTATTTATGAACAAAAAAACTGCAGCTCG
>JAQGDQ010002008.1:0-17966 GCA_030141605.1 Tubiluchus corallicola
TAAAATTAGGCAAGTTTTAAGATAAAAATTCAAATTTCAAATTTACCGTTGTGCTCACGAATGAGCTGTTGAACGTGTACAGTTCGTCACAAACTAACACATCTAAACTAATAGGTACAGCACCTGCTTTTTGTGCAACGTCCTAAAACACTAGTGCCGTCCAACTACGAATAGCGAAATGCATGTAATCAAGTAGTGACGCTGAACGTAAAATTGAGTTTGTGTGATAATAATGCGAGTCATTTTACGTATGCTTCCTTTCAATATTTTAAAGAGCAGATTGTTTTGGACTTCAAGCAGTTTTAAAGATTGAGTCCAGTTTTACTTTTAAAAAGTACAAATCCATTTTTGTTAATAATTAACGAATTATACTTATTAATTTTTTAATAAAATGGGTACATCGAACTCATTCAATCATTATAATACGTACTTAGTTTAAACATAATTTATTTAGGATTGGATCAGACAGTTTGAACAACATGATTTAGGATCCTCACCACAACAGACTTTATACACTATTTACAAGAACATTTACAGTAAGAATTGACTATACCTACACAAGCTGACAAGTTTTACTACAAGATTACATTAGACATTAGTAACATTTACAGTAAGAATAGACTATAACTACACAAACTGACAAGTTTTACTACAAGATTACATTAGACATTAGTAAAAAATGACGGTTAGAAAATATTAACGTACGAATATTTAAGACTGATGCATTTCATATCAGATAGAAACTACTGGAAGCGTTTAGTACGTAATATAAAGTCATGTATACATTGAATATTTTACAGTTAGCAAAAAAGTTACCTTGGCGCGAATAATAATGAAGTATCCCCACTTCCCCCTCTGAAATAGGCCCTGAATAATTATACAAATTGTGATCATACCTTCCCATTTATAAAAGAGGCGAGACCGTGCGGGAATTTCTTTCACAACCCGACCGACTTGGCCCGGCTGGTTTTTGCCGCAAATAAAAATTAACGAGCGCACGAACATGAGGCGCAGCTGTGGGAACACGCGCTTTTTACGAAACGATTTCACCTCTTTTAGCACGCATGCGCGAATAAAAAACGTGCCAAAGAAAACTTGTTGCTCGTAAAAACCGAATGACCCGTTGGCACTTGAAAATTCTGCTTTGAAGTGAAATTAAACGCCTCTCCCCCCGTGGAGTTTTATGATGCCAGCGAAGAGCAATCCGAGTTTATGACTACCGTATCATATACCGCGCATCTCTCACATCAAAGCCTCGCCGACAGCTCAACGACCGGCCATCTCGGATCACGTGACGATGCGCGCGCAGGTTTATGGATGATGTTGTTGTGCTGTACGTCCGCGTCTGCTGCTGCATCAATGCGATACTGATTCTGTGTGGAATAAACAGCTTCCGAATTTCTGTGTGTTTTGAGTTTTGAGTGGCTTCTTGGAGATTATGATCGAGTTGGGAAACCTGCTTCTGTGCGTTGCTGTGATGGTGTCTGCTGTCATCTCGGTAAGTGGGCTTCTCTTAATGATTAAACCATTTTCTCCACGGGGGGGTGACAGGTAATGTAATCCAGGTAAAATAGAATGGACAAGTTCTCTTCTAAGTACGTAGAGAGAGAGAGAGAGAGAGAGAGGGAGAGAGAGAGAGAGAGAAATAGAATGGACAAGAACTCTAAGTACGTATTATGTTTGTTGTTGTAGTTGTTATGTTTGATAAACTAAATGAAATACTTCTGTATGAAAACCTTAATATAGCTGCCTTAAGAACTAATGATCTGTTGAAGTTGTTATTATTCGGAAAAGATGAATTTAACTATGTTGCTAACTGTAAAATATTCCAATGCATACATGACTATATATTACGTACTAAACGCTTCCAGTAGTTTCTATCTGATATGAAATGCATCAGTCTTAAATAATCGTACTTTAATATTTTCTAACCGTCATTTTCTACTAATGTCTAATGTAATCTTGTAGTAAAACTTGTCAGCTTGTGTAGTTATAGTCTATTCTTACTGTAAATGTTACTAATATCTAATGTAATCTTGTAGTAAAACTTGTCAGCTTGTGTAGTTATAGTCTATTCTTACTGTAAATGTTTTTGTAAATAGTGTATAAAGTCTGTTGTGGTGAGGATCCTAAATCATGTTGTTCAAACTGTCTGATCCAATACTATAATAAATTATGTTTTAACTAAGTACGTATTATAATGATTGAATGAGTTCGATGTACCATTTTTATTAAAAAATTAATAGATAATTCGTTAATTATTAACAAAAATAGTTTGTACTTAAAGTAAAACTGGACTCAATCTTAAACTGTAAGTCAAAACAATCTACTCTTTAAAATATTGAAAGGAAACATACGTAAAATGACTCACGTGAAAGAATTACTATCACACAAACACAATTTCACATTCGCGCCACTAGTTCTTTGCTGTTACATGCAGTTCCCTATTCGCTAGTTAGACGGGCACTAGTGCCTGTATTTTGGAAGCCATTGCACAAAAAACAGGTGCTATACCTCTCAGTTAAGATGTGTTCGTTTGTGACGAACTGCACGCGTTCGACAAGCAGATGCGTGAGCACAGCAGTAAATTTGAAATTTAAATTTTTATCTTAAAACTTGCCTAGTTTTAGTACAACATACTGAATATCTTACAGTAGCACTGTACTCCAATTTTCGCTTTTGCAAACACGTGCAACACGCTCGTGGAATGTTTTTGATGTTGAAAATTATGTTAGTTTGTGACGTTATAAATAGTTGGGCTCTCTCGCCGTTAATTAAGCTTTTTATCTATTATTTATTGATCAGAAACGCTTTTGCAGTATTTATTGTGTTGAAATGTATACTTTTTACAAGACTTGAAAATGGGGTGGTATGTGAAAAACCATCCTGTCTTCCCTTAAGACAGTAAAAGAGCAAAGGAAATAGAAACTCGTCAATGTTTTGTCCATAAAGTATAAAAGACTAGAAATTTCTATTGTAAACTGAAATTTCTTTTTTAATTTTGTGGGACGATTTTGCTCAGATATTATTGGAGAATGTGTTCTGTACTCTAAGTAATGGCTGAAAGAATGAGTCAGTGAGTGAAAGAAAGAATGAATGAATAAATGAAAGATAAAAAGAATGATGGAGTTAACTATATATATATGGTGAATGGATGAGCGAACGAATCATTAAATGAATGAGTGATTGAATGAACTAACGAATGAAAGAAAGAGTTAATGAAAGGATGAATGAATAAACGAATAAATGAAGGAATGAACAAATGAGTGAATGAATTCATAAATAAATGAATGGTAAAAAGAATGATGGAGTGAACTAAATAGTGAATGAATAAGCGAATGAATAAGTGATGGAATGAACTAACGAATGAAAGAAAGAATTAATGAATGGAAAAATGAATAAAAGAATAAATGAATGGAACGATCATTGAATGAACAAATTATGGAAGGATGGAATAAAGAGAGTGAATGAATGAATAAATAAATGAATGAATGAATGAATGAATAAAAGAACAAATGAAAGAATGAATGAATGAATTAACCAATCAACGAATGAACAAGTTACGAAAGAAAGAAATAAAGAAAGAGTGGATGATTGAATGAATTAGTGAATGAATGGATGAATGAATGAATGAATGAATGAATGGATGAATGAATGAATGAATGAATGAATGAATGAATGAATGAATGAATGAATGAATGAACAAATGAAAGAATGAATGAATGAAGAAATTAATCAATTAATGAATGAACAAGTTACGAAAGAAAGAAATAGAGAAAGAGTGAATGAATGGATGAATGATTGAACGAATGAGTGTATGAATGAATGAATGAATGAAAGAAAGAACAAATGAAAGAATGAATGAAGGAATTAATCAGTTAATGAATGAACAAGTTACGAAAGAAATAAACAGTGAATGAATGAATGAATGAATTAGTGAATGAATGGATGAATGAATGAACGAATGAGTGTATGAATGAATACGAATGAATAAATCCATGAATGAATGAATAAATGAACGAATGAAAAAATGAAAGAATGACTAAATGGGCGAGTGCGTGGCTGATGAATGAATGAATCACAGATAGAACGAATGACTAAACGACTGTACGAACGAACACATGAAGTACATGATATACAGCCATTCAAGAAGCAGAGCTAAATTAACGACCCCATCATGTACTACGTCAATTAACTCTTTACTCATATGATTATGACACCTTGGATGCTGTTAGCCTGAGATTTGTGTTCCAGTGACGTCATAAAATTTATAATTGTGACACAGTGGATGCTGTTAGTCTGAGATTTGTGCTCCAGTGACGTCATAAAATTTATAATTGTGACACCGTGTATGCTGTTAGTCTGAGGCTTGTGTACCAGTGACGTCATAAAATTTATAATCTACTTCAATGTCTCGTTTCCAAAACTTCGTAACCAGGTCAGCATAATTGGCCAGGTAGACAAACACCTGTTCCCTACATGCTAATTTCTAATGCAAGTGTGAACTAATAAACCCGCGGAAATGAAATTCGCCATGTGAACGCTAATGGAATGACTCGGTCCGCGGGGTATTCATTAAAGGACAACAACAGGAACCGAGTCGTGTGAGAATGTTCTCTTGTTTGCCATAAAAATTCAGAGATACCTGCTGCTGTTCGTATTAAATTTTGGTTGAAAATTCTTCGCTCTGTGTGAGTTTATTATTCGTATTTAGTTTAGTTTAAACATAATTTATTTAGGATTGGATCAGAGAGTTTGTACAACATGATTTAGGATCCTCACCAGAACAGTGTCTACTACTACTCTCCCCCTCTCCCCCCTCTCTCTCTCTCTCTCTCTCTCTCTCTCTCTCTCTCTCTCTCGCTCTCTGTCCCCTGTCCCCTGTCACTCTCTCTCTCTCACTCACTCTCTGTCCCCTGTCTCTCCCTCTCTCTCTCTCTCTCTCTCTCTCTCTCTCTCTCTCTCTCTCTCTCTCTCTCTCTCTCTCTCTCTCTCTCTCTCTCTCTCTCTCTCTCTCTCTCTCTCTCTCTCTCTCTCTCTCTCTATCTATCTATCTCTATCTCTATCTCTCTCTCTCTCCCTTCCTACCTACATCAAAATCAGTAACATTTACAGTAAGAATAGACTATAACTACACAAGCTGACAAGTTTTACTACAAGATTACATTAGACATTAGTAGAAAATGACGGCTAGTAAATATTAATGTACGATTATTTAAGACTGATGCATTTCATATCAGATAGAAACTACTGGAAGCGTTTAGTACCTAATATAAACTCATGTAGGCATTGGAATATTTTACAGTTAGCAAAATAGTTAAATTCATCTTTACCGAATAATAACAACTTCAACAGCTCATTAGTTCCTAAGGCAGCTATATTAAGGTTTTCGGGCAGAAGTATTTCATTTAATTTATCAAACATAACAACCCTAGCTAGTTGATACAATCGGCAGTGCAACAAAAAGTGTTCAACAGACTCAAATCGAAATTCACAGTTACAATTCGGCAATACTGGATGACCGTTATTATCTTTACAGCCTTTAGTGAAAAGGTAATAGTTTAGCTTATTCCTATTTCTCCGTACAAAGGTGGCGAAATCTTTTGTACAAGAAACAGTTATTACAAATTTTCAAATGGTCTCGTGAACTAAAAACAACAGTCAGCACCACTGACGCAAAGACATGGCTTTTGTTCGAGCACAAACATCTGCAACGTTTCTTGACCAATTAAAGCAACAATGTTCCTGCAACAGTTCACCTAAATAAATACACAGCGTAGTATGAACAATTTCAAAAGTCAGTTTTTATTACAGGCACTTAAAAACATTTATAGTTAAACGAACTTCAATAAAACTTCTAATTCACATAGTAAAGGGACGTGTCAGATGTTTCAACTGAGCTACTGCTGTTTTAATAAAGTTGAGGTGTTTTAACTGTGTATAAAAATTAGAAAAATCAACTTTGTGAGAAGCAAACAAGAGGAATAGTAAATTGTACACTTCTAGATCGTGTGATACTAAGCCAATAGAGAGAAAAAATGAAGTTATGTTACTCGAACGCAATTCATTCTGTGAACATATATTGTGTTGGAGTGACATAACTTCATTAGTACTAATTACAATTATCGTATTTTTTGCACTTAAAGGACAACAAAACGGATACCTGAAGTAGGTTTCAGAAAAACCACCTTAGAAATCATATTTCTTGAGAACAATTTTATGCGTATATCTTACTCGCGTTGAAAGAAATTTTTGTTTGTTTTCATTTTAAATCTCCAGCAATACTGTTCCGACGGCGCCATTACATGACGTCATACGTGCACAACGTAAATCAAGGGAAGAAAAGGAAATGTTAAACTATGTCCCAAAAGACTTTCCATGCAAATCTGTATTACTTAGCATTTCACTTACCTGCTGGAAAGACTTATGTAACTAGAAATAATAATTTAAAATGTTTGTGCCAATTTGTAAAATATCATTGACTCATCCTCTAGGGTGCGCCACTCACTAGTCAAAAACGTATTTTTAATCTTATTGACAATATACAGTAATTTCAAATTTTACTTAATTAGCAACATGTATGCTACGAATGCTCTGATTATTTCAATTTTTTTCAAATTTTAAAAACAATTTTTGTCTTTAGTTCATTTAAATGTTATACGATTGTTGTAATCTCGATTAACCTATTAGTTGCCCAACATAAAATTCCTGTTATTTTTTTTAGAAATTTCGGCATACTAGAATTCAGCACTCAAAAGCACGCCTAGTCAACCCAAGGTTTGTAGCATAACTGAAGCCTGGCCCATTATCCAAGATAATCCTTCAAGAAAATTTTTGTATAATATAAAATCAATGCATAAATGGGTTGATGATTAATCAAGAAAAGCAGATTGTCAGTTTTTATAGAAGTCTTCTAAGGAAAAGTTTTAAAGAAAAGATGGCTATACATAATCAAAAATGAAAATTTACACACTTGAAAGAAATTCCTAGGAATTCAAAAGTCAAGATCCAAAAATTAAGATGGCTAGGTCATCTTCTAAGTTTACCAAATGAAGCACCAGTAAGAATCACCTTAAAGGAAGCCTTAAAACCTTGCAAAAACCACCTGGCAAACTAGAAACAACTTGAATAGCTAAGATAAATAAAAACCTTCAACCAAATCTAACTTCAGGAATAAAAGAACATAAGCTGTTACCTGCAGATAGGAGTGGGTGGAATACTCTAAAAATGATAAAGCCTCACTCAATATCAACAATAGATGTGATGGGATCTTGAAGGACCCTATATGTCAGAGTGGCAGAGTGTAATTCATCACTCTTGAATGTTATTGTATCATTTAATGATCACTTTCTGTTGGCACAAGTGTTTGTGGCGTGTTACACAACAGTTGCCATTCACTCCAACTGTTTGTGGTTTGTTAGACAACAGCTAACATTCACTGTAACTATTTATGGTGTGCTAACTGCAATTCTTCAGCCATTAGTCGTTCTAAGTGATTTGATAAAGGAAAACTGGACCCAATCGTAAACTGTAGCTCAAAAAAATCTACCCTAATAATAACATAAAATGTAATAAAATAATAAAAACAAGGCGTGCAGATAAGAGAAACGGAAAATAACAATACTACACTTTCTAATCACAAGTACTTCAAAGTGTGGGAATAGCTGAGCGGTCATATTGTACAACGGTCATAGTTCCACAGTTAAGCAACAGTGAGCCTGGTAAGAAAAATCAATTCTGCCTGGCACGAATCACTTCCTTGAGGTAAGTTAAAGACAGACAGACATCTAACCAGAGCTAAAGCATTTCAACAAGTTTTGTATCTCATCCTAGAGCATTATTCCTGCTAAAGAGCTAACTACGTTCCCGTCCCACCACAATCAAAAAAGAAAAGTTCAATTAGCCAATACAGTGCCATAAAGTGCTAGATACCATCTTGCATGTCTGTATTAATGTCTCAACGAATTTATGCGATTTACGAAAATGGCACTACTGGTCTTCCAAAAACTCGGAATTCCGCGCACCAGCGGAAAATTCTTATCCCTGGACATGCATGCCGTTAACGATGAAGCCACTTACTTTAGATTTACGCCTCTCCTTTAGACTGATTGGCTTCTTTGAAGAACGAGTAGGATACTTCTTTCGGACCGGGCCGGCTTCATCACCAGTAGGCTTACTTGGCATTGACTGATCTGCAATGTCAGCTATAGAAATAAGAAGAAACCTGTCAGCCTTGCAAAATAACTTATAATACGTTGTGCAGGAAGACAGGACGATTTTTCAAATACTACCCAACTTTCAAATCTGATAAAAAGTATACATTTTAACACGATTAATACTGCAAAAGCGTTTCTCGTAATTAAATAATAGATTAAAAACTTAATTAACAGCAGGCGAGCCAAACTATTGATGACATCACAAACTAACATTATTTTCATCATCAAAAATATTCTGCGAGCATGTTGGCAAAAGCAAAAATTGAAGTACGGTGATACTATAAGATATTCAGTGTGTTGTATTAAAACTAGGCAAGTTTTAAGATAAAGATTCAAATTTCAAATTTACAACTGTGGCCACGCATGAGATGTCGAACGTGTGGCATTCGTCACAAACTACGACATCTGAACTGAGAGGTACAGCACCTGTTTTTGTGCAATGCGTTTCCGAAATGCAGGCACTAGTGCCTGTCTAACTAAGCAAATGGCGAAATGCATGTATCAGCGAAGAACTGGTGGCGCGAACACAGAATTGTGTTTGTGTGGTAATAATTCTTTCACGTAAGTCATTTTTGAATTAATAGTATGTTTCCTTTCTATATTTTAAAGAGCAGATTGTTTTTACCTTCAGTGCAAAATTGGATCCGGTTTTGCTTTAAAAATGTAATTCACATGTAATTGGGAGTAGTCACGGCATGTGCTTCGCAACCAAAGTTAAGCATCGAGAGGGCTCCTTAACTAACTGGATGATTGCCAGACAACCTGTCTTGGAGCTGTTTTACCTGCCATACTAACTCTTGCTCTTTTTGTCATTGAAAGAGATGAATGTCTGAGCACAAATGATTATTCTTGACAATGCTCTAGATTCCAGTCATTCCACAACCAAATGAAAGTAGCACTAACGCCTATTGTTAAGTGCTAGTGTCTGGTTGGTTAAACTGTGTAGAAAAATATGTAATAAAACCAGCCACTGTGTATCACAGTTTGTCCACATCGTGTTAATAAGTTTACGTGTTAAAAGAAGCATGTCACACATGTGACACTTGTCACATGTCTCACATGTGACAAGCGGTAAAAGCACAAAGCGAATCGCCAGTAAAGCACACCAGGTTTATCATTTATGGCAAGTTTTTGGCAATTTTAAACTAAACTTGTCAAGTAACTCACAAGCGTGTTCAGACTAGAGAGCAAAACTTGCTGTGAGTTACTCTCTGACAGTAAGCACGAGCTGACACTCACTTCTCTATTCACAGCAGGAAGTGTCGACAGTAACTCACCGAGTAATTTGCAAGCATGTTCAGACTAGAGAGCAAAACTTGCTGTAAGTTACTCTCTGACAGTAAGCACGAGCTGACACTCAATTCTCTATTCACTGCAGGAAGTGTCGACAGTAACGCACCGAGTAACTTGTAAGCATGTTCAGACTAGAGAGCAAAACTTGCTGTAAGTTACTCTCTGACAGTAAGCACGAGCTGACTCTCACTTCTCTATTCACTGCAGGAAGTGTTGACAGTAACTCACCGAGTAACTTGCAAGCATGTTCAGACTAGAGAGCAAACTTGCTGTAAGTTACTCTCTAACAGTAAGTACGAGCTGACACTCACTTCTCTATTCACTGCAGGAAGTGTCGACAGTAACTCACCGAGTAACTTGCAAGCATGTTCAGACTAGAGAGCAAAACTTGCTGTGAGTTACTCTCTGACAGTAAGTGTGGACTGACACTCGCTTCTCTATTCGTTGCGAGAAGTGTCGAGAGTAACTCGCCGAAGCGTTCACACTAGACAGTAAGTCAATTCGCAGCGACGATTGGAAAGTTTGCAATTTCTTGCCAA
Organism: Tubiluchus corallicola; assembly: GCA_030141605.1. Taxonomy (NCBI): domain Eukaryota; kingdom Metazoa; phylum Priapulida; class Priapulimorpha; order Priapulimorphida; family Tubiluchidae; genus Tubiluchus; species Tubiluchus corallicola. The sequence goes on from JAQGDQ010002008.1 coordinate 10,049, forward strand.
CAGTAACTCGCAAAGTAGTTCACACTTACGAGTTTGCTGTCGGAAAGAAAACTTACGACTGAAAACTCGCTAGTCTGAATGTGCTGCTAAACTACTGTTCAAAGCTAGTACAAACCCCGCTGCTGCCATCTAGTGTAATTGATGATCAAAAAAGTACACAACTAACCAGTTTGAGCCGTTGTAACATGCCGAGATTTCGGTGTCTGGTGCTTCTCGGGACCAGGCTGTCTATCTGCCTGTCCATGTCGATCCATTTGCTCACCAGTTTGATCCACCTGCTCACCACTTTGATCCACATGCTCACCAGTATGATCCACCTGCTCAGTAGTTAGATCCACCTGCTCAACAGTGTGATCAGTCTGCTCAGCAGTTTGACCCGCATGCATCCTTTTCGAGCGCTGAGATTTCGCAGTCTCGGGTGTCTCGATATAATCTTTCCCATCTGGCGGCGCCACAAGTGCTTTAGGGGTATATCCTACTGACGTGGACGAGGCAAGCGGTGCACTAGGCACGCTGGGAGCGGTCATAACGGAAGTAAGAGGTTCAAGACTTTCGGTCACATCCATCGAGTCGACCGGTTCATCGTACGGAGAGTATCCGTCGCTTCCGTATCTCCCGGATTCAGCTACTTCTGGTGATGCGTCTTTGTGCTTAGCAGCGCCTCGCTTAACCGTCCGTTTATCCTTAGACTTGGGAGGTCTACCTCTCCTCCGTGGTTGTTTTCCATTTTCTTGAGAATCCTTGGAACGTTGAGACGTCTCCCCTCCTTGCCTTGCCGTCTCCGCTCCTTGCTTTGCCGTCTCCCCTCCTTGCCTTGGCGTCTCCCCTCCTTGCCTTGCCGTCGCCCCTCCTTGCCTTGCCGTCTCCCTTCCTTGCTTTGCCGTCGCCGTCGAACTTGGAAATCTGGGAAATTCCTGACAAGCAAGAGCAAAAGCGTCTTCACTGTTAAAAAGGAAAAAGGAAAAGTTAGTAAAGAGTTAATAAAGGATGTGGCGTTTTTTAAACACTGAGGCTTAACACTTAACTGAGCAAGTAAAATGTGTTTAAAGTGTTCCCTCACGGGTGTTTTGCGATAAGTGAATTTCCGCGAAGTAGGGATGTTAGACTTATTTTAGTAGTTATACATTATTTTAAGTCTTTATAAACCCTCCCCACACTCTTACACACAACCCTTTCCTATTCCCTTAATAACTTTTCCCATACTGTACATGTACCCTTTAAAAAAGTTTACTCAAATGTTCATAAAAAGGTTTTAAACTCTTACAATCTCACGTCTGCAAGTAGCATCTCCAGGGGGCGCAAGTACTACATTTCGTTTTTGGTGTGTATTCATCCGCCAAATAAATACACTATTTACTGTAAATGGTAATTTTTTATCATTCATAACATTCTTTTAATGTTAGGATTAATGTTTATAATATATTTTTATACATTTTGTGATTTTTTAATGCAAAATTCATCAAATCTATACGTTACTGTACAATACGTACTACGCATGTGCAAAAATACTTTAGACAGAGTACCGCAAAAAACCCGCGAAACAGTGAAAATACCGCGATAAATATTTTACATTAATATTTTTGAAAACCCGCGAAACAGCGAGTCCGCAATAAACAAACCTCGAAGCAGCGAGTGAACACTGCAACACGAAAACAAACTAAATGCTGGTTCAAGCATAACTAACTAGATTGTAGGCGACCAGTCACTGACCAGGTTCAGTGCTGCTTGCCTATAAATGTTAAAACTCTGCTTGTACAGCAGGGATCTTAGCGAAATGAAAATTTCGTATCGGTTTGCCGATAATTGCACTTTCGGTTCAGTTTTGTCGGAAATTATTAAGTTTGTAGCTGAAACTTTTGGTAATTTTCGATAGCATTTTTCAGAGGATTTAGTTTTATTTGTCCAGCTCACCTTTTTTCTCATAGATGTTAAAAATTGCCGTAAAAAGTTTGACTAAAATACTTCAAATAAAGCGTAAATATCGTTTGTTTCACCCTTTGTACTTTTTGTACTCAATGCGGCATATCTTCAGAGCTGACGACTGTTCGAGTCAAAACATGAAAAGAAGAAACATTTCGTTTGCCAAATCTGATACTAAGAATCTAGAAATTCAAAATACTTTAGCAAACGCACCTGAGTTCTTCACGTCGTGCGGGAACTTTCCGCTCGTAACGTCGCTCCAAACTGATCGTCTGCTTGCGCTTTTTAGGGGGGCTCTCTTTAGCATCTTTAATGATTTTCTCCACGGAAGTCGGCTCTAAAATGAACACAGTTCAAGGCAAACTTAAGAGGCACCTAATTATTTATTACAATATTACCAATTACATTTATTACAATATTACCAATTACATTTATTACATTTATTACAAAATTACATTTATTACAAAGTACTCATACAAACAGAGTACTAAGCAAATCTGAAGCCCTACCACATACACTCTGAATTGCCTAGTTAAGCATAAACTTCACATATAATTAAAGGCACGTATACGTTCTTGTAATTTATAATTTACTCTCTTTAGAAATTATTTTTCTTATTTAACTGAGAAAGAGTGTTATAAACATTTCAAATACGCCATGTATTATCTTACATCACACTGCCAAAAGCAATTACAATGCTTGCTGAGTTTCCAGGCTTAACTGGATCATCACACATGGAACCCCAGAAGTAGCTCCACAAAAAAACTCAAAAAGATGCACTTACTAGAGAAATTACAAACTAGTCAATTCGACAGAACTACAAATAATCACTTGTCAAGAGAGACAATTTCGCATGGCAACCAATAGCAATCCGCAGAAACACAGGAGAGAAGTTTTGCCGAGTCAGAACTTTGGTTCAGGCTGGGTTGTTATTGTACTACAGTACGTCCTCGCTTAACAAAGCCAGTACAGTGCGTTCCAGCAAAATGCGACGTTAAACGAAACGTCGTTAAACGAAACCAAGCCTTCCGTAGAAAGTAATGTAAAGGAACTGAGATATGTTCCAGAGGCAAAAATCAATGCTGCTTAAATCATATACATTTCAACCGATTAACTTCTTTCTGTTTGCGTGAAACCGCCCATCTTTCTCATCAGCATCTAGCTAGACTTGCTAGTGATTTCTCCTCCCATTTAAACACTGCATGTTAAACAATAGGTCGTGAAAGCCAAGCTCTGCATGGAGTGACCTTGAGACAATTTCAAGTAGTACTAATCTGGTTGCTTAGCAACAAAAGTTGCAGACAAAATTTCTTCGAATAAAGTTTAAACTCGGGTGTCTGGAGACGTATAAATCAGCAAGTAGATCTCGCTTTTTACAAACGACTAGAATTTAGTACGTAATCAGTCAGAAAGCAAAAAAAGTATAATAATTGCACAGTTAGGTTAATAATGCATTTCTAGAACAAAATAATGCAATTTTTGGCACTTTAGTGCTTCAAATTAAGAAAAAAAGTTGCTGATAAAATAAAAATGGCTGCGAGCAAGGTATAAAACTCGTTTATAAAAAGAAATGTCGCTAAACAGGGATTCGTTAAGCGAAAACTTGCTGCATTAGTATTACTAGTACAATGCATGGAGCTTATTTAGAGATAAATATAAAAATGTGGTAGTCCTACACATAAGCAGCATTACATGCAGGCAGACAATCAGCTATGCAGACAGAAAACAAACCATGCAGCCATACAACCAGTTAGGGAGAGAGTCAGCCCCTGTTATCTAAGCATACAGTCAGTTACACATGCAGATAGACAGCTAGGCATGAAAGCAACCAGATATGCAGGTAAAAACCTTGCAACAGCCAGCAAAGCGTATTCTTGAGATACTACAGTACGCTCGAAGCTTCTAACCCAGAAAGCGCAGATGAAACGCACAAATGACTCTTCGTCTTCTTAGCAAATGACTCGTTATCAAAATTGATCAATCGGATACGAAATAGATTCGGTAATCGATCTTTTCAAGGCATAAAAAATCACTAATTTCACATTTTTCACAAATACAAGTGTTTGGTTGCAACAGATTTGTTATTTTAGTCATTGTGTTTTATCAGGAACTTTTGTATCCAAGTAGGACAATAACTTACTATGCAAAGATAGTGCCATATTGCTCGATTTCACTGCACGGGTGGATATGTTTAGTGTGTGACATTTGTGGATTTTCCAAAAAAAATAATTGCATGTGGCATCGGTAATGCAATCAATTTTCATCGGCAGTTGAAAAAATAATTAAAGGAAAACTGAACGATTGTTTAGACTCAATCTCATTTTAATTTACTGACCAAAATATACATATTCTTGCCTATAAAAGTTAGCAATTGTTCCTTATATTTGAATAATTAGCTTAGAAAGTTAATTAACGACAACCGCACACACCTATTGCTTACGTCAGAAACTAACCACAGTTTATGCAATAAAAGGCGTCTTCCCTTGCGCGTCAAGCACGTTTGCATAGGTGTTACAGTACTGTTTAAACGTGTGATGTCACGAAAAATGGGGTCTACGTCATATGATGTCATGAAACTAACATTGCAGTTCATGTTCATGCTTATCACGGCACCGCCTTCTATTTATTGGCCACGCGCAAGTGAAAAAAAGGCGCCTTGCCAATCTTAGTAGATTCACTGAGCAGCGCATAGCTTTGAAAGTTTAATGAAATTTGAGTATCTGAGGTAATTATTATTTAATCTAAGCTTTGATTTAAAATAAGCTATTGTAGTTTTCAATATTTTAGAGCATTCTTTATTCTGAACTCGTGTTTACACACAATCATCCAGTTTTCCTTTAATGATTGAAAAAAAAGCCCAAATTCATTATAAGTGATCAAATCCATTAACCTGTCCCACTACTAATAGAAAGGTGTACAGGTGCAACAAATGAGCCTTGCCATTACGCTAAACATATGCAAGAATGTGCAAGCCTTGTACAGATACCACTAGATGGCAGCACCTTACAGAAATCGGACCGGCCACAAAAAAAATTTGTTTCTGTCTTACCTCTTGAGCTCAAAAGATGTCAGCAGCGAAGAAAATTTTTTAAAACTTTGTAAATGTCTAAAACTGAATCGTGGAATATTTAAAATCAGTTGAAATCAAAGTTTGTTTATTTCCCACAGGTTGGTAGTAATGTTTTAAATTTTTTTAATTCACATTTTTTCACGCTTTGTATTTTAGTTTCGCATTACTAAATAATCGTACAATTATCGATTATTGTATCTTTTTTTGTATCATAAAGGAGTATGTTCTGATAATTATGGTGTGCGGCAACACTGCTCGGCCATCAATACATCAAACTCGCAAAAAAAATCCACACTTTTTAGCTTCCAATACAACGAACATCGTACAAAGTGGCAACCCCGGGCGAGAGTTGAGCGTAGCATGTGCTACCTGCTGCATCCTGCATTCCCCACAAAAAAACAGCGTTATAATTATTGCATTTTACATTTTAAATTTAAAAAAAATACGCTTTTATATGACAGTGTCAAAATGTGCGAAAAAATGATAAAATTCCCGGCCGTGTGTGCGACAAAAAATATTACACGGGCACTTAGACGGAAACAGAAGTATTTTTACAGTCGGCCTCATCAACTACCATATTAGTTATTCAAAATTTTTTAATGAAATATTTCTCATTATAGTAGCAAAGAAAGAGTTATAAGCAATGTTACAAAGAAAAATACATGAGTTTTAGATACTTACTGGTCAATTTAAACAATGGTTCCTGCTGGGCAGTATCATTAGAACCACTTGAGTGACCATTGTTGCTGCCAGTACGATCTTTACCTAAAAAAACACTTTTTGCATCACCTGACTTATAGACATCATCGCAAATAAAAAATATAGATATTTTTCTCTTCCATCTACAGTGTTAAATGACCACTTTTCCGATAAATTTTGGACGCGACATCGTAAACTCGACCTGAGCAGGGTGAAATACAGCACCTTTATCGTACGTCGTCGTATAAGCCAATCTGGTCGTAAGTCGGTCATGTACGCATTCGTAGAGTGCTTTGTAAAGTGGAAACGCCAACATGTAGGGTGCTACATGCATAAATGCACCAAGTGTGGCAACTCCCACGGACGAATTTATCAAAGCACAATTAAATTTTATCATAAAATTTTATGAAAAATTTACCTTCTAATTTATAAATGTTACAAGCATGTATTTGGCAAAGTACACATAATTATTAATAATTCATAATTTACCTTATAATTTTATCTTACAATTGTTGAGACATTGATAATGATAATTTAGTTGTAAAGTGCATAAATCGACAATTATTGTCATCAGATGGCGCTATAAAACAGGTCTAAAATAAGAATGACTGCAATAAAATTTCATGGGGCAACTAATTAAATGTAATAGTAAAATAGGCTTTAAGACTCTCGCTAATTAAACGTTACAGTAAGAAGAGGTTATCACAATTTTTGTAAATTTTTATTTTTACTGTAATTATGCTTTATGCATTCCATGTTTGAAATAAAATAACTACTTACTCAAATTTAATGTGCTTTAAAAAAAAATTATGAAAAAATTATAATGAAAGTTAGAATTAATACCGAATAACTAATTAATTAACTTGAGGTCGTGGTCGTAAAGTTGATATGTAAACTCGACGTTGATCTTGCACAGGTCACAAGTCGAATTCAGAGTTCTCATAGCAATAAGACACACATCCGCCCGCACGCCTGCCCTCCTGCATGCACGCACGCATGCACTCACACACACACGCATGCACACACACACACACACACACACACACATGCACGCGCACACACACACTCCCTCATTCACACACATGCACACACACGCGTGCACACACAGACACACACTCCCTCATTCACACACATGCATGCATGCACACACACACACACACACACACACACACACACACTCATGCACAGACACACACATGCACAGACATACACACGCACATCTGCACACACACACACACACACACACGTGCACATGCAAACACCCTCACGCACACACATACCGCGGAAGATATTTCCTGTACGTCGATCCAGCGATGTTTTAGAATCAGTAGGTTTAAACATTCCAACCAAACACGGCAGGTCGTGAATGGAATCACTGTCGTTCGGTGGGTATCTTAAGATGTTCTCTTCGGGTGTAAGCGATAAATGCAAACTTAAGCTATCTTCCTGGCCTAGAAAAAACAAGAATTTACGAATCATCATACGAACCACAGCTGAGACATTTTCAAACTTGTAGAATTTTTTTTGGAGGGGGGGGAATATTGTATGAAAAAATCATTTAGATTTCCTATCATTGATGTACGTATTTATGTAGCAGTTAAAAAACTATTTACAAATTTCTCCACTATTTTTTTACATCCAACTTGGTGTAAAATGTTGCAAACATGAAACTAGGGATGCTACCAAAACCGAAATTTACGCATAATGTTAAGAGGGATTTTTGTTTTTTTTTGGTAGAACTTATAAGCTACAACTACTCTTATATCTTTTAACAAGATTAATTAGAGGAATTTGACGGGTCTTAAAAATTCATATGACATAAATTGAATTAAGAACTAATATTATAAATTTAATAATATTCTAATATTAATTCAATGTTCTAGTAATATAACATACTAAAATGTAAATATGTGTATTTATAAATGGTAAAAGTTCTTGACATGATTGAAAATAAAGTGTTCCCTCGCTGCTTCGCGGTTCGTTTATCGCGGACTCGCTTTTTCGCGGGCTTCAAAAAATATTAATGTAAAATTTTTAACGTGGTATTTTCGCGGGTTTTTGTGGTACTCCGTCTAAAGTATTTTTGCACATGCGTAGTACGTATTGTACAGTAATGTATAGATTTGATGAATTTTGCATAAAAAAATCACAAAATGTATAAAAATATATTAAAAATATTAATTCTAACATTAAAAGAATATTATAAATCATAAAAATTACCATTTACAG
>JAQGDQ010000471.1:0-175296 GCA_030141605.1 Tubiluchus corallicola
ATATATATATATATATATATAAGATTCGAGGCTACAGCCCGGACGAGGGCACCATTTGCGGCGATCTTTATATCAAAAGAAAGGTCTCGATCTAGTGTCGTCTCATTGGGGGTTTATTTTTCGAATCGGGCCCACCGGGAGGAACGGGGGGCGAAAAACCTCCAAAAATGGCCCTTTTTCGGCCATTTTTTGCAAAACTTATACCTCTTATTTCTGAAGAACTGGAATGGGCCGAGGGTGGTGCTGGGTATGGATAGATAGCCCGTTCAGCGGTGGGTGTAGTAGGCATATTTAGAATTCCCGAGAGGACCACGGAGTCCCGCAACGGGCGTTTTCCCGGACCCAACTCGCGATTTTTTCGAAATTTTGACCAAACAGCCTGCGGAAAAAACGTTCTAGCGTCGCCTGGTGGGACTCTCGGAAGGAGATATACGGCTCATCAGAAACAGGAAGAACGGGGCTACACGATGATGTGGGCTATATGTTAGGGCTGGTCCACCGAGAGGAGTACCGAGGAGTTAATTACGTGTTCTATTTTCGACAATTTTCGCCTTAGAAAACTGCTGACGCAAAGGCATTATTCTGACGTATCCATTATTGCTTATAGCTTTAATTCAGCAAAAAGCTGCCTGCTGGCTTTGCGTCGAGAGAAAATAAAATAAGTTTGCATTAAGTATAATATTTTGAAAACCAGCAATAGTATGTCTTCCCTTTAATTTTGATTTTAAATGCGTAATACTAAATCTATGTACAGTCGTTTTTCTCAACTCATTTGCTTTCTTGTTAAGCACTACTTATTGTTTGTTACTATTTTCTTGTTTTTCCGATCTTGTTCTTTATTAAATAAATTTATTTGAGGTTCATCGCACCAAATCAAAGCCGTACTGCGTTTTGGCTCATCCACAATATTATTAAAGTACCAATTATATAACTTGTGTATGAGTTCACAGCTTACAGCATATAGAGGCAAATAATGGCTAATACGTTCAAAACGACATTATTTGATTGAATATTAACCACTAAACGGTTAAAACTAAGTTTTATTTGACATATGCAATGTGTATATTATTGTTATGAATGAAAGAAAAATAAAAAATATTGTGTTTGAATTTATGTTTAAAATTAAATTTTAAAAATTAGGGGAAAGTTGAATTTGCAAAATCAGAATTTTCTTTCGGATAAATTTTGTGGCCCTGAAAAGGGCCGGTTGGTTATATTAGATCTCTTTGGCTTTGGTGTTCGGAAGCGGAAGTCTATCTCTATGCAGAAGTGGTTCTCTATGACAGCGTGCTTGGATAGTTCCAATTTCAGTTGAAGAAATTGTAAACGCAATAGTTGGGTCTGGTTGGGCGCCGTCTGTTGTTGTTGTATGGTCGTTGTCCATATGGTCTGTTTCTGTACCTGTTTCTGCGATTTATATTTTGCTGTTGTTATAATTGTTGCTGTTGCTGTAATTATTGTTGTTGTTGTTGCTGTATGTGTGAAATTCGTTCAAGTTGTGTTTGCACGTGTGCCATGAATTGTCCAAGAATTTATTGTTGGTGTTGTGGTTGTTGTTGTTGTGACTGTGGTGGCTGTTGTTCTTGTGGCTGTTGTTGTTGTGGCTGTGGCTGTTGTTGTTGTGGCTGTTGTTCTTGTTGCTGTTGTTGTCGTCTATTGCATGCCGGATTCAATTGCAATCCTTCCAGTCTCTGTAACATAGACATATTTTTGTTAAAAAAACAAAGATTTTTCAAACAACATGGAAAATTATTCTTCATTTCATTTACATTCATTTTAAACCCAACATGTTATTCAGAAAACTTTAGACTTAAATCAGCAGTTTTAGATATTTTGATAATAAATGCTAATGTGTAGGGCTTAGTGATTGTTAAAATATTTATTACCTTCGAAATATTGTTTTTTCCTCCGAACACCAAAGGACAAACCGAAAGAACACCAAATAACAGGATTAAACGCATTTTGAGGTCGTGGTGAAACCTTGGCGGCTAGGGTATTTTTATAGTTAGCCTGGGATTAAAGACGACGTTGTTAATTGTTCTTGTTACGCGGACGTTAGAGTACACGTACTGTTTCAGATATTAAGCAGCAAAAATTTTTATAGTGTGTACTCCAACGCGAGTGCGAAATATATCAATTCCAATCATAGTGTGTACTCTAACGCCAGAGTAATGTAGTGCACGGTTAATCCTGTTTTCTATCCGCCGAAGTGTATAATAAGTGTCAAGTTATTAATTAATATAACGTCGGGTAAATTTAATGTCTGATAAACTCAAGGTCCAGTGCCGGTAGTTTTTAAATCTCTAGGCCGCCATAACCACAATTATCATGAAGTATCAACTATCATTTCACGCTGGTAACCCTGGCTTCGTCTTTATCTGCAGGTACCTAAAATTACAGACCGCATTAAACATCTTCCTAATATTTCACATATTGCTAAATACACAACTAAACTAACAGCACAAGTACAAAAATTCATTTAAAGAACAGCAACATTTGTTAAATACTTGACAAACGCATTAAATGACAGTAAGATATTAATATAGGTGTAACTCTGTGATTTTCTGAATACTAGGCGCCCGCTCAATAAATACAGTTTCCTATCAATCTTTGTTCCCCATTTTTTCTCAATCGTGCATTTTTCAGTAGGTGCTCCAACATCTTAGGTTGGGAGCATGTCTAGACATGGCAAGAATCGACTGCTACTTACTTATAATGGAAAGTATAAACTGCATTAATTTATTGTACATTTATAGAAAAGCGTTTATCCGTTTTCTGGTCAGGCGTGTGCAGCATCACACCACTATCAAGTGAATCCCAATTAGTAGTGAACAATGGTTATCTATGATTCTCTGGTCTTAACTACGGCTTACACTACATTGTGGACACGTCCTGTTGCAGCGACTTGCACTCCACATTATTTTAAATGTAGTATGAAAAGAGCAAGCTCAATGTGAAGTTTGCGTCAGATTATTGTTCGCCCTTATACAATTTATCAAAAAACTTCTTTGGCAAAGGTGACTAACAATTTAAAGGACAAGAAAAGGAGGGCCGGAAGTAGGTTTCAGAAATGTCACTTTAAAAAATTATATTACTTTATAGCAATTTTTTGCACAATTTATATCGTACTCACGTTATAGCAGTTTTTGCATAATTTATATCACACTCATGTTAAAAGCAATTTTTGCTTGTTTTCATTTTAAATCTTCCGCAATATTGTTTTGATTGCGCCATTATATGACGTCACTTATGCAAACGTAAATCAGGTGAAGAAAAGGCAACGTTAAATTTTGTTCATGCCAAATGGTAAAATGTTGCTGCCCCCCATCCTGGGTGTGCCAGTCACTAATCAAAAACGTATCTTTATTCTTATTTTTATCTAAGCCTGTATCAAATGACCCATTAAAATGGCTGTGCCTAATGGTCAGTATTAATGCCGTTGCAAGCCCCGCATGCAAAAAAAGGCATTATGTAAGTGGTATAAAGTTTTTATGTAAGTGGATGGTTTTCTTGTGCTTAATTTGAAAGTTAACTGAATTTTTAAAGATACAAAATATGTCTAATAAATATTTATATCAATTAATTATCATTCCCATAAGCACGGCTTAAGAATTCAATATAATACAGTAGTTGTCATTATACTGTTAATACAGTGTATTGTCATGATCATGATTCTAAATATGTTAGGTTTTTAGAATCGAATGTTCTTGTAGCACACTTTCCTAATAGGTTTCATTTTAATTATTTAATTTTAGTACTCATGTTCGTTAGGCCTACCGTTTGTTAGCACGCGCTGATAAACAAGGTTTCATTTTAATTATTTAATTTTAGTACTCATGTTCGTTAGGCCTACCGTTTGTTAGCACGCGCTGATAAACAAGCAGTCTTACTCAAATGTCAATGATAATAACAAACAAATCACCTACTGCATTACTTCGTGCAATTGTTGCAGACGGCTTAATATGGCGCAGTCTTTCCCGCTAAAAAAGCTACACTGTACTTGCGCCACCTATTGCTAGAAATCACTAAATATTGAAAATCTGCCCCAACCGCGACAACTCTAGTACTTCAAGTGGCAATTTCTGTTCTATGGTCAACTCGGTACTCAATGCGTGTGCATTAATTTGAAAACTTCTAACCAATATTACTTGTTTCTAGTAGGGTCGAACTAATCTCATTGTTCCAATCGAATACAAATGTGTGCATAAAAAATAAAATAAAATAATTGATTAGTGCTTGAGTTAGGAAATTGCACATTATGACTAAAGGATTAGGGCTTGAATTAGGAAATTGCACATTATGACTAAAGTTACTGTGATCAAAGAACGTGTACACACTGAATTGTGCTATATAATTTTTAAATGAACCTATACGAAGCAGCTCATCGGGCCCTAAGCAGCAGTAAAAGGTGACGAATTGTAAAAATAAAAAAAAGTTTAGTACGACGGTACAGCTGAGCTTTTAAGACGAGAACGTGACTGACCATACTGACTGACGTCAAATTCACTTTTTTTAAAAAAATATGCGCTTCGGGGAAATTGGTTTCCCATCTCCAGCTTCCAGTTCTGTCAACGAACTGCTTGTACCCTACTTCTTAGCTAGGCGCCGCTGCCTGCATTTTTTTCTTTTCATCTATGCAGTATTTTGGAAAGAAGTTTACAAAGGTTAACATCTAGGGCCGGATTGACTAACAAGTTTGTAAGAAACCTCGAACGAATTTAAATGCCTTCTTAGGTTACGAAACCTTTGTTCATAATTCACAATCTTATGAATAAATCATTTCGAAAGAAGCTTTGTAAATCCACCCCGGCGGTCATAACTGTAAGTGAAATTTAGTTTACAATTTCATGTCAGTTTAATCAACATGAAGAGAAATTAAACGGAAACATTTAGACGTGACGGCAAAGTACAGATTCTCGTTTCCTGATGTTAATGCTACTGTGGCTGATGCTTATTACCTGTGAAAGGACATTTTTGATGATTTTTGGCTCTATTTGAGAGCATTTCTAAGCAACAGAGGAGTTTGGCATCATGCAATTTCCATGCAAATTCACAACATTATAGCAAAAATTATTAAATTACAGTACTTACAAGAAAAAATCGTAGGCACACGTAATATCTGCGCAGTAGACAGCACCAACGTGCCCTTACAGCATGATGCCCATCGCTGTGTTACTTTTTGCGGGAGCCTTGCAATCTCTAATGACTCAATAATGAGTTGTATAGTAGAACGTTGCAGGCAGGCGAATACTAGACTCAATGTCTGATCGCAGCGGGGCGACACTACAGTATGAAGAACCCCGATATCATACTAACTTCTCTATGTGTGAAACCACTGATTGGTGTGAGTGAAAAGGAAAAGGACAGATGCCGATCGAGTTTAAAAGTCGAAACAGGTCAACAGCGGCATGTTCCCGGGATAATGTTAGTATGTCTCTGAATGTATTTAGTTAAATCTGTTTAGGTGTTATATTATGCACATGAATATGACTATCTCACTGTAATTTCAGCGCTAAATTTTCGCACATTATTAGGTCTACTACACTGCATTACAAATCCATACATAAACATATTTCTTCCAGTATAAGGAGGGCAGTGCCTAAATAACCACGTAGTATATAGTGGGATTGAAGGACAAAATAGACATAGGCATAGACATTTTTTATTTATCTCTTCATTTACACCTGATTATGGCGTAAATTATTATTAGTTAATTAGGATAAATTATGCAGAAAGGAAAGAGTTAGGGGGTGCAGGAGAAAGTGTAACGAACAATTGGTCGTCAAGTCAGCTACCCTCCTAGGGTTAGTGTAAATTGTAAAAAAAATGGTAGCACTACTAATTATACGGTGTAATATAATTATGAAGCAGGTTAAGAAAATCAGTTGTGAAGAAATATATGCAATGACGACCTGCCAAAAAAGGAAACAAAACATGTATGATAAAATGAAACTAAATAACGAAACGAAAATATGCAGTAGTATTCAATCAAATGTCTGTTAAGCATAATGCCGGAAGGACTATGGAACAAAAGAACTAATAATATATAAAGAAAGAAATCGGGTAAACAAAATATGCAATGAAATATGAGCATGGAACTGAATAGACAATATGACTATAAAAAATATAACAAAAAGATGATAACTGTGAAACAATGCGCAAGATAGTATAATAAAATGAATATATCTAGTGAGTAAAACGCGAGGAAAGAAAGCGTTGTGCATAGAAAGTTTGACTATTTGCAAATCGTCCGTGTTCGATATTTCTGCATCTGGGCTGCAGATTTATAATTCTGAAAAATTTCAGGAAGTATATTATATTTAAATCTATATAAAAATTAGAGCTTGTGTATACTATTATGGTTAGAAATTATGGGATACATTGTGGAAAGGGGTGCTGCGCCATAGGTATGTATGCTGTATTCTAAATACGGTGAGAATACGTAAGAATATACATTTAATTTCACTGGTTTTATTAACAATATATTAATACTCCTAGATATTTTATTTGCTGCACTGATTGTGTTCTGGCATTTCTTATTGTCAAAAGTGAAAAAGTTAGTATCATCAGCAAGCGGTCTTGTATGTAATTGAGTATTAAAAGGCAGATCATTTATGTAGAGTAAGAAAAAGAGATGAGGCTCGAGGAACACCACACTGTGCATTTACCTGATCCTAGTTTTTATTTGTGATAGATGTATATTGTTAAAATGTGCTGCACTTTGCAACTGCTGATAATTTTTAAAAGTATTTAAGACATTTTGTATGCATGCTATGCTAATCTGTAGAAAATCATCTCTAAAGTGCTGTACCTTGCACAGTTTTCTGTGCTATGTAGATTTTTTTAGTTTTACCATTTTATCGCTATTTTTAGTCTATTGTTATTGGCTTAAATCAAAATAACTATTAACAGATCAAATAACTGTCAGTTTTAAAATTTTATTAATTTTAAAGGCAGAAAATATTCTCGTTTTGCACGGGATACAACGGGCATGAAAATGTTAACCAGAAGGAAGGGATTTGACAAACTGTTGAAGGAAGAAATTTGAGAAATTTGACATCGGTGTCCGACTGCGTGTGCTGTATGACGATATTAGTGATTAAACCTGACTAGAATAGAATGTATCCAAAACAAGTTCGCATATTTTGCCTGTAAGTGAATCAACGTGAAACGAGTGAACGACGTCAAAGAGGCGAACAAGAATTGATCACAGACTAACTAATATTAAAGGAGCATACCTCGCTGCTTTTAGTGGTTTATGTGGGACCTGTGGATAAGAAACATTCATTTTCAAATTTGTTTGTGTTTAATATTTGTGAATACGTAAACTTCGAAAACCAACAATGGGGAAAGGTTTCAATAATTTTATGGGCAAAAAGGATTTTCATCCTGCATCATATGCTAACATAAAAAGAGTAAGTTTCATAATTTAAAAATGAAAGTTTTGGACTTTTTGTTTCATTTTATTTTGATTTTGTTTCATTTTGTTTTGTAAATTTCGTATATTTATAATTATATGGCTATACCAGTAGTACTAGTCTGGCAGCTGTTGTCCTAACACTTCAATCCGCAGCTATTTTTGCTTTTTTAGTATTAAAATGTTCCCTTAGGTGGATTTTTGCTTGTGCTGTATTTTGCTGGACCACTAAGCAAGGACTTATTTTAGGCCGACTGGCATTTGCAGGTCTGTATGAGATGTAGTATGCCAACTTACAATGTGTACATTAGTGTTTATGAGAGCTTTCGTAATTAGATCATTATCCCTGAGGTCACACTAGTGTATTTTTCTTATTATTCAGGTTTGGATAGCTGAGCAGAAGAAAGCTGATTTTGAAAAGAAACAGGAAGAGCTAAAACTGCAGTATGAAAAAGAACAAGAATTATACAACAACAGGTAAGCATGCCAGTAGCTGTGGTTTCTCTCACAAAATTAATGTCAGGCTAAGGTAGGGAGGCACCAAATATTCGGATTACCGATTTTCTTCCCCGAATATCAGTGCAAAAATCCAGCACACTTCGGTTATAAATATTTAATTGTTGTATTTAATTGTTTGCAAAAACAATTGAGCAGCACTACACTGATTTTAGATTTTTTCACAGAATGCTTAGTGATTAACGTCACATAAGTGCATTATAATAGTTAATGTGTTTACCACTCGGTAACAGCTAGTTGATAGACTTCCACATTCATTTTTTTCAACTCTGTCATATGTTTTAGGGCGTTGTTGGGCAATGACGAAAAGCTAAAACTAGGGCTGAGCTTCATGTACGATGCGCCACCTGGTGCAAAAAAAGAGCGAGAAAAAGAAGACGATGAACCCGAGTACAAATTTGAGTGGCAGAGGAAGTACACGGCTCCACGAGAATCGTAAGTCGGTTTTGCAGTACGAACTGTTCTGCTTTGGTGTTGCTGCCCTCATTGTGTGATTGATGTTCTCTTATGTACGCTTCTGTCTTGATGTGACGTATAGGAACTAACTGCAATACAATTCTCAGCAACTAGCCTCGAATGCTGTGTTCCTAAGTCAGTTTATGCAGGCACTCACACTATATTATAGAAAGAAACAGCTTTATTAAAACTTTGAAATATGCAAATAGTAGAAACATTTGAAACATCAAGCGTGTTAACGTCTGGCTTGTTTTTACTAGCTGAAACGTCTGGCTTATTTTTGCTAGCTGAAACGTCTGGCTTGTTTTTGCTAGCTGAAACGTCTGGCTTGTTCTTACTAGTCGAAATATTTGGCTTGTTTTTACTAGTTGAAAATTTAGCTTGTTTTTACTAGTTGAAACGTCTGGCTTGTTTTTACTACATGAAACGTTTGGCTTGTTTTTGCTACATGAAACGTTTGGCTTGTTTTACTAGTCGAAAAATTTGACTTGCTTTGCTAGTCGAGACATTTGGCTTGTTTTTACTAGAAGAACACTTGACTCGTTTTGTCTTTGTTTCAATAATATTTTAAAAACATATTTATATCAGAAAGATCCTAGTGATATTACAAGTAATTCTTAGCAACTATTATTTTCCTTTATATTAGCCATCTTTAGCATTAAAAATATTACTTTTTGTAGCCACTTGTCAATCCAGTTGTCAAAAACTTGTTGATGATTGTTGAAGATTGTTGAAGACGTTGTTTTGGAAAGTTTTAACATTTTTTGCTGTTGTAGGTATGCTAGAAATGATGAAGCTATTAGGGATCAACCGTTTGGTATCGAAGTTCGCAATGTCCGGTGTTTAAAGTGTCGCAAATGGGGACACATCAATACAGACAAGGTGTGTCCTCTTTATGGCAAGTCTAGCTTACTGAATGAACCTGCGAATGCTGAAGCCGAAACAGAAGAGAAAGGTAATAAAGGTGCAGTCAGTCTTACAGGTCTAGAGTGGTTAATATTGGTAGAGTTTATTGAGTTAAATCAAAACAGGTTGGTCTTGCATAGCCACCCCATTTTGAAATTTGAAGTATGGTGAAAGGTATACATTTAAGAGATATAATTGCCAAAGAATTTCTGGTAAATAAATAACAGGTTTAAGAACATAATTAATGGCCGGTAAACCCAACTGGTGATGGTATCGCAATTGAGTATAATTTTTAACAGCTCAAGCATTCTATGAGCATGTTGCAATGCTTGCAAAAGGGAAAATTCAAATACAGTGCTACTGTACAGCATTCAGTGTGATATAGAAAAACTCCGCAAATTTTAAGTTTTAAGTTTAAGATTTCAAGTTCACGCACGCGTGAGTTTTCGAATGTGTATACTACGTCTCAACTGAACACCTCTGAACTGAAAGGTACAAAGCCCTTGTTTTTTGTGCAACTTGTTTCTAAGAATCAAGCACTAGTGTTTCTAACTAGTGAAATGCGTGTAACAACGAAGACCTAGCGAAGTGAACGCAAAATTGGCTTTTTGAGGTAATAATTCTTTCACGCAAGTCATTCTTGGAAAACTAGTATGTTCCCTCTTAATATTTTATATGGTAGGTTGTTTTGAGCTATAGTTTAAGACTGGGCCTGGTATTCCTTTAAACTGGGCATTTTTTCCCATACCAAGAGGAAAATTTTATTTTTACGATTCTGCAGCACTCTTTGTTTAGTAAATTGTAACCAAAATTTGTAGCACTTTTCCTTGCAAATTTATTCCACTGGTGATTCGTTGTTTTTAGAATTAAGACACAGCAGCAAACTTATAAACAGGCGCATCTTATTGGGCTTTCTTACTGGCCAATTGCAAGACAGTTGACATTTGTGCTGGCCAATTGCAAGTCAGTTGACATTCTTGCTGGTTGTTTGCTGAACATAACGACTTCATATGTGGAAATTACAACCCGTGACAGTGCTAAATAAAATAGGAAGAGCAGAGATCCATTTACTTACAGCCAAACAAAAATTTTGAAAGCTAAAACCACTGCATCTACTAATAATGTATGCAAGCATGCTGTTATTTGCTTCTGTGTGTATCTGTGCTCATTTGTGAGCTTATTGAGAATCTACACGAATAAATCGATTTCATCTAATACAGTAACAAACGGAAAACTTCCTCGTAGCAGAATGCGTGGTTTTTGATAGAGTCTTATACTTACTGTAAAGATATAATTCATTGACGAATTTATTGATAGAGTCTTATACTTACTGTAAAGATATAATTTATTGATGAATTTATTGATAGAGTCTTATACTTACTGTAAAAGTATCCTTTTGTTCTGTTTGTCGAATTTGTCAGTCTGACAAAATTGATGAGATGCTTATCACATCCTAAGACCATTGTCTTACACTAGCTCTATTTCTTCTTCTGGATTTGAGGCACACCTGTGTCCTAGTCACTGAAATGCCATTAGTGAATTTTCCAGACTTTTTGGAAAGTGAAAAATCTGCTTTTTCGGACTTTACCAAAGACTCAATGTGATTTGACTCAGCAACTTCATTAGAAACTGCATCAGCGCTATAAACATCTGTTACCTTCGTCTTCTTGCACTAATCATTGACTTCGCTTTGCATCTGGCTTACATTATGTGAACCTTGCTTTACATGTTTACATTTTTTTAGATGCCACAAACGTACCTCAGCAGAAGCTCATTGAAAGCATGAAAGATGAGAGCAAATTAACAATAAAACAGAACGTTTTGGGACGTTCCGTTACTGGTTCTGAGGCCAATCAGGTAACATTCTCAACTCTCCTCATTTGTTGTTTTATTTCCTAGCATAGATTCACTTTTATTTAGATAACCAATTTCTGTCTCTTTTGTTTCAGTGTGGCATGTTTTAGTTTAGTAAGTAAGTAAGCAATTTATTGTCATTATAGCATAATAAATACAATGAAATTTATATGGTTTTAAATACTGCAATTACTTATAGAAACACCAAGGAGATTAACACTAATAATTCAGTCAGCTGTACAGTGACATAAAGAATTAATATTGGAAATTTGCTGGAATTTACTGTTGATGGTGTGAATTGCAACAGGATAGAAAGAATTTAAAGTTCTTGTTGTTTTAGCGTTAATTGAGTGGAATCTACGACCAGAGGGGGGAGCATTTCAAAATATTTATTATCTGGATGGAATTCATCTTTCATGATAACTTGCGCTCTCTTTGCGACCCTAATTTCATACAAATTTGTCATAGATTGCTGTTCAAATCATCATGCAGCTGCTCAAAAAGTACTTGATTTGTAAGTAAAAGATATAAAAATTTGAAATACGAGAGAGTTCTCCTGAGGCTTGTCATCTTTAACAGAGAAAAACGTAATCACGTTTATAGTCTCAAAGATTATAATATTTATTCAGTTGCTTTCGTCCTCATCAGCGGGCCTCATCAGCTGAACAGAAAGTGTTCTCAAGTTACCAGCACTTTCATTCAGCTACAGGGATGAGAGTTTTCTGCGGATATGCAGAATTCCGAGTTTTAGGAAGACCAGTAGTGCCATTTTTGTAAATCGCGTAAATTCCTTGAGAATATTTTTACGGACCCAGTAGATTATTTCGCATGCTGACCGCTAGTTGGCAGGCCGTCACTTTGTTTTCATCACGTACATCAGTGTAACCACGTGTATATCTCTATGTATAAAAATATAGAATCAATTGTGCCGAGTTATTTGAGTCAATTGCAGACAGTTTTTATATACTTTTGCATAGGAGCGGCCAGTACTTAGGCATTTTTGAGACAATTAGGTATCATGTATCCTTGATAATTGGGTATTTTAAGTTATGCATGAAACAAGGTAATTGATATTTTAAGTCCACTTAGAGGCTCTCTATGGTCACAAAATTGCAATTTGTTGCTGCCTCCAAGGGGGTTTTGCACCCTTGAACCCTCATGGGAGCCTACGCGGCCCCCAAACCCCCGGCCTATTTCAGAGTTTTTTGCAATTTGCCATTCTCATCCCTGCAGCTAATGAGGCCCGCTAGGATGAAAGCTACTGAATAAATATTATAATCTTTGAGACTATAAAGGAGATTACGTTTTTCTCTGTCAATAATATAAAATTTAACAATAAAACAAATAATATGTCGGCACTCGACGCAAAATGTTCAAAACTGAAATTGAAAGTATAATAATGTCCTTGCTCATAAGTCCAGATTAACTAATCACTAGACTTTTTCTAAGAAACTGCAAACGTATTTTCAGCTTTCTTAACTGAGCAATAAATCAGATTTCTACATTGTGCTGAAGGGCAAGATGGCACCCTGAAAGATTTAGTCCAATTTTCCGTGAGACTTGACTTTTCCTTTAAACTAAAATTAAACAATCTTGTGCAGCATTTTAGCTGAATATATGCTAGTATTCAGTAATGCAAATCCAGATGCAATACTGATAAAGCAAGATGAAGTAAACTCATAAAAACTGTTACTGTGGTTAATGAAGCAAGTTTCCAGTAAAGTGCTGTGTTACATTTTAAAAATTTTCTTGCCTATATTTATACGATACTTGTTTTAGTAAAAAGTTACTATTTATTGTAAAGTTATTACAGAGCACTAGTTTGACTTTGCCCACTTGTTTTTCTTTACAACAATACATTTCTAGTTTTCTTTGCTTCAATACATTCCTATTTTTTCCTTACAGCAATACATTCTTAGTTTTTCTTTACTTCAATACATTCTTAGTTTCTCTTTACTTCAATACATTCCTAGTTTTTCTTTACTTCAATACATTCCTATCCTAGTTTCTCTTTACTTCAATACATTCTTAGTTTTTCTTTACTTCAATACATTCCTATCCTAGTTTCTCTTTACTTCAATACATTCCTATCCTAGTTTCTCTTTACTTCAATACGTTCTTAGTTTTTCTTTACTTCAATACATTCATATCCTAGTTTCTCTTTACTTCAATACATTCCTGCCTTAGTTTTTCTTTACTTCAATAAATTCCTATTTTTTCTTTACAGCAATACATTCCTAGTTTTTCTTTACTTCAATACATTCTTAGTTTTTCTTTACTTCAATACATTCCTATCCTAGTTTCTTTTTACTTCAATACATTCTTAGTTTTTCTTTACTTCAATACATTCCTATCCTAGTTTTTCTTTACTTCAGTACATTCCTATTTTTTCCTTACTTCAGTACATTCCTAGTTTTTCTTTACTTCAATACATTCCTAGTTTTTCTTTACTTCAGTACATTCCTATTTTTTCCTTACAGCAATACATTCCTATTTTTCCTTACAGCAATACATTCCTATTTTTCCTTACAGCAATACATTCCTATTTTTCCTTACAGCAATACTTTCCTATTTTTTCCTTACAGCAATACATTCCCAGTGAAGACGAAGACGAAGCTGAACTGGAATTCTTGAAAACGTTGAGCAGGAGTCAGAAGAAGAAATTGTTGAGGTATAAATTTTGTGTGAGTTTTGAAGGACAAGAAAAGGGGCACCTGAAGTAGGTTTTAGAAAAATCGCCTTAAAATTATGCTACTTTACAGCAGTTTTATGCACGTATCGTATTCGCGTTGAAAGAATTTTCGTTTGTTTTCATTTTAAATCTCCCGCAATATTGTTCCGATGGCGCTATTACATGACGTCACTACGCCACTTAAATCAGAGGAAGAAAAGGCAATGTTAAATTATGACCCAAAAAACTTTCTGTGCAAATCCACGTTAAGTCTTTCCAGCAATTTAAAATGTTTGTACCAATTGGTAAAATGTTGCTGACTCACCCTCCAGGGTACACCACTAATTAGGCAAAAACGTATTTTTCATCTTATTGACAAGATACAGTGATTTAAAATTTTACTAAATTAGTAACATGTATACTACGAATGCTCTGATTATTTTTTCAAACTTTACTTAGTGTTATCAAACCGACCCTACCATTAAAATGGCTGTGCCTAACGGTCATCGCTGGTGTTTAAATTTACGTTTTATACAGCGTTACGGCCGATGCAAGCCATGCATATGAAAAGGTCGTATTGTAAGTGCTATAAAATTTCAAGACAAAGTTTTCAAGTTTTATGTAAGTGGAGGGTTTTCTTGTTCTTTAAAGGTGAGGAAATGGCAATCTTTAAGTGTGTACCAAAAAACATTCCATACAAAGTTGTTTTACTTAACATTATACTTATCTGTTTAAATGACTTCTGTAACCTGAAAAGAAAATTCTTAGCAATTTAAATGTTTGCATCACATGGTAAGACTTCATTAACCTAGCTTCCTAGTGTGCACCACTAACTTACCTTCCCAGTGTGCACCACTGACTCACCTTTCCAGTGTGCACCACTGACTTACCTTCCCAGTGTACACCACTGACTCACCTTCCCAGTGTGCACCACTGACTCACCTTTCCAGTGTGCACCACTGACTCACCTTCCCAGTGTGCACCACTGACTCACCTTCCCAGTGTACACCACTGACTCACCTTCCCATTCTTCATCACTGACTTACCTTCCCAGTGTGCACCACTGACTCGCCAAAAAACATATTTTTAATTTTATGGGCAAGATAGAGTAACTTATACTTTTGCTTTGTTAGTGAAGTGTGCACTTCTAGTGCCTTTTGCATTTTTCAAATTTTGCGCAGTGTTATCGAAACTTGTTTCAAACAATTTGTCATTACAAAATGGCTACACCTAACGGTAATCGCAGGAGTCTAAATTTACTGGCTTTATACGGCATCAATGCTTTCACAAGTTCTCGATGCAGCAAGGCAGTATCTAGGTGATAAAAAATTTCAAGATGAATTTTTTAGCTTTATATAACTAAAGGGTTTCTTGTGATTTAAGTTATTTAAGCATTATGTATCTGAAAATGGCACATAACTCCGAGAGAAAAATTTAGATATTTTGCTAATGTTGTAACCTTTTGTACACAAAAAAGATCTGCACAACTTGCAACAAAAAGACGTGCTGCATTAGTGCATTTCTTATATAACCATGTTCTTCTTTACACCGTTTCTCAGCCAAACGGGAGATTTTTATTTCATTTATCGGCAGTGTGCAAAACACAAAAATAAAAACAATTGCAAAAGAAAAATAAATAAAAACCTATAAGGAAGAAGAATAGGAACCAAAATCATGTTATAATCGAATGAATTGAGCAAAATGCATGTGGCTAATTAAACCACCTGTTGCGGCGACCTATTTGTCGCTATTTTTAAATAGATGTAAACAGGTGGCGCCACAATCTAAATTTAAATGAAAGAGCAGCCCTCGAACAACATTCATTGTATTTCACACTTAAAAATGTTGAAATTACCACATAATATTACACATTTTATATGCGCATAAAATGCCTTGCTTAAAATTGCAAAACAAACTTGAATCGTTTGTTTCTTCCACCAATCAAACCTCATTGCAGGTATATTTGAAGAGAATGAAGTAACTGGGTAGGTAGGCACGCATAACAAAACTTCTGCAGTTCACTCAAAAATTTCGCTTTGCTAGCTGATGATACTTTGTGTAAAATTAGTCACCAAATCAATTAGCAATAACTAATTGATTACATACATACATACTAAGTGCATACATAACTTCAATCCATGGGATTCTACCTTATACTGCATAAGTACTACACAATACGTTTACAGATAAGCATGGAATTCTGTGAGTCTGCGAGTGTACAGAAGATGCCGGGCAGGTTACTTAGCTTATAGGGTTCGGGTTTATATTGTTAAAACTAGTTATTTTGTTATTTGGCCTAGCCGAGTTGGAGGCTATTATGTTTTCGTCTCATTCACCAATTATGGTTTTCATTACATAGCGGGCAAGGGGGCAAGTCAAACATGGTATTTGTAATTTCTCGTGTAATGTTTATGGATTGTTTATATTACGATGTAATCAGATGACACCATTTTTCGTTCAAAATAGGTGTGCCAAAGCTTAAAATGATCATGATTTTAACTAATTATGCAAGGTGCTGTATCACAATTTTATTGCTGAACCTTTCTAACATTTTTCTCGAGAATTAAAATGAATTCGACTTCCGAGAGACGTGGGTCTTGCATGAAACTAAAGTTAAACAGTCCTGCACAATATTTTAGCTGAATATAAGCTGATATTTGATAAAGCAAGTCAACAGTTGATTTAAATGTAAGATGAACAAAACTGATCAGAAAATTATTACTGTATTTAATGAAACTAATATTGCCAGGTGAAAGGGGTTCCAAAATTTTATAACTTTTATTGCTTACATTTGCACAATACTTGTTTAGTAAAAAGTAAATTTTCATTGCAAAGTTATTACAGAGATGTTTTTGTTATGCCGTTCTCATTTTATATGCGTTTTTGATCGTTTCAGAAAACTAGAAGCCCTGGGAAATGCCTCAAAAGACGCCAGTAGCAGTGGAAGAATTGAAAAGCGAAAGAAAACATCGGCCAAAAGTAAGAAAAAAATCAAAAAGAGCAAAAAGAAGAAGGAATCAGACTCGGAAAGTGACAGCAGTTCAGGTAGATTGAGATGAGTGACTTTTTTATGTGAGATTTGGAAGTGTTATAATACTTTTTGGGTTCAAATGTCAAGTGAGTTTAAAACGTAGTGAAAACTTTGGTGAAAAGTATTGTAAAATAACATGTATAGGCTTGATTATTGGCACCAATTGGTAATGTTTGATACAAAATAAAAATCAATAATGTTTGACGCTTGTTTTTGGTTTTTGTTAACGACTTGCCTGGTATTTTTACATTACATTGTGATCCTATTAAATTAGCCAGTGAAAAACTTGACTGTTTATCTATGCAGATGATATTCTACTTTTTTCCATGGTCTGCAGATGTGTTTAGACAAACTGGCTTCTTATTCTAATAAATGGGTTCTAACTTTTGACTTAACCTAAACTGAAATTATTATTTTTTATAAGTCAGGCAAAATTCTAAAGCACTATTCTAAGCAAATTCTTTTATTTTAATGCGAAATTGATCAAAATAAGCCAAAAATATAAATACCTTGGCATTGATTTCTATGTGTCATCAAGATTTTCTAATAGTATACTGACATTTAAAGATAAAGGTCAAAAGGCCATGTTCGGAACAATAGGCAAACTCCAACCAGTGTCCATTATCTCATATGAAGCCGAAGTTTGGGGCCCTTCTGTTTTTGTTGCTGAAAATTCAGCAGATTTTGACAAATTAAAATGTGAACTTGTTGTGCTAAAGTTTTGCAGACAATGTTGCATGTAGATTTAAAAGCTAGCAGTTTAGCTGTCAGAGTTTCCGATCTTATTACATGGAGTCCATACATGCTGGCCTCTCTACATTCCCGACTGTAGCATTCGGCAAAAATGCACATTCTTTCAGAAGGAACAGTGTAGTGAAAATCGGATATGCTGAAATGTGCTGAAGAAAGTGTTTGCAAATGAACCCTGGGTCCAGTTTCACAAAGCCATCACTAACCTAACGACGTCGTTGTTACAGTAAAACCTCATTATCCCGTCTTTCTCTCCATTCTACCGTCAAACTCGTTTACTTCAAACTGTATAATTCAGACTTTATCCCAGTTAATAGTAATGAATTAAATATCCATAGTTCATTACATCGTAACTTGCTATTCAGTCTTGACCGAAATAAAACTTATTAAAGTTT
The DNA here is from genome assembly GCA_030141605.1 of Tubiluchus corallicola. Classification (NCBI taxonomy): domain Eukaryota; kingdom Metazoa; phylum Priapulida; class Priapulimorpha; order Priapulimorphida; family Tubiluchidae; genus Tubiluchus; species Tubiluchus corallicola. Next base: position 17,997 of record JAQGDQ010000471.1, read on the forward strand.
CAACTTTATTCAGTAAACTTTAATTCCACATTTTGCACCATTAAATTGTACTTGATGTACTGTCACTGTAAAAAAATATAGATATCTAATTATAAATGTTTTGCTCTGTGTACCAAAGGTGATGTTAATGTAAATATGTTTATAAAAAAAGAAAAAAACTCGTAAATCGCCTGCAAAATGGCCAGGAACAAAACAACTGTATTGAACTGTATATAAAAATACCCCATTATACCATCTCCTTGGTAACACCCACCATCCGCCAAGCAAATTATAATTACGTTGAATGTGGACATAGCGTGAGCAGTCTCAACTAGCACCAACATGCTCTTGATGTATTGCAGCTGCATGAGGCTGCTATGTGCTATGCTGAGTTGCTAAGATTGGCTAGACATCATGTGTTGTATAAAGTAATGCATGCTATCATCTTTTGATTGTTTGCAAACTGTCATACATTCATAATATGATTACATGTGGTGGAGTACTACACCTATACTACAGTCTATTGTATAGTTGAGTAAATGAAGCATTTATTATTTAAAGCAAAACTGGACCCAATCTTAAACTGTAGGTCAAAACAATCTACTTTTTAAAATATTGAAAAGAAACACACTAATTTTTCAAAAATAAATTGCGTGAAAGAATTATTACTACGCAAATACAATTTCGCATTCGCGCCACTAGTTTTTCGCTGTTACATGCATTTCGCCATTCGCTAGTTAGACGGACACTAGCGCCTGCATTTCGGAAACGTGTTATACAAAAACAGGTACTGTACCTCTGTGTTAATTTCTGATGAACTACGCACGTGCGACAGCTCATGCTTGAGTACAGCGGTACATTTGAAATTTGAATTTTTATCTTAAAACTTGCCGAGTTTTAGTACAACACACTGAATATCTTACAGCAGCACTGTACTTCAATTTTCGCTTTTGCAAGCACGTGCAACATGCTTGTGGATTATTTTTGCTGTTGAAAATTATGTTAGTCTGTGATGTCATCAATAGTTGGGCTCGCTCGCCCTTAATTAAATTCTTAATGTATTATTTAATGATCAGAAATGCTTTTGCAATATTAATTGTGTTAAAATGTATACTTTTTATCAGACTTTAAAATGGGGTAGTATATAAAAAATCATCTTGCCTTCCTTTAAACAAAAAAGTTTTAATAATGTTGATTTTGAGTGAGTCACTAATTTACGAATGATCAATTTAATTATTTTTTTTAATTCATTAACCTTTAGAGTGAAAATTGAAGACTCTAACATGTGTACGCTTTTCTGACTGTTTTGTGATTCGTCTATAGCACATTTTAGCCATCCGCTCTGTAACGCCAACATACCGAAATGGGCCTGTGATAGTTGACTAATAACAAAGTCAGATTTAACTTAGTGATGGCTTTCTGAAACCGAACCCTCGACTTCTGAATTATGGTGTAATATAATGCATTTATAACTCCAGTTTTTCTACAGTACCACTTTGTCTGACTATAATTGTTGAACTTTGTATATGTCACCTTGGTATACTGCACTTATACCATTTGTTGTTATTTTGAGGTTGAAGTAAGATTTATGTTATTTTTATCAGAAAGCTCCAGACAGATGGCGGAGAAAAAGCACAAGAAGAGTTATCCGTCAAAGAAGAATTCATCTGATTCTTCAGTATCTAGCAGTGAATCGTCTACTGAAAGAAAGATATACAAGAAGAAGGGCAGTGTCTCGAGACATTCATCTAGTCACAAATCCTATAACAAAGGTGGTAAAGAAAAACGGTACAGAGAAGTTGAAGCGAAAAGAAGGAAAAGGGGACGCAGTGACAGCGAAGGAAGTGACAGTCACTCCGGCAGTGTTGATCTGGGTAAAGCAAGGAAAAAATTGGACAAGAGTGACCGCAAAGATGCGAAAAATGTCAATGTTGACAACAGCCATAGGAGAAAGAGAAGCAGAGAGATGGAAGGGGCGAGAAACAAAGAGATGCATTCGAGGCACAGAGACGAAAAAAGTGATGATAAAGGACCAGTTAAAAATAGCACAGGTGAAGGCAGTGATCAGCTGAGGAAGAGCAGAAGGGTGAATAATGATGATGATGACGACAATAGTGACCATACGGATTGTAGTTTGGACAGGGGTGTATGTCGGGTGAAAGCTGAAATGAGAAAAACAAGAGAAACTAGCAGTGATAGTGAAGATCGTGATAGGAAGAAGAGAGTTCAGGCAGCAGATAACAAGAAAAGAAAGATAAACAGAAGCGAGTTACCTGAGAGAAGTAGAGATCAGAGGCGAGACCGAAGTCCATCTAGTGACAAGGACGTGAAGAAGAGAAAAAGAACTACATCAACTGACCAAAGGGACCCCAGTAATAGGAGCAGACCCCAGAGATTGCGTGACCGCAGTGACTCCAATGAAAGTGACAGAGATCAGAGACGGCGTGACCAAAGAGACTACAACGAAAGGAGCAGAGGTCAGGGACGGCGTGACCGAAGTGATTCCAATGAAAGGAGCAGAGGTCAGAGACGGCGTGACCGAAGTGATTCCAATAAAAGGAACAGAGGTCAGAGACAGCGTGACCGAAGTGATTCCAATGAAAGGAGCAGAGATCAGAGACGGCGTGACCAAAGTAACTCAAGCGATAGGGGCAGAAACCAGAGACAGCGTGACCGAAGTGACTCCAATGAAAGGAGCAGAAATCAGAGACGGTGTGACCAAAGTAACTCAAGCGACAGGGGCAGAAACCAAAGACGGCGTGACCGAAGTAACTCCAATGAAAGGAGCAAAAATCAGAGACGGCATGACAAAAGTAACTCCAGTGACAGGGGCAGAAACCAGAGACGGCGTGACCGAAGTGACTCCAATGAAAGGAGCAAAAATCAGAGACGGCATGACAAAAGTAACTCCAGTGACAGGGGCAGAAACCAGAGACGGCGTGACTCCAATGAAAGGAGCAGAAATCAGAGATGGCGTGACCGAAGTGACTCCAATGAAAGAAGCGGAAATCAGAGACGGCGTGACCGAAGTGACTCCAATGAAAAAAGCGGAAATCAGAAAGGGCGTGACCGAAGTGAATCCAATGAAAGAAGCGGAACTCAGAGACGGCGTGACCAAAGTGACTCCTTTGATAGGAGCAGAAATCAGAGACGGCGTGACCGAAGTGACTCCTTTGATAGGAGCATAAACCAAAAGCAAGATTGAAGTGTTTCGATCGACAAACATGGAAAGCAGAGGGACGGAAGTTTGCCTGGCGAAGAAGCGATATAGACTCAAGTCTAGTGACGATACAGATCAAGAGAGAGAGATCAAAACAATTTCAGGTATTCATGCCTTTCAGGAAAAAAGAAATCTGGATGAAAACAGACAATATGGAATTGAACAGCACCACCACCATGACTGCTTTCTTTAAATGATGTTAAAGTTTTGAAAAGAAATTCAATGCCAAAGTGGCTTCCAGGAAGAGATCTCTTGCCTTTGCTTGTGGAGTTATCTGGTGCAAACTCATCACGATTTATGTTACTTTTGTGCCAGTCAGTAATATCAAGCTGCAGCGTGTCTGCCATGTCTTGCACACTTATAATCCTAGCATGTAAAGTCCTACGTTCAATGGAACATAGGAGCTTGTGACATTTTGCCACTTGTGCAGATCTGCGTGTGGTGCACACCAGGTGTGCAAAAGCAAGTAGGTACAGTACCTACTAAGAGTCTCCGCGAGTATCCCAGTTTGATTTTGTCATCATGATCAAGAGAATTTTGTCATAGATGAGCGCATAAATGCTGTAAATAGTTTGTCTTCGCTATAGTTATTCAATTAAATGTGCTTTACCGTAAAAAACATTTCAACTGCATTGTTTATAAATCACTATTTCAGCAGATAGTTTATAAGAAAAAATCCTGATACGAGAAGGCATTGTTTGTAACATAAGAAATCACAATTTCAGAAGGCATTGTTTATAAGAAAAAAATCCATTTTCACTAGACATTGTTTATAAAGAAAAAAATCACAATTTTAGAAGGCATTGTTTATAAGAAAAGTAATGTTTGTGTTCAAACCTATGATTGTTTTTTGTGTGCATACTGACGTTTGTTGAAAAATTCATTTCATGCATTTTATTTATAAAGCATTTTAATCACAAACTTGGGAGACATTGTTTATAGTGAAAACCACGAAAAAAATTTTAACCGCAACTTGCTGTTCGTATGTGCATACGTGATAAAAATGCAACAACATCGCTTTCAGATTTGTTATTTTAACAAAATAAATCAAAAATTTTTATTCCTATTAATACTTCAATATTAGAGGACACACGAGAATTAAAAATTTTACACATTACGAACTACTAGTTTCCGGGAGCTTTGCAATTGTTGCTAAGCAACGAACAAAGAGTGATACAAAATTTGTTTAACTTTCTTTTACAAAGCTTAGCCGTCTTACAATTGTCATCACTTTACAATAAATGCAATTTCCGTACTATGTAAACTAAACTGTACTATATATATCATGTAAAAAGCAAGACCATTATTATTTTATACCATAACTTAACTCTTCCCCTTTTCTTTTAGTGTAACAAATAAGGACTTCCATACTTTCCCTTGTACAAATTACCCATTAAAAACACTCGGTTCGCACTTGTTGAGAATGAGGAATTTTCTTAAAGAAACAAGATGGCCACATTCCTAAAGCCTTTGATAATTGATACAGTCAAATTTCTTTATGCCGCCTACTTTGGAACTGCAAAAAAAGTTGGTGTTATAGCGAGGTGCATTAATATATAATCCAAGCAAACATAGACATTTTGCTTTGCTAAAAATTTAGGTGTTAAGCTGTGTTGACACTATATCGGGGGCGTTACAACGAGGTATTGCATTAATTTTCCGACACAAATAATTTAAACAATTGGAGAAAGGTAACAAAAGCACGGAAGTGCAGTTTTCATGCACTACAAATAAAATCATGCAACTTTTAATCATCATTATCAGATGCGGATTCAACATTTTGAACATGATATTTATGTCCCTAATACGGGTTAAATGTAATAATACAGAGTGTTTCACGAGTCACTATACGCTTTAGATTTTGCAAACATTTTACAAACAAAACAAAATGTTTGAAAATTGGTACGGATGAACTAAAACATTGGATAATTCTTTTAACCAAATTAGGTAAAAATTTGTAGTCGGTGAGAAAGTCATTTACAGTCCATGAACTTCAGTGGGTGATTGAATGACCTCAGTTGGATTTTGGACTTCATTTCTAATTTTACTCTCGGCATCATAGCAATGGGGTTCCATCCAAACAATAAATAAAAAGAATTTCCAAAGGCCCCTTCTGAGGGCTGGTCAAGATTGGAGAAAAACTTTAAAGCAAAATTAGAAATCAAAGTGTGTAGAGACTTTTGAGACACTCGGTACTTGTTATTTGCAGCACTTGTACAGAAATAATAGTTTGGTGTGCTGAATACGTCTAGCTGTCAAAATTCGCACTGATAAAATGGCTACTGCAGATAACACTTAGGATTAGTGGAAACACGATGCAAATATTTGGATGTTGTTGCATCACTCTTAAAGCAGTCACACATTATCATATAAACGCAACGCTAAACTATTATCTACAATAGCCACATTAATACAATCTCATCCACTGGATTTCCATCGGAAACAATCAAAGGCAGTACATTTTCTGGAAAAGAATCTCGCTTCAAGTAACATTCGGCTAGTAAAACTTCACTGCATTTTAAATATCACGTGATTCCGTTGTTTATTACCTAGCTGTAGCAGCTGCCAATACTATAATTGTCTTGGCAGAAATTATACACTACAATTAAAATAGAAAACTTAAACCTAGGCATAATATTACATAATTATATAACAAATCTTTTTAACGTATATTATATTAAATTACATTATATTTGATTTTACAAGTTAATTGTAGATAAAAGCTGCAATTAGCATTAAATTTTCCTCCTGTGATATGCGTGATGCACCGGCATTGTCTCTTTATTGCTGCCAAAATCAATTTACATTTTTCTATGACAGAAAGCGTCACTGACTCGATCGAAAATCATGTCCGACCTGGCGGCGGTGGAGGTGGCGGGTTCCTTCTCGCTGCTAATATAAAAAAAGAATATTTGGTTTAAAGAAAGAAAAAAGAAAAATATATTTTCAATAACTGTACTGTATAGTATATCCAAATAAAGTATCGGGTAGTGATACTACTTTACTCGAGGTGAAGTGCATTGCCGAGCAGTCATGTCATTATGCTTGGCGAGCAAAGTTAAGCCATGCTGAGGTATTCAGAGAATAGAGATGGGTGACCGCAGATTCTCTCAGGGTGAGTTGGTTCTCATTCGCTATACTGACTTTGGCTGTTTATCTTGTAGAAGCAGTACATCTTGTACATCTGAACCGAGGCTAAAATGCCTCTGCCGGTTCAATGGCTCACCTTAGAGAGTTAGCCTTGAAATGAGCTAGGCTAACTGTGTACACTTCACTGTTGAATGGTGGATTTCAGCTTGCAGTGTACGAAGTGTATTAAAAATAGTAACATTCTGTTGCTTTGCAGCAACTATATAAAAGCTTGGTACTGATTGAACTATGAATGTCATCTTTTGCTTTACCATGAAAGCTTTTATGATGGCTCTGTAAGTGGCCAATTCTGGATCAGTTTTAAGCAAATCAAATCTGTTATGATGGCTCTGTCAGCAGCTGATTCTGGACCAGTTTTAAGCAAATCAAACTCTGCTTTGATGGCTTTGTAAGTGGCCAATTCTGAATCGGTTTTAAGCAAATCAAATCTATTATGATGGCTCTGTCAGCAGCTGATTCTGGACCAGTTTTAAGCAAATCAAACTCTGCTTTGATGGCTTTGTAAGTGGCCAATTCTGAATCAGTTTTAAGCAAATCAAATCTATTATGATGGCTCTGTCAGCAGCTGATTCTGGGCCAGTTTTAACCAAATCAGACTCTGCTTTGGTGGCTTTGTAAGTGGCCAATTCTGGACCAAAAGCAAATCGAATTCTTATGACTGCTCCAGAAGTGGCCGATCCTGGATTGAACAGCAAATCAAAACTTTTTTACACCGCCTCCTGAAACGACTAATTCAGAACGAACTGAAAATAGTTACTTACCATTCACACTCGGATAGACTTTGTTGAAAGGCACGAACGGCTCTGGCTGCGGCAACGTGTGAATGGATTGAAATGTGAATCGGGTATCGTTATCTACAAACATACAGGAATTCGTAAAAATAAACAAAATTTCCATACTTGTCGTTAACTAGTTCACAAGAGTTACTCTAGTTGACCCAAATGCACAAGAAAACAATTTTTTATCGTTAACAGAAGTAGAGGAAAACTTTCACAGCTTTAACTTGCGTCCAAAAATGCTAAATATATAGTGGGGCCATCTATCGGACATCTTTTTACAGTTAAGCATTACTTACAGTTTCTGCTTGTTAAACTAAGCCTGCGCTGTGTTATTTACACATTCGAGAAATGACCTACATGTTATAGAAAATTCCATCCGCTTATGGTAGTAAGTAAACAGAAATAAGACGTATTAAAAGCACAAAGAAGCATATAACATGACACAGTTGACCGAGCTAACTAACGTATATATCAAATACCTGTATCATACAAACTCATAATTTAACTAGCTTACCTGTATCAATAAAATGCTGTGAATTTCTGTTATATATAGATGTGACTCTAGCAGGAGGTGGTGGCGGTGCTTCTTCAACCACAATTGAATTCCTTGCCGGCAACGGAGGCGGCGAAGGTGAAACTTCCCGTTTTATGGTCGTTTGCACTGGAAAACGTCCCGGCCCATTGCTTCTAGCTGGCGGGGGAGGCGGTCTTGAATGGGGCGGCCGTGGACTCGAACTTGCCGAATTACTTTGAGGAGGTGGCGGAGGAAGGGGCCGATCCATTCGAGAAGGGGGAGGAGGAGGTGCCGCTTGTGAAATTGTCGACAAATTAGAAGGCACACTGCTTGAAGTACCCACCTGCCCAAAATTCTGCTTTCTTTTGAAATCTGTCGAATCTGTGTCTGTCGCTCGTGGTTTTGAATTCCTCTGGGCCGTCCCCGTTTTTCTAAAACTTGGTGGCCTCGTGGGAGGAGGTGGTGGAGCAGGCGGTCCTGATCGAGTAGGTGGCGGAGGTAATGGCCCTTTGTTTGAAAGTCCATTAGAATCCGTTCCCCTTAGCGAGGTGGCAGAACGTGTGCTAGTGTTGGGTGAGCCTCCCGGACGTCCCGACGAAGGTGGGGGAGGCGGTCTCATCCCATTAGGTCGATGAAGATTTGGTGGCTTCTTTGGAAGCGATGGAGCACTTCTATCGTTCCCACCAGTTTCGTGGTTCCCAAATTTTGACTTTTCGTCGAAACGTGGGCCGCTTTGCATACTCGATGCAGGACTGGGTCTCACTGAACCATTAGCTGCTGGACTTGGCTTCCTGACAGAATCATTAACTAAAGGACTCGGCTTCCTCACTGAGTCGTCCCCGGGTTTGTTAACTGTTCTCGGTTTCAGTGCGTTGGATTGACTGTCACCTACGATATGTACAAAAAGCTTTATCAACTATTGGTGCACGTCAACCAAACTGCAGACGATTTTTTCATGTTTCGATGCCTCCAAATTGAAGCTTAACCGAATGAGCTGTTTTCGAGCCGAATTCGAATAAAATATCAAGTTAAATTGGAACACCGGACCGAAACCGAGCCAAATTTTTTACTGAAACTCAGCAGAATATTCCGTAATTCCAATTAAAAAGAATAATAAACTCTTCTCTAAGATTCATTTTCTGCTTTACGTTAGTGGCGATTGCTGAGCAGGGAAAAATTGATCTGATTACTAAATTTGTGTCTGTTTAATGTTATGTAATAAAGTTTCAAGTGTTTTAACAGTAGCCCCAAATCTTTCAAAAAATCGTTCAAACTGTTTTGTATAATTAATAAAAACTGTTTTTAAGCAATGAAAACAGAATATATTGGCTACTAGCTCGAGTTCTCATTGATTTATTTGGTCAAGTATAAGCAAGTACAGCACACCAGCACGCTATTGTGCATTGACACAACTTGTCTACTGATGGGGCATCACATTCTTTGATTTATCATACAGAAACAGAAAGCAAATTGTCCGCTGTTCTGCAGTGTTTGCTGTGAAATATCAATTTTTTTCAGGTAAATATATAAGTTTATAAGCTCAAATATTTTGAAGCAACCCCAACTGTGGAATAATGTTTACCTCTGCGTGTGTTATTCCCAGCAGGCCTCAGCTGAGGCATACCACCAGCAAATAACCCTCCGACAGCGCCTCCACCTGCCGGGCGTCCCGAACTTGATGAACTCTTGCCTGTAAAAATAAATTGTGATTATTTCAAGACCTCAAAAAGATTTTGAAACGACACAAGCAAAGTTACCATAAAACTGTACACACAATTTCTTGACATTATGTGTGGAGATGTTGTCATGTTGAAAACAATCTACAGTTATTCTAATATGGCGAGGCATGCTTTTACTGGTGTCCTTTTACGAAACATACTTGTTGCAGGTGCGCAAAGTGTGCCCTTTCCAGATTACAACAAACAGATGTATAACCAGGTATGAATCATATTTTTTTTGCATTGTAAATAAAGCAAGTGTTGTCAGCTTGTTCTGTTCTATGAAATTGTAGTCTAATGGCACATTAAGACCAGCGAGTTTTCTCTCTGACGTAAATTCGCAAGTGTGAAATGCTTTGCAAGACACTGTTGGCAAGTTATTGCAAACTCTACAGCAGTTGCTGCGAGTTACTGTCTAGTGTGAACGCCTTAACGAGTTACTCTCTACACTCCCCACAGTGAATAGAAAAGCGAGTGTTAGTTCGCCCTTACTGTCGGAAAGTAACACGCACCAAAATGTGCTCTCTAATCTGAAACCATTTGCAAGTTGTTTGGGGAGCTTACTTGGCAAGATAAGTTGCTAGTTTGAAGGCACCGTTGAAAAAAATAACAAACTGCTCTGATATTAACGTTTTGCGTGTTTTACATGGTGATACCAGTGCTAGACTAGTACAAATACAATGTGCTCAGTAATAAGAATAAAAACACATGATGAACAATGCAAGCACAAATCATTTAAAGAATTCTAACATAAACTACAAATCTTCACTTTCATTAACAATTACTTCTATATCATTTTTTTCTTTACTCTTCCTAAAAATTATATGCACTACCTTGGAGTAACGGCGCACTCCTGTCATTAGTCTGAACTTTCTTCAATTTCACCTTGTTTCGGGAATTGCTGATGTCACTGAGCAGTGCATTCCGATCTTTTGCATCCGACTTTGACAAACTGGGTGGAGGTATTGCCGCAGGAGGAGGTGGAGGCCCAGGAGGTGGAGGAGGTAGCGGCATGGTGACTTAGTGTTGCTTACACTCCATTTTGTACCAATCGGTAGAACTGCAAAAATATCTATAATTACATAACTAGTGCTGTTGGCATGGGTTACCAAAATACAGACAAAATAACTATTTAAAAATTAAATAACTATATTTGCCAAAATGAGCTATGCCGTAACTATTATTTAGTATTACACAAAGTACTTTAATTAATAAACCATTATTTAATAAACCATTATTTATGAACGCATATCGAGTGATGCGCTTAAGAAAGAAATGTGGAGTCTTTTCTAATAAATAAGAAAAAACAACACAGTACGAATACAAGAACAGAAAAAATTGGCGTTATTAATTAATATTATTATTAAGAATTCACAATTTATTTCAGTTTGCTGATGATACAAGCATTTTTTTTAGCTTTCATAAAATAGAAACCAATATTGATTACATAAATACAGCTATATGGTTCAAAACAAATAAACTTTCACTAAATTCATCAAAAACAAAATACATTCTGTTAGGTCCCGAAATAAACCTATTCAGGCGAACCACGATTTAATAATAGACCACAAAAGAATTACACGTGTAAAAGAACTGAAATTTCTGGGATTAATACTGAATGAGCATCTAGACTGGCGACCACATATATTCATGATCAGATTAAAAATATCAAAAAATATAAGTATCATCTCATATATTAAAAACTTTCTGAACACCGAACATCTTCTAACATTATACAACAGTTTAATATTATCATATTTAAATTACTGCACAACATTATGGGGCTTTACTTATACTACAAATTTAGAATGCTTAAGAGTTTTACAACGAAAATTTTTACGTGTCATCTTCAAACTAGACAAAAGGAGCACAATTACTACTACACATTTTAAGCAATGTCAAATATTACTTCTGGATGATGTTATTAATTTTAATGGATGTATATACATGTATAGAACCAACAACAACTTATTTCCAACTTTTTTTGAAAATCCAGTCAAGATAAATGTAAAAAAATACAATACCAGACATAATGAATATATACCAAGACGTTGTAGAACAAATATGGCGAAACACTTCATTAGCTATATGGGGCCAGTCCTATGGAACAGACTAAGCCGCAATTCGAAATGTAGTCACTCCCTTTTAACTTTTAAAAAAACCGTCAGAAAAGAAATATTTCAAAAGTATTAAGAGTAACACAATTTAATAATGGTAATAACCTGCATTTTTTCCTACAGTAATCTTAATATAACGTGACTATGTTTAACAGGATACCGAACACTTTGTAACCATGATCAGAGTTTTTCTTAGTTCTCGCTCCATTTCATCTTTCATTCACTACTCCCCCCCATTTTTTTTTAAGATTTCCACATACAGTTTGGCCTGTCAAGCTATGCTTTTAGACTCAAACTGTATGCATCAAAAAATTATTCTGTAATGAAATTTGCACATGTATATCCCGCATTCTGTAATTTCTTGATAATACTGCATTTATTCATATTTATATTTATATTTACTCAAATGGAAAATTATCTGTATTTTAATGCTAATTGTAAGATGCAATGTGGAAAATGAATAAACTCTCTCTTGAAACTCTTGAAAGAAAAAGGCTTGTACCAAAAGTGCCTACTGGAAGCTGCAGAGAGATCGCCGTATAACCGCTATATTACCTGAACACCAAACGCTTGCGAAAGAATAAATTTAATAAGTATTAATGGACGTAAGTTTAAAGAAAATGATCGCAAAAACTTACAAAGTCAACAAAATTATTTACGTCTGACGATAATGACGAATTCCATAATTTCCGTTCAGCTTCGTCCAACAAACTATGCCCGTTTACGAAATGATGCACCACGAAATAAACAGGAGACTTTTCTAGCCGACTAGTACACTAATTTTTAGAAACTAGAGGAATCAAATAAATAGTGACTAGTATCTTTACTATCCTGTGCAATTGGATAGTTTTGTTTTGAAAAACTAAAAACGTTATTATTACCATATAATATTTTTGAAAATTATAATTTTCTTACTGCTTCACAAAGTAATAAACATTATAATTAAATATCTTGTACATGTCAGCTTTTAAATTATGATCTTAACATTTTCCTGTACATAGTAAGGCATTTCAATGTAATTTTATGTTCTGCTTTCTCCTATTTTGTTCTGTCGATTTTGTTTTTCCCCCAATTTTTCCACCAGTTTTGAAGTATTTTGTTCTGTTATTTTACTTTACATTACACAGTATTGTATAAATAATATTACAGCCATTGGTATTAAGTTATCATTAAAGATTAGTGTTTATATATTTTGTTATTTTTCCTTTTTACTTTTCTTATTATTATGGCATCATCGTTATCATGCTTGTTGTTGTTATGCTGGCATATGGCGGTGGTTATCATCGTCATTGTCATCATCATCGCCATTGTCATCATTGTTGACTTTGCTCTTGAATCAGTGAACAAAGTACTGTTACATTACTGTAGCATTCTACTGGCAGGTAATAACATTTTTAAGCACAACGTATATAATTATAGTGTGTTACATTTATTTTATTATTCATTTTTCTTGCTGTAATTGTTATGATTATAATATTATATAGTATAAAAGCAAACAGCAAAGCAAGATATACAGTGATTTTAGAAGGGTATGTAGACTCATCTGCCCAACAAAATCAATTTCACAGAAAACTTTTTTTACCAGAAGTAGTTACTTTCAAAACAATTTCATATAAAAGATTTTTCCAGAATTGCCATTTTCTAGAATTTTTTTCCCAGAACTGCCATTTCACAGAAAATGTAATACTCTGTTTTAAATGTTCAGTTAGCTAATATGTAATAGAAAAGTTGTTTTTTTATCTATCTACACCTATTGAGTACAGCACGACCAAAAAATGTTATCAACTTGGTAAAGAATCATGTTGAACTTTGCGTATACTTACATAGTAAGTGCATATAATAGTATAATATATGCATGTGATTGGCTACTGTGTCGAAATGCCAAGTCTAGCTGGCAACTAGGGCTGAGCATTCTCTGCCAGAAAGTGAAATCAAATTGAACCGAATTTGTGAACACCAAATTCGAGTCGAGCCGAATTTTAATATTTCGAACTAATAGAATTTGAATTGAGCTTGAAATATTTTCGAACAAGTTTTTAAACCAGTATTAATTTAAAAGTGGTCTTACAAACTTCATGCACATTGCTTTTATTCAGCAGTAGACCAGTTTGTTACAAATTTTGCTCAGAAACTGCAGCTAAATTGTGCTAATGTGCATGCTGTTTCAAACATTGTAATATTGAAGAGTGTATGTGGCTGAAGTGCTGATTTATTCAAATCTATATTCTTAGGTTCGAATCGAATTCGAATGTTCAAATTCGATGCTCACCCTTACTGGCAAATGATTTGTTAGGATACCGCTCGGGGAATTTACTCTTGGGCAGTTACTTTTTCTGTGATTCAAAAGTGTTTGATTCACATCTTGGTGTTTAAAGAAACTGTGCATGCGTTTGAAAGTGACTTTGGCAGTTAAGCATTTCATTTCAGAGGATTATCTTCATGATGAACTAGGGCATGCATGGTTTCATTCATTATTAAGATCCATAAGAAGTGAGCAATTTAGTGGACAAATGTGAACATCAATTTATTTGCAAATTTGTATAGCTCACAAAGGTCTTTTCATTTTTTTATAATTGTTATCAAATTTCATTAAACTTTAGTACTGTTATTTCAAATCCTACAAAAATAAATTGATTGTAGATAATAAATACATAATAGATTGTAGGAGCATAAAGAGAAAGGGAGAACTCGAAGAGGAGAGAAAGGAGGAGATAATGAGATGGGAAAGACAGGATCAGAGGGAAAGAAAGAGAAAGAGAGAGAGACAGATAGATAGAGAGATAGAGAGAGAATGAGAGAGAGAGAAAGAGGGAAGTAGTGAAGAGAATAGAAGAGGGCGAGAAGGAGAAAGATAAGAGGAGAGACAGATGGGGAAGGAGCAAAGGAGAGGAAGAGATCGAGGGAGAGGATGAGTTGGTGGGGTAGGATAGAAGGAACGTAAAGAGGGAAAAGTAAATAGAAAAAAATGGAATCGAATAAAATAACAAATTTGATATTAAAAATGCAAACGCGAGTTTTCCGTTAAAAAATCTTCCTATGAAACGAGTTTTTCAGAAAAATTTTTCCGGGAAGTTATTTTCTGGGAAAGGTTTTTATGTGAAAAAAAATCTGTGAAACCGACCTAAACCGATTTTAATTTTTTTGCGCTACAAAGCCAACTTGAATAGAATTGGAAATAGGCTCATACACGATGGCATATTTTGCGGTATAATTGTGAATCATGGCCGACCGGAGAGAGAGGAAAGAGAGAAGACGTCAATTAACTGGCAGTGAAAGCGATGACGAAATTGAAAAATCTCGGGTAGATAATACTAGAGCACGAAGGCGAGCAAAGTCTTCTGATTGTGTATGTATCTGATATATTTCTAGGCGTGGGTTGTTTTTATTTATTGAGTTTTGGCAATTAAATATTCGTGCAGAAATTGACTCAAAAACACGTTGACCTACTCTATATCTGTGTTACTGACTATAGTATAAGTTGAATTTCTTGTAAGTGATCACATTATTGTAGTGTTGTCACTCTTAGAAAGATCAAGTCATTTGTTGTTCATCCCAACATATAACATTAGTTATAATTTAGTATTATGTATAGCCTATCAAATTGCCAGGCGTGCCGCGGAACATACGTTATCAAATCAGGCACCCCAACTCAGTTATATTTTGTAAGTTTTTCGCATGCGGTGCCGATGATCACTGATCAAATATAATAATTCTGAATTATATATTTGTTTTCACCTATATAACATTAAGCATATATGAAACACACATTAAGAACAAAGCTTCACATTCTAAATTAGAGAAAATAAACAAATAAATTGTACAAGCATGCTAAATATGACATAATTTGCATGTGACGCGAATTTTAGTAATATCTCAATGAACTTAAAGATAAGAAAACGTCATGCATTTTTATGAATGTGTTAAAATTATGTAACACAAACATTCATGCAAAATCCTTTGAATACTTAACAACTGTTTCCTTATGGGCTACATTTACAGTACTGTGTAAAAACCATTTGTGGTGTATTAGCAGAGTTTATCAATGGTCATTTAGCAACTAACTTGGACAATTTTACTGTGATCATTGGTTTTAAATTTTGTTATCTTATTTTCTGAGTAAACAGTAATAAGGGGCATCCACATATAACAATATCAAATTCAGGGTAGACAGATGGCAGGAGGGGTGATAATGCTGTTATAATGCAAGGTAGGCACTAGGGAGATGATTTAGTCGTGATATCGTTATCTGACTTACCCAACTTAGTGATTTGGGGCTGCCACCACCTCCATTGCCTGGTGCCAGTATAGAATCCACTGATGGCTTCCCAACAATTAACACAATTTTTGTTGTTGCCTGTCCTTGGGAGGAGTAAGAATAAAATGTGTCCATAGGTCGGCAATTAACCATTTTCAGTTATTCACTTATTTTGAATCTCCATTTCATGAAGATCATTTTAATACCAAGCTTATCACTGAATGTTATTTTCTAAGCTGAGATAATCAATGTTGAAGTTGAGATGCACGCTGCACACTGACAAACGTAATCTTGAGAAAATCGCTGTTAGAGTCAGCCATTGTTTTTTGTCCCATTTCTACAAAACACTTAGTAACTGCAAAAATGTTGGTTGCTATGAACTTTGCAAAAAACACATTGATGTTACGTTTAAATCCAGTAGGTGACTCTTGCCGATGAAGATCTGGGCTTGACAACAGGAAAAACCTGAAGCAAAACGACTGCTCCCTTGATGTACTACCGGAGTTTGAAAATACAAGTTTTTTAAAATTGTGTTACTAGTTTCTAGCCAGAGTAGGTACGGGGTTATAAAATTGAATTTTTAGTGTTTTTTAACATTTTTTTGATGATTTGATACTAAAATGTAAAACTTCAATATATTATTTAACACTTGTTTTTATGAAAAACAGAAGATTGACATTTGAGCAAATTGTCGACTTATGGATGGTTTTGGTTTGCAAGCTCAAAAGTACAAAAAGCTACATTGGTGTGATATCAATATAAGGGGTAGGTGGTGGCGTATATGATAATGCCTAATTAATGTAAGGTAGGTAGGTTTTCGAAATTGGCCAAATGCTTGATATTGTTATATGTGGCTGGCCCCTAATAAATATTAGATTATTATAGTTTTTGCTTTGTCTTGTCAGTAATTTGATTTGCAGCTCTTTGGCGTGGTTTTCACATTTGTGCAAAGTCAGCCATTTATATGAAGTGATGCAGCTGCATGGAATTTGAGCGGTTAGGCTTATGTGTTGTCTTACATGCTGAAAATTTCTAGCATGCACTTTTCCTGTATAAACTTACATGCCTATACAATATTAAAAGCAGCACGTTGGGAAGTTATACTAAATGGCTGCCGATCGAATTCAACTTTATTCAAGATTATAATTTTAAAGATTTTTAATAATGAATAATTTTATTTTTTCTTTATTTGTTGCAGGACAGCGAAGGTGATGATGAGGGTAAGTCATTAAAGTTTTCGTTTTCACGTACAATGGCTTTTGCAGGAAACCCTGTTTGGTTAGGTTAACAGCAAAAAATCAAGTGGGTTTTTCTGTTAAATGAAAAATGGTAAACGTTATGTTGCTAGCTAGTGTCTTAGTGTATATGTGACATTTTACAGAAGGAAGTGTAAGTCTTAAGTGTAACTGAAAGATTTTTTCTGTGCATTCGATTCTACTTACAGATTGGTTACAAATTCGACACTTTTGTCGCTTATAATGAATATACCAAAACAAAAATATGTCCATTTACTGTAGATACTAATTTCTGTCAGAAAGGCATGAACGACGCAATGACAGACTTGAAGAGCCGTCACCTTGTTGTCTTTTCTATCATCGAAACTTGAACATGCTGCAGTTTCGTTTTTTGGTATTTTTCTGGATAATGGCTTTCATGCTGTAATGTCAATAAAATTTTTACGGTCATCGGTGAAAAATTACCATTGGGCAGGTTTTATAAGCCAAACAACATTTTTACGCCTAGCCATATTTATGAAAGACTGAATTCATTTAACTTAACACTGCAAAAAAAGTTAAAACTGTTAAATGTTTTGTATTGTATAATTTCTGTTCATGTTTGCAAGTTTTATTTCCATTTTAGATGATTATTCTGAATACGAAAGCGCAGAAGATGATGATGATGAGGTAATTATAATATTTATGTTATACGTATTATCTTGCTTAGAGAAATATAAAAGTAGTTATTGAAATCTTATTCGGCTTAATAAAAAAAAAACAGACCGAGTTTCAAACTATAGCTCGAAACAATCTACCCTATAAAATATTGAAAGGAAACATGCTATTTCTTCTAGATTGGCTTTCGTGAAAGAATTATTACTGGAGAAATATAATTTTGCATTCGCGTAGCTAGCTTTTCGCTGTTACATGCATTTTGCATGAAACGTTTGTGCTGTTCATTTGTGTTGTCATCATTAATTTGGCTGTCATGCCATTAATTAAGCTTACTGTTAGTTAATTATCAGAAAGGCTTTGCCATTAATATAAGTGTTAAAATATAGTTAGGAAAAAGTAAATGATGTTCACAACAAATAACAACACTGTGAATTATTTATAAATTTTCATAATTGCTGACAAGAATTTATCATGAAGTTCAGACTCTAAATCAAATAGCTCTTGCACTCTGTTGAAATACAAAGCATTCATTGTTATAAGGGTGGCTTGGTCCATCTACTAGTCTCAATCCTCAGATGATAAGACGACAGCATAAACCTACTTAGCTTATTCGTAGATGATGATGATGATGATGATGATGATGATGATGATGATGATGATAAATCTTTATTACTATACAAATAAAATAAAGAGCCTCTATGTGCAGCTAGAAGTGATTTAAACTTTTTGCAAAATATTAGAATATATAAAATTTTATAAATCTATACAATAAAATATAGCGCTAACAAAAAGTTAAAAGTAGTTCGTCAAGCAAGTTATACCCCATATTAGAATTTTAATTACTTTAATTTCACAAAATTTAAGAAAATCAGAAGCTATTTCATTTTTTCATGTTAATTACTTTACAGTCATTAAGGTTAGTGTTAGTTGCCAAAGCTGTGCAGAATAAATTCATGATTTACAAAATTTACAAATCCATTGAGCAACAGATGATTTTAGTACAGATAAACATCACTTATAGATCCAGTTGCAAGCTCATCTAATAGTGCTTTGCATTTAAATGTGGAGTTTGATTCATAGCAAACAGGGGATAAATTGTGTATTGTACGAACGTAGAGTTGAAGGTTACACGAGCAAGAATACAGACTTTTGTATACACTTTTAGCATGAGTATTAGATAAAATGTTGTCAGTATAGATTGATAAAAAGATTCGCCACTCTTGGCATTAACACATTATTCACATTAAGTGCCGATATTTCAGCACTACTTCATTAAAATTATTAATGTGTTAATAGAAGCTGTTGTAGTTTATTAAATTTCAGGAGTTTGCTTAACCAGTATAATTCACACTTTGTTAAGTGGTGTCTTACTATTTAATCTCGATCAAAATAAATTATGTTTGATATAATGCAGGAATTTATGAAAGCTACAAATCAATTCAGTAAACATTTATTAACTAGATTCTAATTGCTGCACATATCAAAACTTTACGATGCCCTAGGCTGATAGTTCTGTCCTGCCCATTTCTATTTTGAATTTATGGTTGTTTATGTATTGAGCAGATTAAGCAGTTACTTGTGGTGTATTAGAAACATTATTAACTTACATCATCATTATTATTTACATGTATTTGCATAGCTCTTATATTTAAGCAGGCTGCACAATTGCTTGTCATGTAATACCTTACAACTGTTCATTATGTGGCACTTATATTAAAGCTGTGCTCAGTAACTGCCTGTGGTGTGTTATAAAATGTGCCCTTTACATTAATATGAAAGTATACATATTTTCTGAGGAGAATAAGAATTTTTCCTAAAATGTGATGCCCTCAAACTTTGGTGCCCTAGGCTACAGCCTAGTTAGCTTATTGGTTAATCTGCCTCTGACTGATAGTTATGAAAAATAAGATATGTTTATAAAAAAATTCAGGAATATGAAGAAAAAGGCGAGTCGGAAGACTTAGCTGATTATGGCGATGAAGATCTGGAAGCTTACCTCTTCCCCGCTGATCACGATGGAGATTATGCAGATGAGGAAGCAGAAGGAAAATCGTCACATTTTGAAGAGTCAGAACGCCAAAGTGGTGACGGGGAGGTATGACACCTATTTGTTTCTGCAATTGATTTTCAAGCTTTAAAACTAGGAATACGGGATAAGCATTTATTAAGAACCGGGTGGCATAGCCCAAAGGTAACATGCTCGCTTCACACCCACCCGAGGTTGCGGGTTCAACACCGACCGAGTTATACCGAAGACTTAAAAAATGATTACCCTGGTTCGACCAAGTTTGCAGGCTTATCAAAATAACATGCAAGTAATAATAGTCGGGACCACGTTGGAAATAAGTATATTATTTTTCCCTGTTATCCAGGTGTTGTTCCTGGACTATGTCCTAAACAATATTAATATTATTATATAAGAAATCTGAAATTTATTGAGCTCTGTGGGTTAGTTGAAAATTCGAATTTTTTTTGAAATTTCGCAGTTTGAAATTCTACAGTTGACGAGACAAAAAATATTTGAGTTGAACTTTTCTTGTTATTCATGGCCTAAATATTAAAATCTTTGAGCTTGAAACTCAAAATAGCCGAGTTTCAAAGTTTAAGCATTTTTAAATCTTAAGATGTGAAATTGTTTGCAATGCTTTGTGGCATCTGCCTTGTAAGACGAAGGTCCCTGGTTCAATTCCTGTTCCAACTTTTACCATTTCCTGTCTTTAGAGTTTGGTATCAAATTTAATTAATTTTGGGCATGTACCATCACCTGCGGTACTCAAGTTGTAGTAATATAAGAGGATTCAAATTTTTTAATTTTTTTGTTGCTTTAAAATATCTAAGAACAAATCTTGATACATCGTCATTTGAAATCCACAGAGAAGCAGTGTTTAGAAATCTCCAGTTGTCCAGTGAATCTTTCTAGTTCAAAGGTTTTACAACAGAGTGGTTATTGTACTTAGCTGTTGGTGGTTATGGGTGCAAATCCCACTCATGTAGGGATTTTTTCAGCCACTTTAATAAGACTCACTGGTTGCCTTCCTAGGTGAACTCAGCCTTAACGAGCACCTGGTGGCAGAAAGGTGGCTGAGCGATTCTACTGAATGGTACGATGGACTGGTCACTTATACTTATGTGTCGATGTTATGAATATAGTTGTTGCAACCATCCATCTGCACTCTGCACGCCTTTAGGCATGGGACCATTCTTCTTGCTGTTCATGAGCAAGATATTACTTGTGTGATTGCGTACCAGCACCCATCAGTTACCACATTATGTTGTGATGTGTCAAAGTATAATGTGTCCAAAATTAGGCTGAATATCAATTTTTTGTTTTTTTTACAAAAACAAACACTAAATATATTGGACTATTATATTTCTAGTATCAGATTGCCAGGAAATTGTTTTAAAAATACAAAAGTTAACTTTATAATCGCTTACCCATTTCATTCCTCAAGAATTAGTATTGCAATTGCGAAAAGCTCGTATTTTCAAACTCTAATAGCAACTCGTGGAAGCATTTGTTTTGTTTGCTGTTTTTTCTGTTGCCAAGCTCATATCTTCGTCCAGAAGAGCCTGCTGGATTTAAACCCAACTTCAACATGTTCTCGTACATAGCAACTACCCTCTCGTACAGTAGCTAAGTGTTTTGTAGAAACGAGACAATAAACAATGATAAACTTTAACAGGGATTTTCTCAAGATTATTTTTCAGTGTGCAGCCTCCACCTCAACTTCAACATGGATTATCTCAGCTTAGAAATAACATAGAGAAATCATCTTGGTATGAAAATGAATAAATGATCCTGATGAAATGAAAATTCAGATGTGTGAATAACTAGCAGAGCTTAATATTGCCAACTTTTGGAGGTTTTTTGCTATGCAAACGCACATTTCACTTTTTGGAAACATGGTATTGTTGCTATTTATCATTACTGCTAATAGTTTTAAATTTTTTCTGACTTTAAGGAAGCACCTGGTGGAGAGAAGGCACTGGACGGTGACGAAGACAGACAGAATCCGGCATATGTCCCAAAGAAAGGAATCTTTTATGAACATGACACTCGAACCGGAGATCCAAAAGAAGCTGAAAGAAAGTAATGAACTTAATAACGTGTTTTTTATGTAAAATGGTACACACTGTCTGTGTATAGAGCTGAAATTGGACTTAATGTCTGTGTATAGAGCTGAAATTGGAAATAAATTATGTACATGCCTAACCAGAAAAAAATTTTGCTACACTAGTGATGTTAATCCCTATTTGGGTAGTTACTGGTGAATTCTGTAAGCAGTTTTAACTCTTGAGCGTTTTTTTAAATCTTTCGCTGTTTTTGCCTACCGTTTTTTGATGTTTTTTGTCATATTAAGTATGATAATGGTGTTCTCGTATGTTTTGTTCTTGGAAACTTTTTTATTGAAAGATTTTACGCTCTTGCCTGTATTGGTCTGTATATTTTATTTTGCACAGAGGTTTAGATTTTTAAACCAAAATATTTGAATTTTATAAAGGGACTGTTTTTTGCTAGCTGATAATTGTATGAACTTTATGTGGATGTTATTTTGTTATTTATCTTTTTAAATTTTTGTATTAGTTTGATTTTATAATTTAGATTCAGTAATAAGAGTCAACCTTGGATATAAGGCACTCGCTTATAAGGGACCACCAACACCGGTCCTGATTTTTCATAACATTTTTCCTATGTAAAAATCTTCGTATATAAAGTACTCGAATATAAGGGATTTTCGGTTATAAGAGATGATATCTTCAGATCCCGCTAATAGAAACCCAGGTAAGTTACCTCACATGTAAGGGATCCTATGATCAAAGTGAAATTCATTGATTTTTAAGCTCAATTTTTCGCAAACTTTGCCTTCGAACAGTTTGGCTTATGCGGTCACATATGTCTCGCATCACTGAAGGAGCTTCCTACATACCGTTTGCACTGAATGTGTAGCAATTATCCATAAAAATATGGGTAAAAGCGCAGAAAAGTACTGGTCTAGATACATCCTCGGTCTGATTCAACTTCAGCTGTAAGGGACATCGGATATAAAGGACGGTTTTTTCTGGTCCCGAGGTGTCCGTTATATTCAAGGTTAACTGTATAATTACTTTAGTAGGTTAATTTTATGCGTTTTGGCACAATGTAGTCAGGCAGAGTCTACTTAATGTAATGGCTTGTAACGGGACTGGGATCTAGCTTGTTATCAAGACTGAGCTTCCGAGATGAGGCGCAGAACCAAAAGAACATTTGGATGTATCCTTTTTCCATGGGGTAAACAGCGACAAGCAGTACAGCGAATGAACTGTCCAGATCGAGTATTGAACCCCGTTACTCACAAATTATTCGGTAATAATTGTGTTGACTGTAATTTTGATTCCGTTGTAGAAGGGAGAAAGTAAAGAAATTGCAGAAGTTGTGGCATGAGGACACGAAGTGGAGCCATGACATGTTTAGAGTTGAAGAACAGTGTCCAAAAAGCAGAGAGGAGTTAGTAGCCGTCTACGGCTATGACATCAGGGATCCAGACAGTGATCGTCGCCGTCGCCGGAGAAAATACACGTAACTCTTATGTTATCATTATTTTTTAAATTGTTACTATTATTATTATTAGTATTATTGTTGTTGTTATTTGCTATTGTTTAATTCGTATGAAAATTTATACTGCAGTGCAGAACTGTGTGATGTTAATATCGTTAATTTAATAATTTCTGTTAGTAAATAAAAAACAATTAAAATTACGGAACTTGTACATATGGACATTTATGTTTCCTATAATTCATGAAATAATTTCTTAGCCTTCGTTTTTACATTAAAATTAAAGCACCATCCTTGAGTTGCCGCAGCTTGCAGTTGTATTTTATTCTTAAGTCTGCATCTGTGTTGTAGGTAAAATGCAACATTTTACCTGTAATGAGTAAATAAAACTTGAAATTGCCTGAAAAATCTCAGTTTATGACTAAAATGTGTGGCCATTATTCTGTACTGCAATAGTATGCAAGTAGTTTTACACTTTCACGGTGTTTACTTTAAATTGTTATAATACTGTATTTTTTATTTCTTATTTATAGCTTTATTTTTCACATGTATTACAGTAGGGGGCAGGGAAAATACGAGAGAGATTGGAAGGATGTTGATGCCTACCAGCGGCCACCATCCAAACTTACTCTTGGTAGTTACGTGCGCGGCGGCGGGAGAGGGCGTGGTCGTATGAGGGCTGGTAGACCCGGTCGGGGTGCTCGCTACCCGAGCGACCAACATAGAGGCCCGAGAAACTTCAATAGGAGGAATGTTTCTGATGGCGAAAGAGTCGCATATGAACCAGTAGCTGCTACTGTCAGAGACACCCAACCTCGTCCTACCGATGATGTGATCGTAGAACAGCAAGATGTCATCGTCGAAACTGAGCAGCACGACACGCCGCCTCGCCACCGTCACCGCAGTCCTCCTCATCGTCAGGGCGACCACGTGCAGCAGACGTCTAAAAAAGACTCATTGACGGAGGATCTAGAAAACTTGAACATAACTGTGACACAAGACGACGGCGGTGGCGACAGCAGGATTGTGGAAACCATGAGACATCCTAAACGTCGAGATGGTGGCGCTAACAGGGGACGCAACGAAGACCGTGCCAGGAAGCCTCGTTACCGAAGAATTTCAGATGGTATGAAAGTATTTTTAGAACAGCATAATCACAGAATTTTTTATGGACATTTGTATCGTGATGTGCAATTTTTGTCTTGCTAAGTGGCACACTGGTTTTGTTAACAGAATTTTTTTAATAAAAGTTTTCATGGGAATAACTCCAGACCGTGCCTAAATGGTTTTAAAATGTGGCTGCTTTTATTATCCGTGGTTTTATTAAGTGGCGACCACTGTATTCTTTTTTTTATGAACATTTGCTTTCTGTCACCTTTGGTATATAGAACACAACTGATTAAGATCCTTTAGGAATTGGTAAGTACTTTTAGATAGTTGAGGCATTCATAATTAGATAAAGGCACCTATATTTTAATAGTGACAGTACAGCAAGTGCAATGCAGAATGTTAAATTAACATTTACTGAATCTGCCTGAAGCTCTTAGGAATTCCTGTGTTAAATCAAAAGTAGTTTTATTTTGGTCAAGATTGAAAAGTGAGTTACCATGTAATAAAGTATGGATTTTAGTTTCTATATTTAATTCATTAATATTAACTGGGAGAAAGTTTGAATTATACAGGTTAGATAAACTTCGCTCGAGTGCCCCCTGCTCCCGGCATGCAACTGTGTTCAACATTCATATCAGCTAAAGTTAGATATTGCTTGTTGTGTGATAGCAGTGCACAGTTACCACTCTATAATTACGTGATTACTATATTTGCGTATTTGCCGCAGTATGCTAATACTTGCCATTTTTGTTTTGTTTTCAGAACGAGGTCAAGGTGACCGGGCAGCTCGGTACGAATCGCAACAGGCCAACCTTCCTCCCAGGTTTGCTAAGCAGGAAGGGCGTGGTGCGAAACGTTACTCCTCTCAGCGACAGCGAGGCGTGCCGGACGACAGCCACATGTCTTACCCCGCTCCCGAAGTTACGAAGGAACCCAGTAACAAGTTCTACGAACATCGGGGTAAGTAGGGAACTGCTGTACTTATGTGTTCATAATTTTTTGCTTATTCTGAGAAGGTCAGCCTTTGCATTGTTTTCTCACCTGTTACTTCTTGTTTTATTTCATTCTGCCAGCCTGTCCATCCACATATTGATCCTTAATGTATGCCTGTCCATCCACATATTGATCCTTAATGTATATCTGTAATCTTCTCTCTCACTCTTTCTCTTTCTATGTCTCTCTGTCTGTTTTTCTGTCCCTCTCACCACTCACTCTCTCTCTCTATTTCCCTCTTTTTCTTCAATCAGTCAGTCTGTAGTCTCTCTATTTTTTCTTCTCTCTCCTTTTTTGTTCACTTCTCTTTTTATACCCAGTAACTCTTTTTTTATTTTTACGTGCACTGTCTGTGGTTTTACAGTAACTCATAGCTTGGCGTCTTTTTATTTCTTGTCTTCTTCCATTCTTATTTTTTTCTAGCTCTTTCATTTTTTGGTTATTTTTATTTTCCAGTGAGTTATCGACCGGAGTATGAGACGACAGAGACTGCACGTACTCGCACAACCGTTCCTAACCAGAATGTACAGTTCCAACAACAGCAGCACATGATGTCGCACTATTCGCACGACATCAATGTCAACATCTCACCACAAGGTCAAAAGTTGTTTTATATTTTAAATTTATTTGTTGCATTGTTAATTAAACACTTTTGTTTCACTTATGCGAACTTTGTAATTAGCTACTGTATGTGCATAATGTGGAACAATTCGCTGGTATGTTAATTATGAGAACTGTTTTGTAATAATAATTACCAGTTGATGTACAACCTGATCGCCTTGTAATATAAAGTCACAGGAAAATAGTCATAACTTTGGATAGAAAAGAAAGTTAGGTTGTCAAACAAAAATATTCAAGTCAGTCACAAAATTATTTAAGTAGCATAAACAATTAAAGTAATAAAGGAGAAAATATTTTAAATTAGTTATTAACTGACAATATACGACTTGTACACATTGACCCACTATTTATAAATGATGGCATTACATGTATATGAAATAAATATGTTCAATGTCTTAAGGTGAGTGTTAGATTTGTGGTTACGGTTATTTTTTCCCTGTGACTTTATTACCTGGATTCATACAATCTATTGCTCACTGCTCATGGGGTACACAAACAATGAATACCAATTTATTACATCAAAATATTGTTGAAACAATAGCATGTCTATAATGCCTTTAAATTTCGTACGAAGTTTCAAGTCTTGCACAGCCTTGATCGCAGCAGTGACTTGAAAACTGTGGAGTTATTTTTGTCGACAGAACTGTCAGCATGTCTTTTGAATCATTAAATTCAGTAACTAATCATTTTTGTCCTAAAAGTTTCCATATTTACAGCTATGCGCTCGGGACCGCCCCCGCCGCACGTGCAGACGTCTCCGAGCACGCACATTTCGTTTCCGCCACCTCCTCATGTACCGTCAGCATCTGCGCCATCTACTGTTGCACCCGGTTTGAAACACCCCAATATTCAAGTGCCTCCGGGCCCTCCGCCCTATTATGGACCAGGGTAAGTAGTGATTAGTGTGGCACCTGTTTCCTATTGAGTAACTTTGATTTAAAATAAGAGGATGAAACCTAGTTTTTTTGTGTAATTATTAGATCTAAAGTTATTAAATTTTTCTTGTTAAATAAACTGTCAACTGTCATGTAAAAGTTGCGAGCTTGTGATTATTATAATATTAATTTTTTTATTCTTGATCTGCAGCATGCATTATTGTGTATGGGCAGACAACCTTTTAAGCTACGGTATGGCACAAAAAAGTTGTCTGTTCCATTATGTATGAATGAGTTTGGAGAAATAAACACAAATGTCTATATAAAAAGTAACTGAAAACTTGATTTAAATTCTACAACTTTTTTTGCCATATCTTGCCTCCAAAAAGACATTGCTCGTTCCGAAGACTTTAATACAAATAAAGAGCGAATTTTACTTTGTATGTGAATTTTATGAATAATAATCAGCTACATTATATTTCAGTAGGCCAACACCCGCACCCCTCGTTAACTACGGAGCGACGCCTTCATTTCCTCCGACGCCACCACAGATTCCTCCTGGTCCCCCAGTCGGGATTCGTCCGATACCGCCTCCTTATCCGGCTTCAACAGCAATTCCCCAACAGGTATGATTTTGATGTTTTGCCATACTGTTAACGATTGATAAGTACACGAAACTTATTTCTGGGTAGTTTGATGACTCACACTTGATATTGTGAAGTAACTGGGAGACTTCGTGACTGTTCATAAGTGCGTCATGGCTTTCCGTAAGAGCGTGCTGCTCAAACCAATTCAAGCTTATCTAGTATTCATAGAAATATCACAGAATTAGTTGTCTAATTTTTTGTAAAAACTTATGATACTTTTGATGAATGATGTCATTGATGGAAGAATGGCCGTTCAAAGTGGGTGCGCGCCCAAACATGAAATGATGACGATTTTACTAATTACATGGGGTGTTTGACGCACTTTTGTTACTAACATTTTTCGCAAACATTGAAATAAGCCTAACTTCTTAGAAGGCGTGGCCTTTTCTGTAACTTAACGCTGTGAAGTTTATTAATTATTCTAGTTCATTTTATTGCATGGTTCTGTACCGTAAACTGCACCTTACCATTTTATAGTATTTAACCATTTGTGAAGCAGCTTTCCTTTGTGCTCTTCAACAATAAATCGATAATTTATATGATTAACAATAATTAAACATGTGCATCATTAAGGTGTCTTTTATTCCAGCAAAACTTTTCTGCACATTCAGCGTCGGAGGGAGTATTTAGAGATGGCGTAGCGTACTACTCTCCGGAAGCTCAGCAGTCGGCAACAATGAAGACGCGATCCCCGGCTCGTCGGCCGAAGTTAGCCATACCAATTGTTCCGCCTCCGGTAAATTATTTGATTTTTAAAATTTAAGGCTATTGGCAATCACTTTTGGGTGTCTTACAATTTTCGGAAAAACTGAAGTGAAATGAACATAGAGAATGACGCGGGGCCAGGGATCCTAGTCTTTTTGTGTCCAGATGGATATTCTCTGGATTTTGTGCACCTTCCTTGTTACAAGCAAGCCAGTCACTAATTTATGAGGAAACAGCTACACTCAGCAAAATTAGCAATTAGCACCTTTTAAGAACTTAGCTAGCGATTACCTGTTGAGTAACTGTATTAGTTACTAAGCTTTGTGAGTGTGTATATTAATTCTGTATTCATCACTACTAGGAACCAAAAGAACACACTGGTGGGTTACAAGCGGCAAGAAAAGAAATACAAGCAGCCACTGAACATGCTAGTGATATTGGTGATACAAGTGCAACACGAATTAGTGAACATGCTCACGAATATGAAAGTGTCGAGGAAGAAACTGAACCTGAACTTAGCGAGCCAGCAGTGCTCTCTGAAAAGGTTGTAGAAGAGGATGTACAGGGACATGGTGTTGATAGTCAGGCGCAGGGCAGAGATGATGACGGTCACACGCATCTTTCATATGATGATAGAAAAGTACAACAAAAAGATAATATTTTAGAAGAAGCTGATATTGTAGACAGGATAGATGCTGCAGAGAATGCATTGACCTCAGGAGAAGTGAGTGATGTTAGCAGAACACAGGATTCAAATACTATGTCAGAAGAACCTGATAATATCAATAGGACACAAGTTGTTAGTAATTCACCCAGAAATGATGTTGATGGTGTAAATGAGTTTGAAAGTGCTGGCGAAGAAAACGTCATTAAGAGTGATTTACTACAGCCAACGCATGACGAAGATGATTCACATGTGGATGAAGATGACGAGGTAGTGGATATCAAAGATGATATTTCTGATGCCTTAGTAACAGATGACAAGAAACGGACAGTAGCGGCAGCTGAATGTATTAAAATAAGTGAAAGGAATGATTTGGAACAAACAAAAGTTGCAGAAAGTGACGATATTGTCACGCAAACAGATGCAGACGTTTGTGAATCACAAGCAGCAATTAGCAATGAGACAAGTGGTCAGTTGACTGACGAACGAGTTACGCACATTGATAGAGATGATTATGCAGATGATGAAAATAGAGATAGTGCAGGCCAAGCAGATGATGGTACAGAGGCGGCACAAGTGAACAAGGTAGAAACGGCTGCTACAAATGATGGAAATTTGGTTGTGATTGACGATGCAGATGTGTTGCCAGAATCTGTTGAGTGTAGCACTTCAGCTTGTCCAGATGATGAACGGGAAAAGGTTGCTGCAAGTCATACAGCAGATTCTGAGACACATAATGCCTCTGATGAAGAGAAGATGCTGTTGAACGAACAGATGCAGCATCCTGCTTGTGTACCATCTGACCGCAGTGGCGACTGGAACGATAGCCAGCTAGACACTGAAAAACTTGGTGATGTTAACTATCATTGTTCTGTGAATGTAGACAATGATCAAAGAAATGAAAAAGACAATGGACTAGGTGATAGTAGTGCAGCAGTGGCAACAAATCCAGATAAGGGTTGTTAAAATTTAGTAATTTAAGGGTCAGGTGACTTCTTTGTCATAATTATTTCAAGTGTTGTTTAATGTTGTCGATTTTCCAGCACTATCATCCTTGCTTATATCAGCGTTAATTAGTTCGTACATAACAAATTTTACATATCTCAGTTACGTAATCCTCGTCCACAAGTCAGTTGGAGTTTGACACAGCATCTACGACGACAATAATTTAAAGTCCAATTCAGCGATGTTAAATCATTTTTGGCCCCATCCCGTGCAACCTTATTAGGTAGGGAGTACAGCATTTCCCGTGCTTTAGACTCTGTAAGAATGTAAACCTGAAAACTTTACAGCTGAATGTGCCAAATTTTCTTGCAAGTAATATTCTTCCAGTAAATGCTCCAGTCAAACCTTTGTATTTTACAGTATTGGTTTATAGTGTTGCACGAAACAATTTAAAGAATGTAATCCTCTTGAAAAATAGTTGTTGATTAATTTATATAGTTTACAGTATATTCGATTAACTCTGTACTGGGTTAGTCTAGTGGCAATTTCAATTTTCAGTTAAAAATACATTAGGCCTAAAAATACTGACTTTTGCTTTTTCAGTTCATTTCAGTTCATGTTACTTGGTATATCGTCAGAATGCTGAATGTACATATTTTAGGCATTAATTCAACAAAATTTATGTATATTGTATTAAGTACTGTTTAGCAAGAACAGGATATTGTTATTATTAAAACTATTTTCAGTTATATGCTAACTAGTATATGAATAATAAAATATAATAACACGAAAACTTTTCTATACAATTGTTTATTTAATTTAATGTTGTTTGCTAACTAGCTTGTAATAGAACATATAACATATCATGCGACAGTTTAATACCATTATTATTAAACTTATTTTCTCAATCCATTTTTTCTAAATTTTGAAAATGGTCTATATTCTAAAATGTAGTGCTTTGAGTTTCTCAAAATTGTGTCTGCACCTCGTATGAGGCAATTAAAACCAGGCAAGTGGAATTTTACCTACTAACACAAAAATGCTTTTATCGAAAGAGCAGTTTAGTGATATTGGTATAGATAACGATAACATTTTGATGAACGGCAGAGCAATTATGTTACGGAAAGACAACACTGCCATCAATCAACAAATAACAATGTACGTACTTATCATGATTCATATTCATATGCAAGAGACATTAACCACCTAAGGTACTTGTAAAACAAAATGTCTTTTTTTCTTCTATGCCCATCATCTTTAATCGATGAAACCAAGCAGATAGCAGAACAGTGATATAAATAATCTACCTATAAATTAGTCTAGTTGTATAACTGCAGCCAACAAGCACTATCAATGATGGTCGTCCTCCACGGGATAATAATGGTGATATATTTTATCAGCCGCAACAGTGAGAACCATCAAACCGAAAGCGACTTTGAAACCTCGGAAAAACATCACCTTAATGCGCTGAGACGTGGTGCCGTATCCCGGATGCCACCTCCACACATCATTCCTGTAATGAATTGGCAGAAAAGGATAATTACCTTCCACAGTTATCAGGCAGCGACAGGCCTAGCTTTAATTTGCACTCTACTCTGTCACCGAAAAGAATGCAAGTGTAAACTGTCCCGGAAATTCCGGTAAATTTGACCGAGGCAGGCAGAAGTCGTATCTGCAGTGAGCACGAGTGTCTTGTTATGCTTGCTATGTCTCTGAATTAAACTTCATCAGTGTAGTTTAAATTAATCTAGTTCTGTAAGAAGCTTCTGAAGGCCAATCACACAGTTCACACTTGCGTGTTACTACAGTATAATCTACTTGTAACTAGGCCTGTCTTACCGAACTACTGGTTATTGCAAACAAATTTCAAAGTTCTGCCAAATCTTCGTATTCAATAACATATTTAAACCTTACTTACAGTGAGCTATGATAATACGACTTTTTGCTTATAAAAAGAAATATAGCTGCCCCATGATTGTACTTCTACTGCATATAACAAACGCGAGTTCAGAAACGATGTGATTGAAGCATGAACTGCCATCACCAAGGGTAAAAAGGTCGTGAACAACTAGGCACAGGAATTAAGTTATTCATCGTGCATACATCTATGCAAGACACACTCAGTTATCAACGGACCTGGAAATGAATGAATTACATTCACTGCAGGAGTTTAGGAAAGAATTTGCTGACAGTTTAACTAGGCGCACCTTAATTAGTTAAAATTTAAGCCAATGAGCAAACTTAATGGGATTTCATTTGCTGTTTCTAAGTAACTATTTAAAGTTTCTGTTATCTTATGTTTAGGGTGCAACTTTGGTAAAAATACTTGGGCTTTTCCACTTACAGTGACTTTGGCTTTGTGTCACCTCGATCAACTGCCTAGACGATCAAAATTTTAGTTTCAGCACACTCTTTTGCCATTACAGGTACAATCACAGGCCCAGCTAAACAGGTTATTTAAATTTATAAGTTATAAAAACCATTTTTACAATTTCTAACCATCCAGGTACAGTACGGATAAGCAATCAAAATTGCCTTATCTAAAAATTAATGTTGATTATGGTTAGATTAATAAAGTTTGTTTTATAGTGTTACAATTAACGCAACGTAACTACACAAACATATTAGTTGTCAAGTACTATAAAAAGTAATCTGGTAACAGGAATGTGTTACGCGTTTCACTGTCTGGTTTATAGTTTTAAGCAACTGACCTCGACATATAACAAACTCGGTTACAGCAAGCAAATTTTTACGGTCCCTTGAAACTTGTTATAAGCAGATTATACTGTGTAAGGATGTCGCCATTCTAATGATACTTTTGCTGAGATTTGACTCGAGCCACTTATTATCACACAAAACACGTGACTTTATAAAGGCAATTTACAAAAGGAAACAGGCAAAATAAAAAATATTATTTTACTAAAATTAATGCAGTTAGCACTTCAACACTTTTAAGCAAAAATCAGCAACAATGATTTTTGCTTGTTTAAAGTTCTATTGTATTCACTTCTTATCAGGCCATTAGATACAATGAAATTGCAGTACAATATTACAGTGAACAGAGACTTTGTATAAGATTTTCTGTGCATTAAAAATAGGAACAGGCAAATTTTTGTGGAGGCAGGCAGTTTTTTTAGCTGCCTGTCCCCATTTCTGGCAGAAAAATGGCTAAGTTCGACCTGGCCAAACAACACCGATTGCTTCACTGTCACAATTTAGCCAAGTACAACAATAGATATATTCAACTGAGCCTTGTAGAAAGTCACATTGCTGAGCTGGGCTCTAGTCAAAAGAATTCTTGAAGCGCAACTACAGGCAAGTGCAGAAATATGATTTTCAATGTTTTGGCACAAGCAGCAACAAGATATTAATTTATACTGTTATTTTAAGAAATGAAGCTGTGGTACCATTTTTAAATATGGAATCGTCTTCCATTATCAATCAGTGATAGTAATAGTGCTTCATCAGTTAAGAATGTCAAAAGGCATTTGAAAGAGGACAGTTTAGAAATAGTCACCGTCCAGGTCCTTATTTCTTTGGATAACGTATGGACCAACAAGATAGTCTATACTGACTATAGTATAGTATAGTAAATTATCAGTTGCAACATCGGCATGCCATTATTTAAACTTATAGGTCTAGTAATATTAGCAATTCCCACGAAATTCTAATGACAGAATTAATGATTTTTATAGTCATACCTTAGCCACGGGTTTTTAATGTTTTTCTGAGCTAGCAGTTCTCGTACTCTGACAAGTTCGGGTACATCGTTAACTTTGTACATTTTCCAGTCAGGAATTTTGATTTCGTGATGTTCTCCGTGCCCGCCCATAGGTTTACTTTCTACGTTGATAGATTTAGAAAAGTAAAACACCATCAAGATTTAAACATTGACAGTGTGATAAATGTTAGACATATGTAAATTTGTAATAATTTCACGAAATTGAAAAGTTAGCTTTAGAGAGCAACCATTGGAAGTAAGGTATTAGAGTAAACACCTATAAAGCTTTTTATAGAAATTCTGCATAGTAAAATGTGTTGTACCACTCTATCCAGAACTTCAAGTCTGCAATGCGCATGTGCATACAGTTGACAGAATGCTCCTTTCGCGGCACTCTCATAGTTTGCCTGAGAATTCTGTTCTAAGTAAATATCTGCTTTGACTGTAATATATAATATGAAATTTATAATATTTAGTAATATAAAATAGTAACAGATGGCTCTATTAGACTGATTCATGTTTTTTGTCAGCTTAGACAGTAATATTGAATATTTGAGTATTGCAAACTTTAGCTTGTTATTTAGCATTGTTAAGACAATATACATGCAATGAGAAAAACTGGTATAATAAATAAAAAATAAAATAAAAGTACACACTGGAAAGTGCAAAATTTATTAAATTTAATTATTAGTATTTTATTCGTTCGATTTGAAAGTTAACACACACAATTACAGATAAATGCGTGCATTTTAAAGTACAACTGTTGCGGGCAATCGTAGCAAAATCCGCTCCTTTTTTTCCGACATACAAACTAGCTCATCTCTCTGAGTAAGGTATATTGTCCCAATCTTGGTACAATAGGGGATATTTTTGTAAAACATTGGTTCAGTGCTGGTCCAACACTGTACGACAGAACTTAATAACCATAAATATATTCGCGCAATACTGCGCTTATTTATTGATCATATGTATATATATATATATATATATATATATATATATATAGGTACAGCATTGGACAAATATTGTCATCGAACATTCAATATCATGAAACGCTTGGTTTATACATATTTACCGTTCAAAAAATTGATGCAACTTCGAAGCAATAATTTAAAATTACTGGTTAACCAGATTCAGAGATTTTTCTATACTGTTGCAAAACGTTGTCTCAATCCATGTCTACAACATACACCTTCTGACTTTCATTGTACTTGTAAGATTCTCACATCATTACAGAAAATTCGTGACAAGGAAGTGTTAACTGTACCAGTTGTATCAGCGACAACAATACAGCTTACACATTGGGTTTTACAAAAACAGTGTTTGCAGGGTCACTGTGTAGTAAATAATTATTGTCATTGTTTTCTGCTCCATCCGTGCCGTAGACACGAAGTCCACTATCTACATATCCCAGGCTGAAGAAAAAGTCACTAAAACAACTGCCCTGTCCAGTTAAAAAAACTGGTAGCCGATGTTTCAAGTACCATGTCAGAGCTCCAGTCCTTTTGTTCACTGCATCACCATTCTATCTCCTTTCCATAACCGTGCTTCCATCAGTCCATATTCTAAACGAAGCTACAAATTCTCCACTTCCATATCCTGTCGTTCTATGCCATTCCATCCGTCATTCCGTTTCGTCAACTTTCGATAGCTCACTTGCGGGATTGCCACTTCTTTGCTTCGCCGCTGCTACGGCAGCTACAGCTTTCGGGTGATATGTCAATCTAGCAAGCTTGACTCTGCCCACCAACTTGCTGGGAGTCTCATCAACACAAGTACAGATTAGGTTTCGTTTTCCATAGACTATATTAACAAGTCATTGTGTCTCCAATTAAAACGCATGAGGCTGTTTCACAATACAGTATAAATCAAAACATTTTAATTAATTTCGCCAAAAAACGTTCAAATTGAGCATTGTGGAAAGACTTTAGAGGTGCCTGCCACAAGATATGCGGAAGAACCAAGTTTCAACTGCATAGACAGGTTGGAAAATTCACTTCTGGACGACCTGCTAGAATCACCTGTGTTGTGGCATTTTTAAAATAACAAATAAGAGGAAAGTATGCATTAAACACAACTAGGTTACCTGTACCAATGTCACAACTGTAAAAATAAAGTGCTTCATCTCTTAAAGAAGTATTTAAAATTCAGATAATTTCAAACAGGTTTCTTACTAACATTTAGAAATTATTCTAATTATTTAAAATAAAAATTATTAAGTAAAGCATAGTCTCTTTGGCTTGCGCAGGCATTTAAAACAAAAAGACCAAGCTTGGGCAGTAGTATGTCTGATAGAGTACGAATATAGGACTATCGCAAAGCTCCCCCACAAAACATTATGGAAGATAATCTTTACACAGAACACTGTTTAGATTTGATAAAGACACGAATTAACTTAAATTATTATTTAATTCATTCTATATCGTCCACAAACGAATGATCTTTATACATGAGGCAAATCAGAAATATACATCATGTCAAGTGAGATGTTTACATACGATCCACGAAAACAAAATTCACATTGGACTCTGGATAGGTCATGACGTAAACTAGTAGTACTATATATAAAAGTATCAGTAAAAGAAACAATTTACACACTTTACTATAACCACGAAAGTTGAATGGAAATAAATATATAATTTATAATTGCATAAATATAGGTTAAAATGAAGCGTTTTTTGGCATTTTTAATCTAACGAAAAGATCTAAGATTGGATCATTTGGGCAATTTCAATCTGTTAACAATTAACAAATTTATTTTAAAGAATAGAGGTTATTGGTAAATTTGCTTTTAGTAGTGGAAAAATTTCCTTTCGGTATTCCTGTTGAAACAACTTTTAGGGAAAAACTGTGCTCGCATTTATGTAAATGAATAAAGCTTGCATGGGTGCATGCCAGAGAAATGCAATTTATACAACAGTATATCTGTGAATACCTGTGATGTACCGGGCGATGCAGTATACCTTTTTGCCTATAGTTTTCTCCATATTACTACTGACTAGTTGTGTGTACAGTAGAACAAAAAATTAATCTGTGGTTGTTGCTGGTGACATCTAGACATAGTGGTTACTGGAATGACTGTAATGACTATTCAGTATACCAAAACGCATTTTTTTATATGGAAGAAATTATTTACAAAAATGTAAACTTTGTTGCTTTACTCAAAATGTTGACAGTTTTGACTTTGTTGTCAACAGCTCTGAGATGCTCGATTTGGAAAGAATATTCGAACTGGTCCTAACCCAACAAAATTAGCATCTGTTGTGAGCGTGGGGTGAGCGCAAAACTGATTTTAAAGTAAGGGCGTTACGTAATTGCTGAAAACTATTTTCTGCAGCTTGTGTCCATTCTACCTGCACAGGAGAATAATTTTCTGTTAAGGCAAAAATTGTTGTAGCAATTGAACTGAACCGAAGTTAGACACAAAACTTCAGAAAAACCGAACATGCCGAGAAAAGGGCGTGCTTGAATTTTTGTGACGGCCTAGGAAAAGCTTGCATTTGCTGCACTTTTTTCATTTGTGTCTTAAAACGTAGGCTACGTATACAAGAATATCGGCCTTTTTCTAGGCAAAAGAAACACATATTTAAGTTTAACCGTTAAGCCTTTTTGCCTGATGCTGAAGATTAGATTTATTATTATTATTATTATTATTATTGTTGTTGTTGTTGTTGTTGTTGTTGTTGTTGTTATTATTTATTTTAATAAAAACAAATATATACAAGGTGTCCCTCTGTTTGCAGGGAGTTGATTTACATGTAAATAAAATTTGAATACATTAAGACATATCACAGATATAGAGTTACATAAATAAAAGGTTGACTGATAATGTATCACAAATGCACACGACATTAATTTAAAATTAAACAAAGCTGATTGGCAGACAACACCAGTACAGGCTACATTTACAATGTTGATTACACAGTTTTTATAGGCCTAACTTGTTTAATGGAAATTTCAATACTTCTATCGAATTACATGGAGATTGACAGATACCAAAACAGAGATACAGAGAAATAATTTAAGTTGAACAAAGCTGTCTTACATACATAATTATGTAAGTAAATCAGAAGATCAGAAGACGACGGGCCCAATCAGAAGATTTCATCATGAAGTCATCGATCTAGCCACGAGAATGGTAATGTATACAAACTCGAGCACTCGGTATATTCAGGAACTGATCTTTCTCTTACCCAAACGAACAATTGACTGCAGCAAAAGATGGAATATAAGCGCTGGTAAAAATACCTTTAATTCCCAGTGCTTGTTCCAACTCTTTGGCAAGCACTGAAATAAAGTGAACTTCATTATCAAATAAAAACTCGCGAGGGATTCCATACCTGCAGCAAAACTGTAACAAGGTATGCTTTTTGTTTCTTAAGTTATCGTAGGCATCAGGGTATCTAGTAGCGGTATCAGGGTATCAATGACCAGCAGGTTATAATGGAGTTCTTCACATAGGGCCAATAACATCCATTCCTAAAGTATGAATGGGCAGGTCTGGAATGGGAAATTGATTCAACTTGGCTCTGTAAAATTGTTGGAAGGCCAAGCATAAACGACAATAATGACAGATGCTTATAAGTATAGTAATAAAATTTAAATACAGATAAGGCTAAAAGTGTTTTAAAGGGCTGAAAAGAGTTCTGCTTGTCTATGCTTCTGATTCTAAAGAATCTTGTTTTCCGAAGATTGAATAAACTCATGCTAATTGTTGAGTAATAATAAAGTACCTGTTAAATAAACAAACAACTTTTATCTTTGGCTCAAGGTAACGTACATCCGTCTTTATTTTTTTCCAAGAATCACCTTATTTATTAAGCAAGATTGCGTTGCCTGTTAAGCAAACAAACAACTTTTATCTGTGACTCAAGGTAACGTAACGCCTGCACTTTCTCACACACTGACGCTGCTTCTATAGTTCATAGTTGCCAGGGTTATTCTACTGCATTCTATTGGTCAGAGGTGGACTGTTCTGCCCACGTTTGAGGTATACGATCTGCCCACTGATATTGAACTGATTATCGTGTACCAGTGTGAAGGATTTAACAAAAAATTATATGGAACATCTTAGTTTCAAGTAACCTTAATTGCTAGATTATTAACTTATGCATCAGTAAGATAAATTTTTGACTAGAAATATCGTCAAAGTGATTAGTGCTGACGGCTCGTTAGTGCTATAAGTATGGAGACAATATTTCGGTTAGGAAATGATGTTTAGCTAGGAGATAAGGGCTAGAGGCCGCAGTTCTTTCGCCCGGGACAACAGCTTTATTAAACAGTTCAAGAACAAACATGACCCGTTATAGCAGGGTCAGTATAACGGAATAAATTGCACTACACCAAAAAATTGCAGGAAAACGTTTTTTTTGTGTTCTCCTGTAGTGTATGGTCTAGAGAACAACATAGCCAAAATAGGTCGTAATTTGAGGACCGGTAAGTGTCTAATTATGACGTCAAAAATGGCGGCCGCCATTTAGCCAAAATGAATGGGTATTTAGTCTAAAGGAATGGTGAACTGAATTAAATTGAGTTTATTGACCATGAACATTTCAGTTAACAATTACGAGTTTAATATGTTATGGAGTAACACATTATACTCTATTTGATTACATTAGTCCAGTTAAGATAGTGAACGTGCGATCATCATTAATTCATCAGATGGTAATTTATAACGTGCACTGAATTACCAATACAGCGAAATATATCACAGTTACAGGCATATATGGAGAATTTTAGCTACTGCATCAATGCTAGAATTAACACTGTTTTGGTTAAAAACCAATTGCAAATATCAAAGTTGATTGAAGGATATTCCAACTGAACAGCTGCCGAGAACTAGAGGGCGCTCACTCGCTGATAAAATGCTCATTTTGACTCAAGATCGTGAAACTTTGCACAATACTAAAACCCATGTTCCGGCACCCGGTGGCGTGAACCTTGCATTTTTCCGAGTAAGTTTTTTTTCATTGACTTTCTCATGTTCTGATGGTCCTGTTTAAGAATATGAAGGGTGGCCTGTGTCACAAAATACCAAAAACATACTACTATTTTACATATACATATTTTATAAATTATTTAAATAGAATTTTGAAGTGAAATTTTGAAGTAATATTAAAGATAGAAAGGCTGCGACGAAATTCAGAACTAGTGCTCATCGTTTGGCTGTTGAAACTGGTAGATATATGTAAGACCTCCTGTTCCAGTTGAAAATCGAGTTTGTAGTGTCTGCAATGTTGTTGAGGATGAATGCCATTTTTCTTGTTATAGTGGACAAAACATAACGTTGCAGGTAACCGTATGATGAACACAGTTTCTCAATATGTTCCTGCTTTTAACGCGCTAACTAAAAATGAAAAACTGTTTTGTTTGATGCGACCACAAAACACTGTAATACAATGTGCAGCAGTGGCAAAATTTATCCGAACTTGTATGTAATCTATTGTATGAAATGTCTATTGTATTTTTGATCAGCCCTGTTGGACATATGTCAATAAACTATATATCTAGCTGCTTAAAGTACCAGACTGTTTGCTTGGTGGCAGTAATTATCAGATATGATAACAACAGCGAAAAATTCCTAGTTTTTTGCCACAGGTAACAAAAGGTACATTATTTTTAATGGCTAATTTGTGAAAAAATGTCCAGTTTCCTTATGTTTGTGAATTTGCAGAAACCAGCTTAGTTAGTTAAGTGTCGATTTTGAAAATTCATCAAGTTCAGCATACTGTCCACAAATGGGTAATTGCATTGATAACCAATTAGATGCCATATTATCGACATAATCACCAGCGGCGGATTATGATTTTATGGGCCTTAGGCTTCAGCTTGGAAAGGGCCTTTTAAATGTTGCTACACTGCTGAGCTGACGTGTTTTTGTGGAGCTCTCGTCGTTTGTAAGTCAGATATGTTGAAAAAAATGGACTTTTCAGAAATTATAACTGACTTTGCCCCCAGAAAAATTCGGAAACTGAAATTTTGAACTTAAACTTAAACTGTGTAAACGTGAATTGTGTAAACTTAAATTGTGTAAACTTAAATTGTGTAAACTTGATTTGTGTAAACCCGATTTGAAATATAGTGACTGACTTTTGAAAAAAAACTTTTTTCTATATTTTATTTTGGCGGGCCCCTTGCTCTTTTGTCAATTTATTTTTTTTTACAAAAAAAAATTTTTTTTCGTTTTATTTTGCCGGGCCCCTTTTGATCCCGGGCCTTAGGCTTCAGCCTATTCAGCCTATAGGGCTATCCGCTACAGATAATCACAAAACATTGTGCATCATAAGTGAACACTGACATACCTGACATACCCACAGTTTATCCGTTTCTTTATTACAATTTTTATTGACAACGACTAAGATGGTGTTGATCGTGATGCAGTAGCGCCATTTTTTAAGTTTAAGTAACAGAGTTGGGAAGGTAAACTGATGTTTGCTTCTGATATGGTTGTATTAAGATACGATATGATAAATATTTGTTGTTCACATTGTACGCGTTTATATGGCTGATAAATCTTGTCTCTTTCTGTGTACATAAACATAGATTAGCCTGTTTGGCATCTCTACGTGCCTATCTATTGTTGCTTATAGAAGAAAAAATATCCCATTGAAAGACACGATTTGTTATTTTTATTGTATTTTGTGCATAAAACATAACCGTGCAATCATTTTTCCTGGATTTTTTTCATTGTGCTGCAATTTTTCCTGGGCTGTTTCTATTTGGAATTCTCTTAGCATTTCCTGTGAAGTCTTTTCCTACATAACAGTGGCGTATACAATTCTATGAGAGTAACCACGCGAATGTGGTGCTAGCGAGTTTTTTTACAAGTTCATAAATTATAAATAAGTTGATTTTCAGTTCGCGTTTACTGTCCGTGATTATAAATTAAATTCTTTTGATTTGTAATAAAATTTTGTGCCTTAGTTTTATAGTATCATCAGTGTACTCATTTTCCCTTTTGTCTGATTTGTAGTGATGACAATGACTATTAAGTTGAAACGATCATCTACGCTTAATAAACATGTTAAAATTGTTAGTGGTTTGAACAATAATAATCTTTCTTGCCGATGTGCAGTATTGTTTTTCCACTTCTCTTTCTCCACTGTAATAGCTGGCGTGCTCTAGTGACTAATTATTTTAAAGAGGTCATATAGTTTAAGAGTGGCGATGATAATAGCTCTTAACGGGCTCTTAACGTGTTGCTAAGGTTTTCGATCAACTCAGATATCTCTACAAACTGCGATCATGCAGTGTAGGTGGCGTTTCTCTATACATTATATCATCATGTGGCGCATTTGGCAGTATTACATCCGTTATCATCGTACAGGAACAGTACTCTTATCCATTGTATCATCGTGTCTCAAAAATCGTAGGTTGTAAGTTCTTTAAGAAAGGCAGTCTTCTGAGTGCTTCCTGTATGCTGGCGTTCCTCAAGATTCTGTCATGGGTCCTACTCTGTTTCTACTTTCATTAGTTATCAGTCAGTGGATTCTTTCCCCGGGCTTTTTAGCCATGGATTTCTGGTAAAGAAAATTGCTTTGTGTTAAATATAGCTCCACTTGTTTTAAACAAAACATCAACAAACACAGCTTTCCATTAGTAAATAGTTTTTCTGTGCTTGTAATCGGTTTTACTTTCTGACTATAACCCCTTACAATGATTCACAATTAGTTTTGTTTGAAGCGATTTGTGTAAAAACGTCTGAAAATGTTGAACGTTGTCGCTTACATGTTGATGATATTGCTTTCGTGTTCAAGTTGTTGATATTGTACTCAGGACTGGATTAGGCTAAGGATCAAAATTAAAATTAAATAAATAAAATTGAAATTTAAATGATAAAATTTAATGCTGGCACGGTTGTATTCTTAGGTGTGCATGTGAATGTACCTTTATCTAGAGTAGAATTAAATTCTGACCTCGTAGTAGTAAGGAACACCAGTCACGTGCACACTTGAGCTTATAAAAAGGGAAGGGCTAATGTAGATCTTGTCAGTGGTCAGCGGCGTTTTCTTCAGTGTTTGTCTTACCTTACACTTTCAGGCTCTGACGAAAACGGACCGGCTCAGGCATTCCTTCTACATTGTTTGACATTTTGGTAAGCAGATTATGTAATATGCATAATATTAAATCGATTAGATTCGATAGTTTTGTTTTGGTTTAAACCAGCACTGAAAGCAAAATATGATTGAAAGTGAAAACGTAGTAAGGCAGTGCTGACAACCATAAATAATTATTATGATATTTACAAACTGGTGAAAAGAATTGTAGAAGCAAAAATACGTTGCATTAGTTTTAGCGTGACGTCACTGGCATCTCTAAGACACGCGCAAAAGCAGTAAAACACAAACAATATGCTACTGTATTTTCTGGCTGAATTTACATAGCACCAGACATTCAAACCTACAGGTGTCCAAAATACGGAGATTCCACAAAAATTCAGCTAGGCTCGGGGTCTAAAGGAGCGATGTAAGTTCCCGTAGTGTGCCCTGGCCTTTGATGCTTTTAGGTATTGCATCATTTTTAAATGCTCATTTGTTTCAGTAAGTTGCCAGACAGCACGTTTTAGCTGTTTAAAAATTGCTCTGTGCGATTTTAGGCACTACAGGAAAAGTTTTTTCGCATTTTGGTAGAGTTTGCAAGTAAGTTCCTTGAGAAGAAAGATTACTTTAAACATTTAATTCAAAATTATTACTCATAATACAATGCGCATAAAATTTAGTTGTCGTTTGCAACTCAGCAACTGTTGTCATTTACCAATAGTTTGCTCATATCGCGAATTAACTCAGTCTCAAGCTGAAAATTTCCAACTTTCTGGCTACTGACTGCAAATAGAGGCCTCGTTTGTATATACTCATTTGTATATATCAAAGTAATAAAGAATTATTATTATTATTATTATCATCATCATCATCATCGTCGTCGTCGTCGTCATCATCATCATCATCATAATCATCATCATTACCACTATTAGTGGCATCAATACCGAAAAGCTTTGTGTAGATCTAAATTATTTTTGGCTCATCTATAAAACTTTCAATTATGTACAGTTTATACACATAACATAACTGCAGCAACTAGGACCTCAATGTTGAGCCATAAGAGACCAAATTTCACAAAATTAAAATAGAGCAGCAGCAACAACAACAACAACAACAACAACAACAACAGCAACAGCAACAGCAACAGCAACAGCAACAGCAACAGCAACAGCAACAGCAACAGCAACAGCAACAGCAACAGCAACAGCAACAGCAACAGCAACAGCAACAGCAACAGCAGCACAGCAACAGCAACAGCAACAGCAACAGCAACAGCAACAGCAACAGCAACAGCAACAGCAACAGCAACAGCAGCAGCAGCAGCAGCAGCAGCAGCAGCAGCAGCAGCAGCAGCAGCAACAGCAACAGCAACAGCAACAGCAACAGCAACAGCAACAGCAACAGCAGCAACAGCAGCAACAACAACAACAATAATCAGAAATAGAAAAACATAGTAAAAGTACTGGTTTAAATAATAATTATTATAACGACAATTGATGATAATGATGGTGGTGGTGATGATATTGATGATGATGACAATGGTGATGACTTCCACAGTTTTATAATCGTTGAATGACCTTACAGGCCTCTGTTCCATTTGCATTATATAGTATTAATGTTCTAGCAAAGTTTTTTGGAGACAGAAAATATTAAGTATGATATTTAAATAAATAAGTAAACGCATTCGTGTTCAAAGTTCAGAAGTACTGTCGGTCTTATAATTGTAGTTATGGTTTTCTTTTGTTTCGTTTCGAGAGGCCACTTTACGATGTTTTAACTCCAATACATGACATTGATGACGATTTTCACGGGCTGCGCTAGATCACATCTTTATAATCACATTTCTGATCAGTGCCCTAGAGTAAGGTACATCTAATTTGTAAACAAATGGCGTGATTGTATTTAAATGCACTGAGTGAACGTAACTGAAACTAAACCTGCGGATATAATCAAATAAAGGATCACAACGTTTGCATATGTTTGATTATCTGTGTAAACACATGATCA
Organism: Tubiluchus corallicola; assembly: GCA_030141605.1. Lineage (NCBI taxonomy): Eukaryota > Metazoa > Priapulida > Priapulimorpha > Priapulimorphida > Tubiluchidae > Tubiluchus > Tubiluchus corallicola. The sequence goes on from JAQGDQ010000471.1 coordinate 62,480, forward strand.
TGAATACATACGTATGATCAACCAGAAACTCATAAATATACATAAATTAGTACCTTTATCGTTTATCGTTTTACAGATATATTATATTATATTATATTATATTATATTATATTATATTATATTATATTATATTATATTATATTATATTATATTATATTATATTATATTATATTATATTATATTATATTATATTATATTATATTATATTATATTATATTATATTACATTACATTACATTACATTACATTACATTACATTACATTACATTACATTACATTACATTACATTATATTATATTATATTATACGATTCGATATGATATTACAGTACACTACACTACATTACACTACACTGCACTGCACTACACTACACTACACTACACTGCACTGCACTGCACTGCACTGCACTGCACTGCACTGCACTGCACTGCACTGCACTGCACTACACTACACTACACTACACTACACTACACTACACTACACTACACTACACTACACTACACTACATTATAGTGCAGAAATCAAATACTTTCAACCCTAACTGGAGTTTCATTGAAATCGTGATAAGAATTTTTTTAGTATGACGCGCTTTGAAGCCGTGAATCTAGTCTCTTCTGGTTTGAGAGCGAACCGGTGTGCTGTTATAATTAGCTGAATTAGTTCCCCTATTTATTTATTTCATTAAGTTTTGTTTACATCGTTCCATTGGAGAAAAAGTTAACATCCGATCAGGATCTATTCTGTACTTGCGGTATGATGCTGACGAGTCATAAATCCACTTTTTTATACAGTATTTTGTCCCGTTCAAGTCGTCCGGCATCCGAAGGAGGTCCGTTTTGTGCAATGAAATATCAAGGATTAATTAGTTTAATTGGTTAGTTTAGCGCATAATAAAGTTTGGCGACTCAACAGTATATAGTACTGTGATAATTTTTTACACGTGTACCTTGCAACAGAACAAGGCAAAATCATTCTCTGAAGCCTTTCATATGTCAAACTGCAAAGGTATCATTAGGTCAATTTTTCTGAAATCGAGTTGTACTAATTTGGAACTCGTTGCCTGCATGATATTGATTACGTACCTCGCAAGTCAAGTTATTTAAAAACCGTTTAAATACATTTCTTGTGCAAAATAGACACATACAAGCAGTGTGTATGTGTGTCTTCTGTCTTTATCAAACACTGGTGATAGAGACACATTTCTTTGTGTCTCTATCAAACACTGGTGATATATTGTACCACCAGGTATCTGTATCAAACACTAGTATACATAGTATTTGTATGCATTTTGCCAACATGTTTTATGTTTATTGTTTTTGTTATTGGGTTTGAATAAACTGAATAAGTAAATTTATTTTAGTGGTGAATTTACGCGAGCTTGTCAAGAGTTTCGCGCCTTATGTTGGGCAGATTGTTGACCAATGACCAATACAGGTATACGAACAGACAGTCTACACGTACTTGCTGCAGTATTAAGAGAAGTGTATATGACTTTCAATTTTTCGTTACAAAAATTTTGCCTTCGATGAATCTCCATCCACACTGATTTATGCTTGGAGTGAAACGGCGAGTTTTAATAATTTTTTTTCAGGTGGATTGTTGCCTACACATACACGTACAACACAGACAGGATGCGCAAATTTTTTCGAAGGAAAGAGAAGAAAAAGGGGAATTTTGACAGTCAACCAGGGGACGAGGTAATCAAAAATGAACTATACAGGAAGTCAAATAATTATTTATACTTTTAATCGCAAGATCATTGATTAATGATGGGAAAACTTGTAAAAAACTTGAACTCACATTTGCCTGAAAGAAACGAAATGTGATAAGGTCAGACCCAGTCAGGATTTGAACTAGGGACCTTATTTTAATATTCCAACTTCAACTTAACAGTTTCAAATCAGTTTTAAGTTTGACTATCCATATTTTGCTGGATAGATAATCTTGACACTAAATAAATTAAGCTTAAATAATTCGTCCGCACTGCAGTGTATTACGAACTTGCTTTTAAGATATATGACTACTACAATAGAATAGAATGAATATTACTTAGGTAAACATAGGTAAAATATATTTATCAAAACAGAATTTTGAGGAAGCAGCACGTTTAAGGAAGTCTATGTACCAGAATTTAGACCTCATTTGAAGGGCCTTCAAAATATGCTTTAAATACAGGAAAATGCGTTGGTGGACTCCGTCAAATTTTTTAATCTCTGGCGGCGCCCATGTTCTAAGATATGAATCTATAATCATTTTTGCATATAAAAAAGAAAACTTAAATCACCCCAACCTACGTAAATTAAAAGAAAGAAATGGATATTTACCAGCAAGGGGATTCATAATCTGCATAATCTATGCAGTAGAGACTATAACAAAAAGCAATGGTACATCGAGGTATCAAGGGTCCAGCCATCCAGTATAAGCGCGTAGGAACCATAACTGCAGAGAAACTGCCAGTAATCCCATTAGGCATTCTCATCCAATTCAATTTCGTTATCTTCTGGACGCCTGCACTCTGGCAGTTCCACTAGCACCTGGTATGGACAGTGTATCTGATCAAGACGTCATACGTGACGAAATTTCACATCTACTTCTAATACTGGCGAAAGAACCGTCTTAATTTCCTCAAAATCACCCAGACCACCAGAACAGAAGCGCGAAGTTTTACCTGTGCGTAACCTTGCAGTCGTTTAGTGAAAGACTGCTATCAAAATTGGAAGGGGAGAGGTATAGTAGGAAAGGCAAGAGCCCAAACCCATCACATGATAAAAGGGAACACAGAATTTACTACCATCTAAAAAACTAAAATAAATGTTGTATAAAATGAACTGCACTATAATTTCAAGGTCGAGGACGACTCTGACGTCACAATGAACCACAAAGACGATGTCTGAGGGCTTTTTGTCAACATTGTGCAATGCATGATCGCAGACCACAATAGCACTCTAAAGCTGTCTTATATCACCATAATGAGTGAGCTAATCTACTAAATGTAGCAAACCAATCTCTTTGGTTGGCAGCTGCATCCACTCTTCTTCTAGGTTGATTATCTCAAGCAGTCCTGTAGATGGCATCCTAGATGGTTAAACACAAGGAATTAATATCATCACAGCCAGCTCCATTATGCTGAAACTGAGAAACCAGTTTGCTACGTTCTGCCGACGATAACAACTATTCACTGAAACGCTCAACATTTTAGTTTGAGGTTTTCACTGGATTAGCTCGTGTAACACGTATTCTTGGTTGGTAAAACATGACAATAGCCACCTGAGCTACTCGTGACAGTAGCAGCAAATCATAAAGGTATGGTTAAACTAGCAATGATAGTGATGCATGATCTGAAAGTACCGTATTTTCCCATGTATAAGAGACCCTTTTTTGCTCAGAATTTTCACTTTAAAAATAGGGGGTCTCTTATACACGGGAGTAAGCCAACTCTTGGAGAAGTCTGCAGCTGGGTCCTCAAGGCATGGAATGGTGTAAAGCCAGAGGTCATTATTAAATCTTTCAAGAAGTGTGGCATCTCCAATGCCATGGACGGCACAGAGGACAATGCCATTTTTGAGCAGAGTGACTCCTCTGATGATGAACTGGCTGGAATTGCTGAAGGTCTGACTCCAGTTCATATTTTTGATGAGAGTGATGAGGAATTTAATGATTTCTATGATGAATAAAGTTATTCATTACCAAAAAAACTTTTTTCCAGAATTTTTGCCTAAAAATTGAAGAGGTCTCTTATACACAAGGGTCTCTTATACATGGGAAAATACGGTAATTGTTGCATGACCACGGAAGCCAAAGGTGCAACATGACCGGGCAAGATCCAAAATCCAACCGGCACTCCTACAAAATGACAAAGCCAGAACCGAAAATGATTAAGAACACTATACCACAATCCTTGATTACTCATCTAAGCAAAAACCTGCTTAGTAAGATATATCATTTACCAACATTGTTGTGGAAATCACTAATCAGCGACGAACCAGGCACTGTTCGACACATTCGGCTGCAGACAGGCTAACGGCTTGAAGTTTTGCAAAACATAATTTATCAAATTAATTTTTTGGAATCACCAGGAGCATGCAGCACCTTCCTACAAGAGTCGAAGACTAGTTCCTGAATCTCATTCCTAACTGACTAGGAAATGTGTTGTCCAGGTGTATAACACCAAAACTTGCATTCCTCTCTGATGAACAATGATACTACTCCACGATAACTAGCATTAGCAATAAGAATCTCTGACTAAGAAATTTAAAACCGGGAATAGCCACAATTTGTGGTTAGCCACACCCTGGTGGTGGTGATAAAAGCCCGCTGAACAATTTTAGCTAATTTATTATTTTTTCTTTCAGGCACCTAAAACCGACCAACAAAGCAGTTACGATGACAATCCAGTTTAAGTGTGAAAGTATTCTGAATGAAAGTAGAAAGAATTCTGTGCATATAAAGTTTTCTCTTCAGACGTCATAGACAGCTTAATGCTGTCCATGTTGTTGGGAAGAAGTTTACAATTTCCCGCACAGTTTAAATACCCTAACCTTAAACCTAATTCTAACCCTAACCCTAACCCAAACACAACCGATTCTTGAACTAATTTTTTTGTACGGGGAATTGCAAACTTTTGCCTGTTATTGTAACATTGTCACAGTATTGTGCACATGAGACTGTGCAAAATTTCGTTATTGTTGTGGACCCACTTAGTACTGTCAAACAGGTTGTTAAACTGTGAGATTTTAACCAAACGATAACCAACAAAATAAATACGAGAATTTGCGTGCTCCACCATTCTTGATGAATAGCAACTGGACGTTACTATGTTACTGGATGTTAGCTAAGTCTATAAGTGACATTTGTAAGACAGCATGATTTATTGGACAAATGCATGTTATCCAATAATATTGACAAATTTTCATAGCTTGTAAAGCCTTGGTGCCTTTCTTTTTTATAAGCACTACAGCTTTATTTTAAATCCTATTACATTTTAATCGTATATGAAGTGATTATATGCAGCAACAAGTTGTGAATTTATTTTGAAATAAGGAATTAATTAGAAAATTAATTGATAAGAATTTGGAACTAGATTAATCATAACAGATTAGATAACAAAGTTTATGCGGTATCACCATAAGACTCACTCAGCTTGTATCTTGAATTTAATGAGTTAAAGTATCAGAGGTTGATAAATTGTAAAATATTGAAATGTTAAACAAGCGCAGAGTAGCATAAATGAACTCTACTGTCATTAGCCCAGATAGTTCGAAACACGGTGGTACGGAAAGAAGCAATTTCCTAGTTCGACTGACCGCTGGTCAGAAAGCTTATTGTTCAAAATAGGTGATTGTCACCAATTGATAATTAGCCCAGTGTCTCGGGCTATCCTCTGAGCTCTGAGACAATAAGTCGCTGTCCTCAGTGACACCGGGTACCATCAGAATCACAGGGTACCATCTTTGGATGAGCAGCCAAGGAGCTCTGTAACGTGTCACTGACAAAATGTCAAGTGAAGTGACCATCGATTCGAAAACGTATGTACAAGCTCTGTGAAGAGAGTGGTTGTTGGAATTGCGAGGAGAGCAGAGCTGTCGGGAACTACGAGGCGACCTTTGGAAAGGAGTCACTGTCTTCCTAGCTCAGCGTGGAAGAATTCTGCGTGGTTTGTAAAGCAAACCTCTGATGCTAAGAGTCTCGTTTGGGAGTCTGGATCTGGCCAATTACAGTTGTTAGATTGGCCAGGCCACAAGTTAAGTGACTTTACTATCATTTCTTTATTACTGTAACGGCGATACTAGTTTGTAATAATCTGTAACTTAAGCACCATAAGTGCGAGCATAGCAATTTGATACTTAATTGTTAATCGGAATATCATTCTGAATATACCGCTTCTAGTTGTAAGCGCCTACAAACGCATAAGTTAAATATTTGTTAAAGTGACATCTTAGTCTTGATTAATCTTTGGAACTTGTTATAATAAAACTTTTATCACTATAAATGATTGTTGAATTGCTTTGCTATTCAAGAAGTAACTAAAGAACATTCTCGTTAAAGACAATATCTGCTTAAACGAACCTGGTATATTCACACTGAAAGGCTTATTGTGGAAACCAGCTTGATAACTCGAGATATAAAGACATATTCTCACAACGCATATTTCGTGGTTTAGGTCATGTGGGAAATCATCATAGCCCTATCTATCTGACCTAAGCTCTCGGAGTCGGGTAGTTAATCAGTTACACAATTAATTGTCTTTAAGCGTGTGGATGAATCAATCAATGGTAATTAATAAGTTGTTTGCGAAAAAGGCGGACAACAAAATGATACAACGCAAATTACTTTCCGAAAGCGATTGCTTCTAAACACGCACGCACTCGCACACCCACATGCACCCATACACACGCATAGAGAGAGAGAGAGACGAACAAACAGGCAGACACACAGACGAATAAATAGAAAGACACACAGTGAATATGTGTTTTTTCAAAGAGCCAGATCCCCACAGGTAGTTTGGCAGATAAAACCGTCGGGCAAAGTATTGAATACGGCTGTCACCTATCCGCTTACTGGTGAGATTCTGTGCTTCTTAACTTTACTCACAGTGCAACCACTTAGCTTTTTACTTCGCTCCACTTTTTCCGGAAACGTTTTCCAGTCGCGAAGTTGAAAAGACATTATCAGTGAAGATGCACGAATCTTTGACATTCTAGATTTTTATTGCTGACTTGCTAAAGTTATTTGCCGAAAGTGTTAAATTCGTGTGTATAAGCTGAGACAGACGTTTGCTGTGTAAGTAAAAGGGAAGGTGAAATCAACTCTAAACAGACATGGCCTTCTCTTTTCCATTTTATTGCTGCAGAAGCCTGACAAATCTTGATAGCTAGCACAAATAATTAACTGACGCAAGTTAAATAGAAATATTGAAACATTTTTTACAGTGGAAACATTGTAAATGGTGATGACAATGACAGTGATGATGATGGTGACGCTGACAGCAATGACGATGACGAGGTTGTGACGAAGATGACGGCAAAAGTGACGATGACAATGATGATGGTGATTATGACGACGACGACAACGATGATGATGACGGTGACGATGACGACGACGATGATGATGACAATGATGATGATGAGGATAACGATGACGACCACGACGGTGATAATGATGATGATGATGATAATGATGATGACGATGCTGGCAGTGACGACGACGATGACTGTGATAATGATGATGATGATGATGATGTGATGATGATGATGAATATGGTGATTGTGATGATGAAGATGATGATGATGAACCTCATTTTTACTAAATTTATGCGACCCTACTGCTACAAATTTTCTCAAAGAAAGAGAATTAGAATTTAGAAAATGTCAGTTTTTCTAAACTGCTTGTATACAAATTTTAATGTAAATATGATTTTAGTTTTATGCTTACACTGGATGTAACATTTTAGGAATAAAGAATAATAATAATTACTAATAATAATAAATAACGAATTTTCTTAAAAGCCTATATTTGACAAATGTCACGCGAATTAACCGCCAGATTTTCTCAAATTTTCAATGAAAGAACAGATTCTGTTGAACATGTAATTAATTAGAGTCTATAACGTCGTTTAAACCGTGTGTGAAATCAGCATCCAATTTTGATACGTTTTGATGTTGGCGTCTGGCTCAGTCGTGAAGAATTGGCCATGAATTAGGATGTTAATTCTGCACCGTTGCATAGAAAAGTTTATCGCCTTTTTTGTTGAGGGCCAATTTATTATAAACTCTATCAACTTTGTGTCATACCTCATCAACTCAATCATAATTTATCATTAAAGGAAAACCGGACCCAATCTTAAACTGTAGGTCAAAACAATCTAATCTTTAAAATCTTGAAAGTAAACATACTATTTTTTCAAAAATGACTTACGTGAAATAATTATTAACACACAAACACAATTTCGCATTCGAGCCACTAGTTCTTCACCGTTACATGCATTTCGCCATTCGCTAGTTAGAGAGGCACTAGAGCCTGTAGTTTGGAAACGCATTGCACAAAAAACAGGTGCTGTACCTCTCAGTTTGGATGTGTTAGTATGTGACGAACTGTACACGTAGCTCATGCGTGAGCACAGAGGTAAATTTGAAATTTGAATTTTCATCTTAAAGCTTGCCTAGTTTTAGTACAACACACTGAATATCTTACAGTAGCACAGTACTTCAATTTTCACTTTCCCAAACACGGACAACACGTTCGTGAAATATTTTTGCTGTTGAAAATTATGTTAGTTTGTGATGTTACGAATAGTTGGCCTCGCCCGCCGTTAATTAAGACTTTAATCTATTATTTAATTATCAGAAACGCTTTTGCAATATTAGTTGTGTTAAAAAGTATACTTTTTATCAGACTTTATCGGAAGTTTGAGTGATAACAGTAAAATAAACACAACATGCTAAGTGACTTGTTCTTTCTTTTAGCACACCACAAACAGTTTAAGTGATAACAGTAAAATAAATACAACATGCTAAGTGATTTGTTTTTTCCTTTAGCACACCACAAACAGTTTAAGTGAAAACAGTAAAATAAACACAACATGCTAAGTGATTTGTTTTTTCCTTTAACACACCACAAACAGTTTAAGTGATAGCAGTAAAATAAACCCAACATACTGCTTGACTTGTTCTTTCCTTTAACACACCACAAACAGTTTAAGTGATAGCAGCAAAATAAACCCAACACGCTGACTGACTTGTTCTTTCCATTAGCATACCACAAACAGTTTAAGCGATAATAGTAAAATAAACACAACATACTAAGTGACTTGTTTTTTCCTTTAGCACACCACAAACAGTTTAAGTGATAGCAGCAAAATAAACCCAACATGCTGAGTGACTTGTTTTTTCCTTTAGCACACCACATACAGTCTAAGTGATAACAGTAAAATAAACACAACATGCTAAGTGAGTTGTTCTTTCCTTTAGCACACCACAAACAGTTTAAGTGATAACAGTAAAATAAACACAACATGCTCAGTGACTTGTTTTTTCCTTTAACACACCACAAACAGTTTAAGTGATAACAGTAAAATAAACACAACATGCTAAGTGACTTGTTTTTTCCTTTAGCACACCACAAACAGTTTAAGTGATAACAGTAAAATAAACACAACACGCTAAGTGACTTGTTCTTCCCTTTAGCACACCACAAACAGTTTAAGTGATAACAGTAAAATAAACACAACACGCTAAGTGACTTGTTCTTCCCTTTAGCACACCACAAACAATTTAAGTGAAAACAGTAAAATAAACCCAACATGCTGAGTGACTTGTTTTTTCCTTTAGCACACCACAAACAGTTTAAGTGATAACAGTAAAATAAACACAACATGCTAAGTGACTTGTTTTTTCCTTTAGCACACCACAAACAGTTTAAGTGATAACAGTAAAATAAACACAACACGCTAAGTGACTTGTTCTTCCCTTTAGCACACCACAAACAGTTTAAGTGATAACAGTAAAATAAACACAACATGCTAAGTGACTTGTTTTTTTCTTTAGCACACCACAAACAGTTTAAGTGATAACAGTAAAATAAAGCCAACATGCTAAGTGACTTGTTTTTTCTTTTAGCACACCACAAACAGTTTAAGTGAAAACAGTAATATAAACACAGCTGTTTTTTCAGGATCGTTTGAAGGACCAACGTGTGGGCCTCGATGCAAAGGCAGCCGAAATAGCTGACATTGCAGGAAAAGTTGTTGGCGATGTTTTGTTTTGTTAGAGGGTCTGGGAAAAGCAGTACCTTGGGCAAAACCTATCACTGTAGTTATAAAGGTAAACAAGCGTGGAGAAAATTTAATAAGAGTTAAAAGGCTGTGAGGTAAACTGTATGGTGAAAATTGTCGGCGCATTAGTGCAAAAAACAATAGCTGAATTCGAATACGTTGGGGGAATGAAAGCAGAAAGGGTCTTACGAACAGTTATGGTGGATAATACAAAATAACTAACTTGTCACCTTTAGAAATAAGCGTTTTTACGGTTTCGTTGTGCGCACGCGCAATTGCTGTAGGTCATACCACAGCAACGCGTCCTAACAACCGTCACGTGACATGTGTGTAAAGCAAAGGCGTCTTGGGCACCAGTTCAGTAACTTGTGCTACGTGGATTTTACTTAATTATTCCTTCATTTTTCACTCATTCGATTGTTCGTTCGTTTATTCACTCATTCATTCATTCATTTATTTACTACTTGATTTATTCAACCATTCATTTATTTATTCATTCATTCATTCATTCATTCATTCATTTATTCATTCATTCATTCATTCATTCATTCATTTATTCATTCATTCATTCAATCATTTATTCATTCATTCATTCATTCATTCATTTATCCATTCATTCATTCATTCATTCATTCATTCATTCATTCATTCATTCATTCAATCATTTATTCATTCATTCATTTATTCGTCCATTCATCGATTCGTTTGTTCCTTCATTCATTCACTTCATTATTTAACTTTAATTTGTTAGATATTATACGTAGATGTTCACATTAATTATTAGTTAATTAATTTATTAAATAAATAAATACCTAAGCCATGTTACTACGATTGACACACAAGTATAGAAAAACAACTAAATCACAGAATTTTTTCTTTTTAGGGCATCATTGGTGCTTACGCTTTAGCCGGAGACGTACAAGAGGAAATGAAAGAGTTTCGCGACCGAATCACAAAACTGTCTGTGATCGTACATGAAGACTTGCAGACGAAGAAATACGATGAAATACCACAGTTTGCCAACGACATGGAAGAATTTCTGAAAAAGTGTTTCGCCGTCGTACTGGAGTGCATGCTAAAGTCAACTTCTAGCAAAAGAGAAAAACTATGAAACATAGTGATGGCTCATAGTCATAAGGAAGAAATCTCCAGACTTTACGACGAACTGGAGAGACTACAGCAGGATTATGGCTTTGCGCAGCAAGTGTCAATGACTAGGCCTTTAGCCAATCTGCTAGAAGCTCAAGAATGACAAAGGAGGACTGGTCTTGTCGAAACGTTGAGACAATATCACGTAGGTTTTCTTAGATACTACAACGATGATACGGCTGATTACGAGGAACAAACAGATATGTTATCCAAACTTCACACGTGGTATAACAGAGAGGAAAGCTCCTGTGAAACTGGACGAGTTTTCCTGTTATCTGCTGAACAAGGATCTGGCAAGACCATGCTGGCTGCAGCGACCTGTAGACATTTCCGCTCAAAGATTCTCCACGCTTTCTTCTTCGAGTATGCTGATGTCCGACGTAGCAGCTTAAAATCCATGATACTCAGCGTGGCATTTCAGCTGTACCAAATGTTTGAAGAAAAATACATAAGTCTCCTTCCTGGAAATTGTCTAGATAACGCGGAAACGATTAGTTTTGAATTTCTGCGAGACAATCTCGTGAGCAACCATCTAGAGGATTTGAACAAGTTGTCTGATAAAAACATGTTGCTTGTGTTAGACGGTGCCGATGAGTGTGACTTTGAGGATCACAGACAACTGTCAAATTTCATCAAAACGTTTAATGAAAAAGCACCAATTTGGTTGTACCTCTTTGTGACAACCAGACCTATTCCCACACATGTCGACCACTTTAAAATCCCCGGTGGTGGGTACAATATAACAGAAGGTATTGTGGGAAATGGGGAAACCTTAAAGAAATATGTAAATCGAGAATTATCAAAACTGGGAGAAACAAACGATGGAACAAAAGAAGTTGCTGAAGTGTTATGTAATAATAATGTCAACTTTCGGTACGCTCAGTGTGTCCTGAACGAGGTGCACAAACAACACAAGAATGAGAAGGTGACCGTATCGCATATAGAATCCGTGACAAAAAACCTGCCTTCTCTTTCCGAATTTTATGGGGCTGATTTTCAAATGTTAAAAGATAAAGTGAACGACGTTACCAAATTCAGGAAATTATTAGCTATTCTTGTTGCAGCCCGGGAACCTCTGAATCTGTCCTTCTTCAATTACTACATCGGCACGTTGAATTTAGCCGAAGAGACAGAAGAACTGTTCTCCATCATTGCCCGACATGTTACTGTTAAATATGATGAAATTCAATTCAATCACAAATCTGTTCGGGAATGGTTGATTGAATTTCACAACCAAAATTCCATGAACATAGTGAAAGATGGTCATTTGGAATTTAGTAAACTATGCGTAACCGTTCTCGATGCTTTGCTCCGTGACACTCATGTGGCATGTCCTGCAGTTCTTGACTATGCCATAAACCATGTCATTTATCATTACGTTGAGGTGGATGGGTTCCAGAAAAATTTGAGAGAAGTACTTTGCAGTCTAAAGTACATTGAGAGAAAGCTGCAGGTACCGCGTCCCAATATGGCGGCACTCTCTTGAAAGATTACTACCATGAGCATGTGTCTGAAGCTACGAAGACAAAGGTGAGTTTACAATGTTACTTGAAGCACCAGAAGGATAGGCAATTGATACAAGCTTACAGAAAGTTTATAGCCACAAATGCTGCACCAATTCAGCAGTGTCCACATCTTGTTTATCAATATGCCGCAAATTATCCTGTCGAAGTAGACGATCTCTCGAAACAGGCCAAGCAATGGATAGAAAATAACCAGGTTTGGACTCAGGTGCTGTGTGATCCTCAAACACTGCCAATCTTACAGACGTCATTGCCTGACTATGTTTGGGCAATGGATGTGAGTTCGCAAAAGAAGCTTTTAGTTTGTCTGACATCAGATGTGAATGACGGTGGTGCCAAGTTACATGTACTTGATCTAGAGGGTTTAACTATGACTCACACTCTTGATCTTGATAACTACCTACAAGCACCAGTCACGAAGTGGAAGTATTTCAAATATTTTAGTCACTGCAAAGTCTTTCTTAGACACGAGGAACCATTTGTAGTTTTCGGATCTCGTAGACATTTAGCTCACATTCATCAAAATCAACTTTTGATTGAAGAGTCGAATCTTCACTCACACGGTGATACCAATGAACTTGTTACATGCTGTGATGTTATTGCTAATCTAGTTGTGTTTGGACTAACTGAACTGAACAGAAACGTGGATACTGCGCCTACAGATGTGGGGGAAGATGCCAAGTCTTACTTTGTTGTGCAGGACATTCAAAGTGGGAATGTCTTGCAAACATTCAACCATCAAAGTGGAATGGCTAGTTGTTGTAAATTCAGTGAAAATGGAAGGTCAATTTTGAGTTACAGCCAAGGTGACGATGTCATTAAAACTTGGGACGTAGATCATGGTGAACAAGAGAAAGCAACAGCACAATTCAAGAAATCGAATTGTATAAAATTTGATATCTTAGATGATCAAAGTGTGGTATATCAGCGTATCGATAAAAAGCGTAATACTAAGCTATTCATAGTGAAAGATGGTTCTGAGAAGGAAATTAGAAATGACGGACAATACGATACGAACCAGCTTATTGGTTTAACTTATATTCCTTCCCTAGGGCGTGTAGCAGTGTTAGAGCCTGGTGATGATAGATGGGAGACCAGGTCAGTCAAAGTTTCTCTGGTCAATCCTTGGTCAACTGATCTTCAACATACTGAATGCGTTCTGGATGACACTAACCAACATTACACGGCTTATTTAGGAGGTGCTCTGTGCATCACTCATACAAAGAATTCTGACTCTGTCACTTGTCTAATCTATGGTGTGGGAAGGAACATTAGTGCTTATGCACTAGGTGACGGTGCTGTCACATCAACAGAGACAGGCAAATCGTGTAAAAAAGACAAATTTTACAATTGTGTATTCACACACGATTCTCACGCTTTGATTTTGCAGACGATCGACAAATCGCAGTGCAAGATGCAACTAGAATTGATTGATGCTGCAAGCGGAAAGAGCCAGCGGTCATCTGAACTGGTCGACACCGTAGAAATGTCCGATGCAAACTTCAACGTTTTTACCTTGCCTCCTGTTGTATCCTCTGATGACACGAAGGTGCTAGCCGATTCCGGACGAACAAAAATTAAAGTTGGCCGCAGCAAGTTATATGTGTGGTTCGTAAAAGAGAACAAAGTAGTAAAATTGAATAATCTTAGTATAGAAGATGGTAATCACCATGCAAAGAGTTTCTGTTTCTCGCCAGATGGCAGCACCATACTGGTATCCTACAGACAGTTTGACATGGACAGTGTCGACGTATTCAATGCTGAATCTGCCGAGTTTGTAAAGACGTACAACGGTAGAGGAACGTTCACACTCTACACTGAAGACAGTGGTAAGCAGATTGCTACTTATGATGATAAAGGCAAGTTGTCTTTATGGAACTGGGACACAGGGTCGCTCGTAGAAAGCGCACCTAGTGTCGAAGTGGTTAAGCGAGGAGTTCCAAACAGGGACAAGATTCAGATGCCGAGTGTTGTCCATCGTGGGGCAGGAAAAGTTGCTTTGTTGCAGGTAAAAAACTCAGTTTTGCGGTGTAATTGACTTGCCCATATATTGTAGTGTCACATTAGTATGAAGTTCACCACGTTTTGGACTGTTTAATGTTTGCACCTGATGTTATCCTTATGGCTTCCTGAATGCTTTCTCAGAAACGTAGCATTACATTACGATTACAAACTAAGATAGACAAAATTAATTTGGAACAAGAAAGACGGACAAACAATACAGAAAATCGGTAAAGTGTACAAATTAACAAATGACTAAGAAATGACAAATTATAGATTAAATAAGTGAACAAACAGCCAAAAGACCGGCCAATTGACATTGAACACGGTAAATGAATAAGAAAATGAGAAAGAAATGAAAAGAAGGTAAGAAGGAGTGAACAGACGAATGAGGAAGCGAATGGACAGACAAACAGATGAACGACTAACAAGGAATGTTTACATTTGAGAGATATGTAGTGAGTGAGTGAATAATGAATAATGAGCGAACGATTAAATGACTAGAAGAGAATCAGTCTGTGACACAATCTGAGCAGGTAGATAAAGCTAGGTGGTCGAGCAAGTATGTGCTGGAGAGAGTGAATGAATAACAGAGTGCTGAAAAAGTGGTGCTTTAAAAGCTAACCTGCATGAAAATATCATTATTTTATTATGATTGCAGGTTGATCGTAGACATATTCGCATGTTGCTGTTCGAAATCTGTAAGCAGACAGTTCAGGAACTACTCGGAGAGGAGGTAGAGGACCCCGATGTCGAGTACCTCTACCCCTACAAGTACGTTCTCTCTTTCTCGGCAGATAGAGACGGTTCCTTGCTCGCTACGAGCCTAGTAACTAGTAGCGTCACCTTGTGGAACACTCGCACACTAGCGAATCGCGTTATTTTCAACACCAATGTTCAGATTTTGTCAACAGGAGCATGGGTGACAACAACACACTTACTATTGCTACAGGACGCTCAGAATGACTCCAGGTTTCAGATAATACAACTCAAAGAGGGTGTGATAGAGAATTACGTCACGGTGACACGTGACGCTAGCGCCATCTTGTCAGACGATAAAAAGACTCTAGCTGCGGTGAAAAGGAATGTGGGACTTGCGCTGTACAGAAGTCATGGTTATGAAACAAAAATTTTCGCTCCCACATCTCAACACATTTTTTCATTGAAATGAGACTATAACTACTTCTAGGCTTAAGTCTAGGCATAAGTCTGGGTTTAAAAATGGCTGTCAAAGCAGCTCACAGTACAATTCGTAGTGTAGCCTACATGCCTGACTGAAGCAGTCGATTCGGTCCATGATTATCACGTTCCTCCAAACGGCGCAAAAATAAAATTAGGCGAAGAAATTTATCCTTGCAGTTTTAGGGAAAACGACATTTTTAAATTTAAATTGATCAAAATAATCAAAGATTTAGGGGATTTTGGTTTGATTATTACTATGTGCTAATCTAGCTGTTAGTAAAGGTAAAATCGTAAATAAAAACATCAGAACGTGGTACTTTTAGCCTACCACTGGCAAAACGCACAGGTAGAAATGAATCCAAGCTTTCGGTCACCTGCAAAGAAATGCAGCAGACACAAGCTGAATGTTTAGTTGTCCATTAACAGTCCATAGCTGGGTTAGCTGCATCATCCCACTTTTTTAACACAAACGAACTGCTGACGGTACCTTGCTGACATGTGGTAAAACTATCCATGTTGGTTCGGTACCAGCAGATGCGGAGGCCAAGCAGTCTTTCTGAAATCCATCCACGAAACAACAGAATGATGTGTGAGAAAAACGATACCTTTATTACCTGAAGTAGAATGAAAAACAATGATGAAATGGAGTTTACGCTGTCGCGAAGCTACTCTAATTGGACCAGTACAAGAGCAGAGACGACCGCTTTTATAATGTATATATGTATATATATATAGTGTACTAAACACCCCTTTCACGCAAAATGTAAGTTTCTGCTGAAGCCAAGTTATACATCTGGCCTGTATAAAAGCGGTCGTATATATCCAGTCGGCGCAGTTAATAGACTCTGTCAATAGTCTTAATTGACTCAAAAACACTAGGAACGGGCGGCTCCTATTCAAATGTATGTAAAACTGTCGGGAATTATCTCAAATAATTGACTCAATATTTTTACTTCATGCACTTAAAATAAGATACTTGTGTGTACCCAAAGAGTTTTGACTGTTTTTGTGACATATTTACACCGCTTTTGTGCACTATAATATATGTAGAAACAGTAATGTTCAGTACAGCATGTACAGTGCCTCCATCATATGCGCAATTGACGTCAAACATATTGGCTATCGCTCCGCTCCCGCTCCAGCTCCCGCTCCCGTAAGCACGCCCAGCACCATTCGGGATAACAGCTCACGCAAGACAACAATTGTCTAAGCTAAACTAAACTAAACAACTGACAGTCACAACTAATGTCTAATCAGATGATAAACTTGACTGCTCTTTTTCATAAACACAAATTTGCAGAGGAGCAGCTATTTTAACAGGGAATTAACACTTCACAAAATGACTTTTCAATGTAAACAGAATTTAGAAACGAAGTTTCAAAGCACTACAAAAAAACAGAGACATAAATATAATAAAGAAACTAAGCCAGTTAGCCTTGCTTAACAATAAATGAGCAACAAAAATATTAAGTCTCTCTTGCCTTTTAACATACGAACATCAAGCCTGCGATGTATTTTGCTATATTAACTGATCATGTGATCGTCTGCAAGATTTATTAAGGTTTTGTATTTTTCCGTTTGTCAGGCTACGGAAATGAAATAAATTTGAGTGTTCCATTCCATATACGACCTTTGTTTTGAATGCCCGAGTCACATAAGTCCCAATGGTATCTTTGACCTTGTTTATAACCAGAAAAATAGCGTAAAATTAGTTAATGTTACAATGATAGTATAAATTTGAATTAATTTTGATTGTAAAGATCTCATTGAGGTTTATAAAAACTGGCCAGAAAAGCAAACATTTTGTTTTGTCTTTATTTAAAGTTAATCAAACAGTTGTTTTTATCTAACTTGCAAAGCCATAGACTAAACTAAACTAAGCTGCGTGCTTTCTTCGTTGCAAAATGGTTTAATCAGCAACTCATAGGCGTTAAACGCTCTACATTTCTTCCTATAAACGAAACTAGACTATATATTTTGACTAATTCACTTGCGATTTCAATTGACAATGTTAAAATCTAGAACCAGGCCAATATTTCTCCCGTTAACTAATGAAAAGTTGAGCATTTTTCATAACAGTGTTAGACGGAGCTGTCGCTAAATGTCCCGAGCGTACCTGCAGCAGGGGTGTGTGAAATAACTTGCATGCTGATTTGGCAGCCAACGAAAATGATTAACATTTTGTTAGACGTCAATTATGTTAGCATAGCGGTTTTGCTTTGAATCTGCCACCCCCTTCTCCGCTATTGTTGTTATCTATTAAGTAAATCTATTAAGCGATGCCCATCTTGTTCAAATGTTTACTGTCTCCTTGCTCGAATCAGCTCAGTCATAGTTACCATAGTTTACATAATGGTACCAGTGCATCATAAACAAGTAAAACATAATTAATGTAGAAAGCGAATAAATTTGGTCACTTTCGATGACATGTGGTCAGTGTTTGGTCAGCTAATCGGCAGCGACGTGTTGCACCTGCGACCGGTGCCACGAGGCTTTCTGTTTCGTTTACTAGGCTTTGCCTTATCTTATTTGAGTTCAGCTGCTCTTGTATATTAGATAACACAGAGAAACAAAGAAACGTGGTAGAGTGATTTCTACGCCCAACAGGTATGGCCAGTTTTTTCGTACTCCTTGAACATCATATTTTTGCCATGTGTAAACGTTCTTTATAATTATGCAAGTTTATGTTAAGCAAAGTTTATGGTATTATTTAATTTTAGTGTTGTAAATGTAACAATTATTATTATACGTTTGTGCGTTTGTACAATCAGTGCATATCCTGCGTCTTCCAGTCAGTCACCAGTTATCAACTTTTTTATTATGACGAAACATAATAAATTTCTGTGAGTATGAATTTTATGCGAGTATTGTAGTTGCTCAATTTTTGACTCAAGTGACTCTTCATTAAAAAAAAGAAATAAAAAGACTTTCAAGTAATGATTTTTGCGTGCTTAACCATGGCTCGATACCATACATACGTCATTTTCTTCATGTTCTTCAGGAAGAAATTCACTCGTCAACAGGGCATTTTGTTGACGGAGCAAATAAGACAGATTAAATTCAAGTGGTTTGAATCTTTGTTTGATTTTACTTGCCTAATTTCTCACTGTAATACTGAGAGTGACAAATTAGTTTCACTGAGTTGTACAGGCACAATCGAACATTTAAACAGTTTTTGAAATGGAAGAGAATTAGTCTGTTACGCACACCGGAAGCGGAAGTGCAGTGCTTTAAAACTTTCCGGGCTAATTTGATCAAATAGTTGTCAATTTTGACCAGTAGTGGGGCATGTGCCCCGTCAGTTTTACAGTAAAAAAATTCTGTGCTCGTCGAAGCACAGCAAACGTAGTTTTGCTAATCCCAGATCTTTGTTCTTTGTAAAATTTACACCAAGTTTTTCTTCATTTTTTATTTTGCACGCAGCAAAGGAATTGCAAGTTAAAATTCACATAAAGGAGTTTAGTTTCTGGGTTAAGCGTATGTAGGCCTACATGTAAGCGAAATATGCGGCCACAAAATGTGCGAATCATGCGAACGGCTCAGCTAGTACGGTTCGACCGGCAACAGTAATCTGACGTTTCATGTAACAAGGTAGAACTGTTCTTGATGTAGTTGCACTGTTCGAATGCATTGCGCAGTGAATTCGCCCTTACTATTAATTACAATTTTACTATTTCAGATTGTACGTCTGTGTACGTTGTGATGTTAAAAAGATGGCTTCCGTGCCCGTGGTGAGCAGACTTATTGATTTTTTTCTCTAGAAAACCTGTACTGAATTATAATAACTGAATTATAATAAGAACAAATTCCTACACTAAAGAGTTACCCAAGCAAAATAGTTAAGTCCCCACGCGTTAATGAACAACCTTGTAAGTCCATATTTGAGCAGAATCGAGTTAATAGTGTGCTACGTTCTTGAAAAATCTCTAACAACATAATTATATAGCTTATAACGTTTAATTTGAAAACAAAAATTGCCTTCATATCATTTTGTCGAATTTTTCCGTGCGACGTTAACGCCATATCCTTCTAGTTAGCTTCTTTAAGTCGATTAGAAAATCTAATTTGGCTAATAAACAAAGGTGTAAGATTTAGGAAGTTAATTAGTCAGCTTGCGTGGTGATCCTCTATAAGTGTAACTATGAAAATATAACTACAGTAATAAAACGACATTTCTGAACAATCTATAACTGCAGTGTGTGAATACATCAATCCACAGGTAACGGTTTAACAGGTAAGAGAGCTGGTCACGTGACTAGCCTAAAGGGAAACCAGATTATAACAGAAAAGAGGGCCTATCTTAAATCAGCGCAGTTAGAATTAGGGCATTCTTAGTACCAGGATAAATCTTACAACAAATTATGCAGTGATGCTTATTAACTGAATTATAGACAAATTAAAAAAAACAGCAAATCCATGTTTTGCTGAAATTTTCAGACAAAAGTAATGAGTCTATCGAACATTGTAAAACAGTACCTAAATAAGCAAGTAGTCAACCCTTTACTGGCGTCGGAGTAATATGTAACCCATGAAACAGAAATCTGTACCTTATTTCATTTTAACTGTAAGCTAGAAAAATGTTGTTTAAATTTGCTTTTAAATACCGCGTCATTATTCCTTTATTATGAAATAAGTTAACGTGTTGCCTTTTGAAATTGTGACAGCACAGATATTAAGGCAGGGGTGTGCAAATTATCTGACTAGCAGGGCCACATTAAACTTTCCCGCAATTCCTGCGAGCCACAGGCAGTTTGATCAAGGAACCAAGTACAGAAAGGCCTAATAACGATATTTGTGCATCCGACCTGCGTACATCATTACTACTACACTCAAGAAACTATTTTAGAAGTTACTAAAATTTATATTACAAACCATATATTTCTACTTTCAGGACAGATAGTGGTAATTTCAATACAATGCATATTAGTAATGTGTATCACATAGTCTGTGTAGTACAGTGTTATTAAGCTACAACCGTCTTGTAAGGGTTAATGGCATCCGATCTAGTAGAAAAAACTACCCGCACTATCTTTCAGATCGTGGCATGGACTTCAGCTGGATATACTCAATTAATCGCCCGGGCCGCACTTTCATTAGGTTGACAAATCTCTTCGCGGGCCGCACAAATTCTCTCGGCGGGCTGCAATTTGCACACACCCTGTATTAAGGCAACTCAAAACCCGTTCACGCTACCACGCTACATGTAAGTCACTTTCTGTTGAAGCCAAGTTATGCATCTGGCCTGTATAAAATCGGTCTTCTCTGCTCTTTTACTGGTCTAGTTACTGAAATCCACGACCGTGTAAACTGTATTTCATCATTATTTTTGAATCTACTTCATGTAATTTGCTAATAAAGGTATCGTTTTTCTACACATCAATCTGTTGTTTCTTGGATAGATAACTTGGCTTCAGCAGAAACTTACATTTTGCGTGAAAGGGGTGTTTAGTACACTATATTACATTTATACATATATATATATACATTATAAAAGCGGTCGTCTCTTCTCTTGTACTGGTCCAATTAGAGTAGCTTCACGACAGCGTAAACTCCATTTCATCATTGTTTTTCATTCTACTTCAGGTAATTTGGCAATAAAGGTATCGTTTTTCTCACACATCATTCTGTTGTTTCGTGGATGGATTTCAGAAAGACTGCTTGGCCCTCCGTATCTGCTGGTACCGAACCAACCTGGGTAGTTTTAGCACATGTTGGCGAGGTACCGTCTGCAGTCAGGTTAAATAAGTTACAGTTAATGACAGTAATTTTGCCGGTAGCACGAACAATAGTGCAGCGGTTGATGACAAAATACAGAGGAACTGTTTAGTTTGTAGTAAACGTGCGCAGATGATGCCTAGACCTTTATTTTCGTTTCATGTGCGGTTTCACCAAAATCCCTCAGAGGCACTTGGGCAGATCCGGCCACTAATTAAATTTTTAAATTTTAAATTTTTTTAATTAGACTAACGTGTACTAACATGTTGTTGTTGTTGTTCTTGCTGCTCGTATTTCTGTTGCTGCTGCACTTGCTGTTACAGCTCCTCCTCCTCCAGCTGCTGCTGTTGTTATTGCTGTTGTTGTTTTTATCGTTGTTGCTGTTGTTGTTGTCATTATTCTGGTGTTTTGCGCTATTATAGTTAAGTTTTTGTAACGGTGCACTTATATTTTTCAATTGTTTTTGTCAGGATCGTGAACCTATTCATTTAATTAGGCTCAAAAGTGCACCTCACAAAAAAAATTGGTTTCTATTAACCATCAAATTAAGGATGTGTTGAGCCGAAACACGGATTTTTCTAAAGCACGTGTTATAGGTTCTGTGTTACCTAATGTGTACCATCGGTACTGTCGTGATTAATATTTAGGAAAAGTGATTGAACGACAATCTCAATTAATCTAAATAAGCTAGGCATTAAATTTAATTGCTTTATTTAATCACAAATATATAACTCATGAAAAACTGTGCACAGATTATTAAAACAAAAACTGTACAAGTGTATACGAGACTACAAGCATACCGTTTACCACGTCAGAGCTGCAGTCCTGGCGTTAACTGCGTCACCATTCCATTTCCATTCCATGAGCATGATTGTATCCTCCATATTGTAAACGTAAACATCATTCCATTCCATTTCATGTCTTATTGATCTATACCATACCATCCGCGTTCGATCCCACCAAGTTCCGACAGCTGCTCGCAGCTCACCTCACGGATCGCCAGCTCTTCCTCTCACTGCTGTTACTGTAGTTTCCTCGTTACACGTCAGTCTAGCTTGCCTGACTCCCTCCACCAACTTGCTGGGAGTCTCACCAATGCAAGTCTAGATTAGGTTCCGTATTCCCATATTAACAAGCCGTTTCTACTCCGTTTATATCTTTTGAGGAAGTTTCATAATAGTGTAAATCAAGACATCTCAATTTATTTCGTTAAAGAAATGTTCAAACTGAGCAGTGTGGACAAACTTTAGACTTGTCTACCACGATATGCTTAAAAACCAAACATCAACTCTCTAGATAGAACGAAAAATTCACTTCTCCACGACCTGTAGGAATCACTTGTGTTTGTGCATTTTTAAAACAACCAATGATAGGAAAGTAGGCATTAAACATAACTAGGTGACCTGTACTGATTTCACAACTGTACATAGGCAAAATTAATTGGCTTCATCTCTTAAAGAAGTTTTTTAGGCTCAAATAATCTCAAGACTATAGTGAGCAACATATGTAAAGCTTGGATAGTAGTATGTCCGATAGGGTACCAAAATGGTGTGCTATCGCAGTCTTATTAGCATGTCTTTTATCTACATATATTAATTCAAGAGCAACAGCAACAACAGGTTTATTGCATCAACAACATTGACAGCAGCAACAGCTATAACCACAGTAATCACCATCTTCCACCAATGCGACATCACCGCCAACACCATTGCCACCGCCATCGCCACCAGAAAATAACCCCACAACAACCTCTCTAACATTCTTTAATATTTCTCACCGTTGGTGTTTTTTATTTGTAGAGAATTTTCGGAAACGCTACTGTAGGTGGCGCCCAAATACCAGTGGCCTACATGTGCTATGCTGAGTCAAAAACTTTGGCGAACTGGACAGTAACAGATGTAGAAAAATGCATGAATAATGCGGTAGGAAGTGCAAAACAAGTTATAATGATTATTCATCCAACAGGTAAATTATATTTTACCACGTGAAATATGTTTATTATTAGTTCTCGTATTTCTGTGCCTCTCTGTCTCTTTGTCTGTCTGTCTTTTTCTCTATCTGTCTGTTTGTTTGCATGTCCCCGTATGCCTAGTTGATTTTTAGTCTCAGTCGTATCTGTCTGTCTCCTGTCTGTATGTCTGTGCATGCTATTTCTCGTAGACCGCTGATTTAATTCAAAAACAAGCTTGCACAGGACCTGGGGTCTGAGCTAACGGTGTGCAGTAAAACATTTGGGTGCCGTAGTGGTCACAGATGCTTACCAACAATGAAAAAAATTAGACATTTAAAATTGGTACATTTCTCTCATCAATGTCTGTCTCCTCCAAAACTGCTGAGATTATGAAGACAACACTAGGACTATGGTACCTCAGATAATCACATCTAAAACATTTTAGTCGAATTTCGCAATTTAATAATATGATCGGCATTATGACGTCATCCTGGCGTCATTACTTCTATAATCAGCTAACCAGCTTTCTGTCTATCAAAATCGATTTGTTTGTCATCCTGTTTCTCTGTCTGTCTGCCCGTTTGTCTATCTGCCTGCCCGCCTATTTGCCTGTTTACCTGCTCACTCTGCCTTGATCCAATCGTCTGCCTGTTTTTGTTTGCTTGTAGATTGTGCGAGTTTATGATCTACGTACAAAATGTTTTCAATATTTTAGCAAATACAGTTTAACATGAGCTTTTAGAAAGTATGAGTATCCTCCAAAATTAATGTTATTTAAGATTATTATATAAATCTTAACATGTAAAACCCAAGAAGGTACAGCAAATACAGTCTCTTGGTTAACTGATTTATTCGTTCTTTCGTTTGTTCATTCATTCATTTACGTGAACATGGTTTCATTTGTTCTTTAATTTGTTTGTTTGTTTACTTAGCTTTCTAGCAAGTTTCAAACACGCTTAGCAAATTATTACTATGTTTAGGTGCTACAGATAGCGCCACTGATCCTCGTATTATCAATAAGCTGTACCCGAACAACCTCTACCTCGGTATATGGATACGATCTCCAGACTTTCAAAGAGCCTTTAATGAATTCAAGAAAACGTTCGGGAAAAGGGTGAGTAAACACTCAACAGTTTCTAATTTCGACATTGTAATGTTGCAAGTAATAACACGAGGCCGCCCCGGAAAACGTTCCCCAAATTAACTCTTAATCCTTCATCCTGGTAGAGGCATTTATAACCAGAATCCGTCTCCAGGTAATTTGTCCCCCTGAGCAGAAGTATTTTAGCGTCCCCTCCCCAACAATCATTTATTTTTATTTATTTTTTTATTTATTTATTATTATTATCACATTCAGTACAATATAATGACATTAAGCACACAGTGACATCAAAATTATTACATCTACTGTATTAAATTGTTATGTTTCATACACTATCGTTATCATAAAAGAATAATTGTACTGCAGTGGGCTAGAGAAGCAAAGGCTTGTATAAGCGCACTGTCATGTGAACCCGATAAAAAAAGAATGGATGAGTGAACAAAAAAAAGAACTGGGAAAAGGTTAGATCACACAGGAAGGGTAGAAGGATGTGTTAGTCGAAAGATAATAGATTGCGCTATGTTGACATCAGCTCTAAAGATTTATCAGTGATGCCTTGTTTTGCATAATCTGTACCAAGATTGTGGTATGACTGCTGCAGTAGATGTGGGAAATTAGGAAGTGTTGTACTTGTTAAGAATCATTGCTCTGTATTTCTTTTTAAATCAACCCCTTTTCCCAGAATCCCCACCACACTTCCAAACAAACCAACCCGCAGAACTTAAATTCCTAAATCTTGGATTTTCAAGTTTAGTTGATAATATGACAATAGCTTGGTTGTCCTATTAAGTATTATTATTGATAACACCATCATTACACTATTTCTCATCAAACTTTCTGGGGGAAAATAAACAGTATGTTACACCCGGGTTTTTCCTTTTCTAAAGAGCTACAAATTTCTCTCTGTCCCAAGAATAAGAATAGGGATAAGAATGGTTTTATTTTGCACTCTTGGTTAGTGACAGTACTACATCAGTATACAAGAATATTGGACTGCTCTCCGCTTTTAGTGGAGGCAGAACGGATGGCACCGCGGCCTACACCGTGCGACATGTCTCAAAAACCAAAACCAAAATAATAAAATAAAAATGACGATTTATTGCCCAAAAAAAGAAATGTTCCAAATAGCTTACCGAATGGAGCAAAGCCTGAAGTGCAAACAGAGCTGAGATGAGATGAGACGACCACTGACCACTGACAAGGATCTACAGCAGACCTACCCTTTTTATAAGCTCAGGTGTGCACGTGACTAGTGGCTCCCACTAACACAAGGTCAGAATAAGAGTCTATGTGCTAGTTAAAGCCACGTTCACACGCACACCTGAGAAGTCTGCTGTATTCCCCTGCCAGTATTACACTATCTCATCACAGCCCTGCAGTACACTTCAGGCTTTGCTCCATTCGGTAAGCTATTTGGAAAATTTCTTTTTTTGGGCAATAAATCGTCATTTTTATTTTATTATTTTGGTTTTGGTTTTTGAGACATGTCGCACGGTGTAGGCCGCGGTGCCATCCGTTCTGCCTCCACTAAAAGCGGAGAGCAGTCCACTGGTGTCAGAACAAGTGGGATGTTACCCTCATCTGGGCATTCCGATTATTGTACTGTGGTTGATGTTGACTTAGAACGGTTACAACACCGTCAGCTTGCCGATTTTCTATTAGAACAGAGTGTGTATTCTTCTAATGGTCAAGAATTAAGGGGCACTGCCTTAGATTCTACGGAACATTGCTATAGTTTTGATGTTAGTTGTACTAATAATGAGGATGTATTGTCGATCTGTGCTTGTAATACAACTAATCCGTTTGTTACTTGCCCTGTGCATAGCCTTTGTACTGAAAAGCATGCAGCGAAGCCACCTGAAATTTCAAGAAGGCAAAGCCAAGGTCAGCTACCTTTGCTACCTGCTACTTCACAACATCCCACTTCTGTGATTCCCGTGATTCATAATTTAACTAAATAATAAAAAATAAATCTTCTTCTTCTTCTTCCCAGCTTTTCCCTATTCGGAGTCGCCGTTGTGAATGAGTCTTCTCCACGCATTCCTGTTGTTGACCATCTCTTCATTTATGTCTTCAATTCCCACAAGATCTTCACAGACTCTTCTTTTCAGGTGTCCATACCATCGCAATCTTGCGAGGCTTTCACTACTTTTACTGTTCCTCTGATATTATTATTTCTAATTTTATCTCTTCTTGTTATTCCCACCATTCATCTCAACATCCTCATCTCCACCACACCCATTTTCTTCTCTTCGGTCTTCTTTAGTCCATAGATTAGAGCGGGTCTGACCACTTCTTTGTGGACTTTCCCTTTAAGTCTCACCGACTCATTCATAGAAGGTTTTGGGGCAGTTTTTACAGGCGGATGCCCTTGCTGACCCTAACCCTCCCTATTTATCCGGGCTTGGGACCGGTACTGAGTTGGACTGGCTTCCCCCCCCCCCAGTGGCTAGGTTAAATAATAAAAAAAATAATAATAAAAATAAATAAAGTAAACTAAAACACATAAGAAACATTGAAATGAAATGCAAACTAAGTTGACGAGAATAAACTGCAACTCACTTAATCACAACTCATTTAACAACAGAACAATACAAACGAAGACAAATAAAAAGAAATTGAAGGTGTTCATGGCCGAGAAAACAATGCCCGCGAGTCTACGAGAGCAGGTTACGCGCTTGTTAGATTGGCCCAGAAAAACTAAACTCTGATTGAACGATGCAAGGTCACATTTGATACTGCATTCTCATGGAGCCTGTGGTTTGGATTTGCATTCCAAAACGTTTTAATTCCGCGACCCGCCACACAATATATACATAAATATAAGCATTTGCATATTATACATCCCTACATGAATAGAGCTATATGAATAGCCAACATTTCCAACAAGCTGTTTTTCCTACGCGATGTTCTGGCTATGTATAAAAAACGACTATTTTAGGTTTTCACCGTTTTCAGAGGACCATTGTGTAAAACAAACGTCCTGCCGGCACGCGTAGAGGTCTTGGAGGGGGAGGGGAAAGAGGAATTTATAGTTATTTGGAAAGAAATGATACGAAGCCACACAGTGATGTGAGTCTCTTAAAAATGCCTCTATCAGGAATCTATGTGAACAAGTTAGTTTGGGGGATGTTTTTTTGGCCAATCAAACAATCAAACATCTGGACAATCCTTCATGTGTGTTTGAGTTTAAATCTTTTTTCCTGGTTCTTCTATAAGAAGTCGCAATTTAAAAACTCCCAAGGCAAAAATAATTTGATAATTTTTTGCATTTTAGGTCGACATGGTAGAGCAAGACGGGTTTGCTGATGAGCTAAAACAGTTGCTAAATGCTAAAGGTGTCACATTCCCCTCTGGTTTAATTGATGAAATTGCTAAGCAGGTTCGGCGCAACGCATAAAGGGAAGAGTCAAAGTAGCCTACTGACAATGAGCGTCCACGAATGAGGAGGACAGACCAGACAAGTTTAGCACAAGAATTTTTAATACTTATTAGGTACTAATAGTATCATGCCAAAATTAAGCACTGACAGTTTGCAGCTGTAGAGATAAACCTTGTACTATCCATTGTTTCAGCGCATAAATTGATCCATTATAAGGGAGTTATAGACTTGTCTTGGAATAAACTGTAAACACACATCAGTAGCAATAAATATTTAACAAATCATGAGAATATCAAAAAATATCAACCAGTTACCTTACGCACGAGTAAAGAATTAAAAGACAAATTACAGGCAACCAGCTAATATTAAATTAGGCAATAAAACAAAATTGTTCATTTGCATAGAACAAACACGTACAGGTATCAATGTATTATCACAAAAAATGATACTATAGACTGTTAGCTCCACTATTATTTTTGTGTCACAGCAGTTTATTTCCTTATAATGTAGTAATTTAAACTATGAAAAGTTGGATATTGTGTGGTTTATCTCCACAAATGTTGTCAGTGTTTACTTTTGCCCTGGTACTAATAGTACTTGCAAAGTTTCGCTTCCCTCCTGCAAAATTTATTATCTATTACTAGTGTAAGCAATGGTGTTTGTATTAGCAGTGTAGCGCCTTTACTATTAAGTGGCAACAAATGATAGACCCGCTTGGCTTATCACAAGTACACATAAGCGTGCACTTTTATATTTTTCTGTAACTCTTCTGGGTGTATTTATAAAGCTTTCCTAATTTTTATCACTTTTTGTGCCTGGCAATTAAAAGCAAACAAAGTTTTTGAACAAATGAGTCGTGACACGGGTAGTTTTTTTTAAATCTTCTGGGGATCGTAGCCACATTGGCTAATAAAAAACGGCCGACAGAGGTGCAAATGGTATAATCTGACGAAAACAGGCGTCAAATGTTGTATAACTTCCATTCCTTCAAGATCTTCAAAGTTGCAATTATTACGTATGTTGCTTGAATATATTTGTGGAGAGATTTTCCTAATTTGATATAATGCTTGATTTTTATTACCCAATGTCTATTTATAATCGGAGAGCTTTTGTTTTAGCTTAATTACGATAATTACTATAATTGATGTTTAGTACTATTTGTGCGTATGTACTATTTTCTTGTCTGCAAATCATAAGTTTGGGTTATCACGTAAAAGGGTTAAATGTATTTTAATAGCCGTTAGACAATATTTAGTCCTACCAAAGGCTTAATTTTTATAAAGAAGTTTGTCAGTTTCTACATGCTTTTTTAAATACTTGTAATTACATAACTTCTTGTCATTAATATGTGATGCATTTGATTTGGAAATAAATTGACGTGCAAATTATTAGAAAAAGCAAACACGCCGCTGATGAAGGCTTTCTGGCTTATTATACAACTTGGTTGAAGACTGCACTGCAATGCAAGTTAAGGTGGAATCATTATAATTTAGTGGAAGATGTGAGTGTGATGTGCAGTTTCATGATGAAGATTAGCTTGGTGATACTTGTCTAACTCCCAGTGCCTCATTGTACAAGAAGCGACAAGATTCAGTAGTACTTTATTGCAATCAACACTAAATTTATTGAGGGAATGAACACATAATTACTGAATTTTGGAAACCAACATACCAAGCTTGTTCAGAAGCAAGAAATTGTAAAAAAGCTCGGACAGAGCCTGGATTTAAACTAGAAATTTTTCACTAACAAGTTCAACTTGTTATTAAGTCATTCTTTATCAGAAACAACAGCTTGCTGGTTCAAATCTAGTACCAGTTTTTCTCTTTTTACATTTCCTTTTCTAACGTTTGCATGCAAAAAATCAACAATTGCGTGGACAATTCCACCACTGTGCAGTGTAGGAATTATGAAGAAATTTGTAATGATGGAACTATATATAAAGTATTTTACTTTAATGTATACCCTGCATTATTATTTGCCCAATATTTCTTTAAAACAGTAATAGTTTTAGCTGCTCTGTGTAACAGTTATTGTACCAGGCATTTATCTATTTATCAGTTAAAAATAGTGGTAATGATACTCTAGTTACTTCGTTTCATAAACAGTAGGAGTATGTGATTTATTTACCAAAAATCAAACAAACCACTCTCTACAACCTTGGTTTTCTTCTTCTCCAGAAAACACAATCAATACCTTCCTTCAGAGAATAATACCCACTTCATTGAACAAACATAATGGTCACTGTTGAACAGACAAGATTAACAAAACTTGGGGAACGCTTGCTTCAAACAAACGAGATCACTTTGAACGAAGCCGCTCGTTTATGGAATCCATCATGGAATTGGTTCAACTTTCAACATTCTTTGTTGCCTTGTTTTCGTTGCTTCTCAGTCATGTGATGACGCAAATTATGCATATGATTCAGATACAGATATATGTTACAAACTCTACACGGACGATACGAAAACTTTGGACAGATCAGATACAAAATGTAAGAATGATAATGCAAAGTATGTGAAGATTGTACCTCAGAAAGTATTGGACGCATTAAGGACGTTTGATGTATTTCCAGCAGTAGCAGATACAGGTAAATAATCATTATAATTTACTGTTACGTATTTTTGTTGTGATTACTTTATTTTATTTTTAAATGTATTTACATCTACGAACAGAAGTCAAGAGATTTATATGTCCACTAAAACATCGTAAACTGTATCAACAATGTATAGAGAATAAAATTGCAGCTAAAAGTACAGAGAAGATGGTACATGATTAGTTTAATATAAACACACAAATTTGTGCAAATAACTCAAAAGTGCAAGTAAGAGAAAGTGCAAGTAAGTAAACTTGATTACCTAACGAGAATATGACGGCTGATCCACTTCCCTGTGAATATAGAGAATTTGTTGGCGCTGACTGCACTCATCAATAATGCTCTACATTCACAATTTGGCACAACGGGTCCATCAGTGGAACTTGGCAAACGCCAACCAGCGCCTGGTCATGTCTCCTCGCGACGAGGCCAACTTCCAGGCATCTAGCGAATGTGGCTATTGTAAAAAAATTACTCGACGATAAGTTATGCGACCATTGTCACCTGTCCGACAAATTTCGATGCAATTAAACGTTTTTACTTCAATTTTCTCATTAGACAAGGGACTTGCAAGAAAGTAAAAAAAAAAACTTACGCGAAGGACAAATGAGAGTTGAAACTTTCTCATAATTAATTTTATACGCCTTTATTTTAAAAAATTCCCACGATTGTGGTGGTTGCCGTTGCTGATCGATTATAATTGATTAAATCAGGTTTTAATTCTTTAATCTGAAATTATATGTGTATTCATAAATGTAAGTTAGGATTCAGGGTGTTCTAAATTTAATAAGAACAATATAAATATATATGTATATGCCGTATCGTAATACCGGGAACCTTTCTTACCATATTTTCAATTACAGCATTCACGATTTCACACAAACTATGATGATCAAGCCAGTCGAACCTAGTTTGTTGATGTTTTTTATGTATTACATATGAGTTATCTGTTAAATGTATTAACATTTGAAGCCTGTCGTAACAACATCGTAAATTTTGAAGCAGATGAGGTGAAATTATATCTTCTATTCATTTATTTGAGTAAAATCATCACAAAACCATTAGTCTTGCATTTATAGTTTATCTAGGTCATTTTTAAAAGTTTTTTTAAAACTCCTGGAAACAAATATTTGTATGAAGCAAAATGATAACAGCAGTCTACAATAATGTTATTATCGAAAATATGGCTTGTAGTTGTTTTCTACAACGATACTAGAAAATTTCCTGTACGCGCATTTAAGTGAAAATGAGGTGAGAATGGCTCCCAGTCAGATAATTAAGCTTGTACGCGCACGTGCTGTTAAAATATACAGTAGGGTTGATGAAACTGTCTGACTGTCAAAAGTTTACATTACATGGAAAATAGAAAGCATCAAGTTCTACAGAATCTTTAATAGGTGATACATGTCTGTTTGTCTGTAAGAAACATGTAAATATTTTGTTTAAAAATTTAAACTAGCGTTGGTTCTGAAGAAGTGAAAATGATAAATAATTTGTTAGTGAAATGCATGACATGATGTAAATTTGTATTGCATTTTTTTATACAAGGGAACAGTAAAATAGTGAAATTCTAATGGTCAGTACGACATCATATATGTAGCACAATGGGGACGTGCAGGTTCGAATTCGGGCACAACTTAAAAGAAAAAAAACATTGATGAACACGATAATGAAAAACTTATTGCTTTATTTTGTAGAACGTGATAAACATTTTTTAGCATAAATGAAGCACAAACCTATAACTCATCTAACGAAAGTGCGTACATAATGATCATCTTTTATTACTAGTTCTTCTATTTGTGATTTTTTAATTAAACAAGTCAGCAAAACTTTCGCATGTGATAGGGAGCTCTGATGGTGATGTTTCATCAATGCGTGAGACAGACTTTTCACATTGATACGAGTACATTAAGTGCATAAGCTGGGTAGGAAATTAATCGTATACTTTCAACTAAGTTTTTGTCGCCTGCAACAAACGGCTATCGATTAAACACCATTTGATGTAGCCGACAAAAACTATCGAAAACCGAGTGACCTGTGCAAGTTCCTAGCTTCCGTTGAAATCAATTAGACTGCAGTATTATGCAGCACACCTCATCACACGTGGGAAAATTTACGAGTGCCAACATGATAGTAAACAGATATTTACCCTGTGCTGCACATCTACCTAAATAAAAGTCACGTGACACCGTCACGTGTTATTAACGGAATGCAACCCGACAGTAGCGAAATTTATGTATGCGATGATAACAGGAATCTGCTCTGGTAAACAAATAACGAATTAGGAATACAAAATTACCGATAGAGCTAGAGCATTAACAGCACATTTCATAAATATCAATGATTAAGTTTCTAAACCCACTTAGAGAAAACTTTCATTACAACAAGTTAGAGATAGTAAATTAGAGATGGATTTAAAGTTAAAGCAACTGCGCATGTACAAACCTACAACACATCTCATTTCACAAGTTAGGGTTAGACCAAACGCGCATGTGCCAACCTACACCTCATTTCGCAACAAGATATGGATAGAGCAACCATGCATGCGCCAAGAACCTACAACACTTCTACCACATTTAACACATGCAAACCAATCAAGACGGTATAGTCTAGGGGTTAAGGGGGAGGACTCACAGGCAATGGAATGATGTTTCAAATCTGACTTAGATAGTGTTAGAGATGGAATTATTTACTGGGGGGTTGTACATTATTTGGAGGGTGTTAGGATTTGCAGCTAGGGTTTGGGCATTATTTGGAGGGGTGAGGTGCAGCTAGCGGCAAGGGTTAGGGTTTTCCGTTACTTGGATGATTCCATTATTTGAAGGGTTGAGGTGCAGCTAGGCTTGAACATTATTTGGGTAGTCCCATTATTTGAAGGGTGTTAGGAATGGAGCTGCCCTCGGATAATTACATTATTTGAAAGGAGGTAAAAAAAAGAGGGGAGTCGGGCAACCCCAGAGGTTAAAGGTCAAAATAATGCAGTGTTCATACAATGTCTCTACTCTCCAACTTTTTCTAAATCAAAAGTACTGAAATATTTTGCACTTCTGGTGGCTTACAGTGTAGAGAATACCAAAGGATAAACGAAAATCAAACAGCTTCCTATATATGTGTGTGTGTGTGTGTGTGTGTGTGTGTGTGCGTGTGCGTGCGTGCGTGCATGCGTGTGTGTGTGTAGGGATAGGGAATATATATATATATAGGGATATATATGCATATATATATATATATATATATATATATGTATTATATATGTATATATATATGTATATATATGTATTATATATATATATTATATATATATATATATATATATATATATATATATATATATATAGGGATAAAAGACGATGTATATTGTAGCTTTGGTGCACTGTCCCAAAGTATAGAACGTTTATTACTAGAACGCAATTTAGTAGTCCAGTGAAAAGGGTGGAATCTTGTAACACTTCACTGGGGCAGGAATTGCAGGATGGCCGTAATGTATTAAAAACTTTTGTAAATCTGATAAAGGTATGAGTTTATTATTAAAACAATGTGTGATAACTGATGTTAAAAACATGAGATAATTTAGTATAGATTATAATGATATTATAATAATTTTAGAGTAAAACAGCTTGTTAAATAAGTATGTGCATAAGTAATACCTATAAAAACTTATATAGAAACGATAAACTTAAGTGATTGAAAAAATTGTTAATTAAAGCTACATTCCTTAACTTTCAAATTTGAATGTATTATGTGTTCGCCATGAATTCTATGTATGCAATAGCAAAATATTTATAACTACGTGGACAAATTTTGCCGCAAATAGAGGCTTGTATATGTGTAATCAATATGGTTTACATTTATATATATGTAAAGAATTATAATAATAATAAAATAAATTTTGGCTTGAGTTTTTATTTCTCTCCGGCTTCCCCAACAGATGTATTTTTCTCTAAAACAGGAGAGTCTATGCTTTCTTTATTAGGGATAGTCTGGGTTTCCGAGAGGACTTCTTTGACAGAAACACCAACGGAATTACGTTTCTTACCGATAGCTCTGAATTGAGCAATAATAATAACAATAAGCAGCCCTGTAACCACCGACATTGTCCAGAATCCAGACAGAGAGTTCCGTTCACTTTGCTTGGCTCGTGTTGCAGCAGTTAAAGGCTGTGCAACAGATCGGCTTTTAGAAGTTGTGATTATGGCTAGAGCGTAACAACACCGATTATCCCCTTCTTCCTGCTCTGCTTGGCTACGTCTACCACATGCCATCAAACCAACCTCAACCTTTCCTAGAATTGGGTTAGCCAGAAAAATGTCTCCATTCCCATTAATTGTTAAATTTTGATTATGGTTAATAATCGAGTACTGCATTTGTGTTTCAGAGCTGCTTGCAAACATTGCTTTAACATGACCCACGAGTGAGTTAAGAACACCTGTAGTGTTCATTTTATACACCTCCTGATCAAAAACAGGATTTTTTCTAAAATGTAATTGTTTTATTTTTATTTGAACAGCAGCTAAAGCTACTGCGTCGATATGCTCCTTACTTCTGACCTTGATCGTGCATTCAACATATTCGTCGGTGTACGAATGCAGTTGAGCTGTTGTGATTACACTTACAATAGACCTCTCCGGTAAACGTGGATTTAGGAATGTTCGCACTACTGCAAACGTTCGCATATGCTGCCCATCCTTTCCCACTAGTGAATAGGAAACGTCCGTTTCTGGATATGTACTTAGGACTACTTTGGTCAACACCGGTGTCCCGACAGGTTCATGAACAAAGGCTTCAGTCTGACCAGATATTCTCTCAAATTTTGCAGTGTGTACAATAATTTGCAAAGACAAGAGAGCTCTGGCAAACGTGGGTCTAGTTAAATGGAAGTGCTCTTCTGCTTGAATAAGAGTGAAATACTTAGCTGACCACATCAGTTCTGTTGCGGTTGAAACCCTTCCGTTATGGTCATCGACCCTAAAAGGGTTAGGCACGGATGCATAAGGAAATGTGAAGGCAACGGTGTATGGAAATTTGTAAAATATAGTTTCTTTAAGTGGATCCTTGTCATGAGCGGAAATTAGAGGTTCAATTATAATTTCTGTGCCTTTCTCTACCGAAAAGTTACGTTCTACAGTTCCAGTGTACTTCACAACAGAAAACTCGGGGTTTTGGTTGTTTATATTCTTAAAATTAACAAAAATTCGTAGGTGAGGTCCACCCCTTGTTGGTTTCTCTCTAGTCTCATAACGAACTAAACGTCTGACGTTTATTATAAAGGGCACATTCCAATCAGTGTTGGCATAAAGTCTTTGCTGCTCTTTCAAGTGAACGCTAATGTATGTCTTTTGTTTAAACGCCTCCTTTATTCTAATTTCGTAATCCTGATTGTCAGGACACTCACTCGTGCTCCAGTCTGGATTGTCAAACTTCTTTTGGTCTAGCACACATATTTTAACATATCTGGCATACATCCATGGGTCTTCATCTATTACGATAGTATTGAAAAGATTAGTTCCGGGAAGCGTGGTTTCGTCATAATAGATAAATTTATTGTTTAGATTGGGCTCAAAACGAGGCACAAAGTAATCAAAAGGGATAATTTTAATTGTGAGATATAAGCGAATGTAATTACGTCGGGGTGATTCAGTAGGAGCAATATTTTTATGGTGCCTGTCATCATGAACGCAGTCAAACTCCAATTCGAGTTTAGGCTCTAGCGCATCAAGTTCTTGAGGTTTATATTTTCTGAAGTAGTCTACCACGTTCTCTTTAAAGAGAATTGTATTTTCGCCACTCCATTTGTCATTATCCCACTGATAATGCGGCTTAGTGAATGCCTTCCAGTCGTTTTGCTGAGCATTTCTAGGAAATATCATATTAACCCCTTCGTCTTTGTTGAATGCAATGTTTATATCAATTAACTTACCAAGATTATTTGTGATATATATGTATGCTTTTTGCTTATATGTTCTACTATATCTATAATTCCAGGGGCGAGGATCTCCGTCAAATGTTTCACATCCACGTGGTTTTTTGTCTAAGATGATGTTTTTGTCAACATGCTGTGCAACGTTTGCTGTCCACAGTGTACTTGATAGAAAGAGAACAAACAACATTTCTGACAGGCGACAAACCACCATTACACTACAGTTTGCATATTGCTGATTGTCTAGTTTCTAGATATCGGCAAATAGTTCATCAGAAGCTGAGATCAGTGATTTCGAATCAATAATGTTTCGCGCTGTATTCTTTAGCGTTTGTTTTCGCTGTTCCATTGTTTACTCGCTTAGCTGTTGACGTAAGCAGAATTGTTTCTTCCAGTTTAAGATTTCAAAATTGTTTGGAATTCTCTTCCTAGGCTTCGCGTAAATTTTAACAGACAACCACGTCATTGTATAGCCCGGTTTGTTTCCTTTTCTAAAGAGCTACAAATTTCTGTCTGTCCCAAGAATAAGAATAGGAATGTTTTTTTGCACTCTTGGTTAGTGACAGTACTACATCAGTATACAAGAATATAATGCCTGATGCGAGGGTAACATACGACGTACATGTTGCCCTTATGCTAACATTAATCCTTATAATAGAATGTTGTACAGTTATCAGAAATATTAACGTAGAACAAAATTTAATGAAGGATTGAAAAATAGCAATAGGATGTACAAGTGAGTCTAAACGTACACTGTTAATCAAAACAAAGGGCTAAATGGATCTTAGTAGCTGTTAGGCAATATTTATATTACCTACCAAAGGCTTAATTTTTATAGTTCAAAAGCAAACACGCCGCTGGTGAAGGCCTTCTGGCTAGTTGAAGACTGCAATGCAATGCAAGTTAAGGTGGAATCATTATAATTTAGTGGAAGATGTGACTGTGAGGTGCAGTTTCATGATGAAGATTAGCTTGGTAATTCTTTTCTAACTCCCAGTGCCTCATTGTACAAGAAGCGACGAGACTCAGTAGCACTAAATTGCAATCAACACTGAATTTATTGAGGGAATGAACGGATAATTACTGAATTTTGGAAACCATCATACCAAGCTTGTTCAGAATATATATATATATATATATTAATTCTTTATTTGTCATAAAAATGGTTCACTCATTATAATAAAATTGAGTAAGCCTCAGCGTAATGTTAAAATAACCACACTGTTCAAGACAAATGCGTCCAGTGAATACTAACAAAGCTAAAGTGCAAAACTATATACAATAAATGAACATATTTACAAACATCATATTAAAATATTTTGACAAAACAATTTTACGAAAGTACATTAAATTTTACATGACGTATTTTACACTATATATACATTTGACATGACACAATTAACAGAAACATGCTTTACATTACATAAATTTCACTCATTACATTTACACTATTTATACATTTGACATTACAAAACTAACATAACACGTATTACATTACATAAGTTGCGTTATATGGAGTCAGGGGCGGGGGTAGATGAAAGTGGAGTCTGTGTAATTAGTATCAGATGCACAATGTGGAAGTTGAAACCTGTTATATTGATATTCCTTTAATTTCTTTTTAAAGTGGTGGAGAGATTCTATTTGTTTTATTTCACTGGGTAGTAAGTTCCATAAATGTATGGCCTGTTTTGATATAGAGTTATTTCCAAATTTATTGTTTACTGTAATTTGCTTTAAATTGTATGTTCTAGTGTTTAAAGTGGTATCAGGAATGAATGCTAAGGGATTGTTTATAAATGGATTGCTCAGTTTATTGATATATTTATAAAGAAATATCAGTGTTTTGTAATCTCGATAGGCTTCTAATATTGGTATCTTTGTGGACGTTCTTAAGCTTGTTGCAGAAGCAGCATGTTGTTTAGCAGTTTTGTTAGAGTAGCCATGAATTAACCTAAGCGCATAGTTTTGCATTGTATTTAGTTTTCTAAAGTTTTCATTTTTAACGTTTTGAAGTAAAGTGCAAGCATATAGATAATGTGGTAATATTAGACTTTTGTAGATGAGAATTTTTGTTTTCTTGGTTAGATGGCCTCTGATTTGGCGTAAGAATGTCGTGCTTAATGCCATCTTGTTGTGTATTTGATGAAACTGTTCATCCCAAGTGAGTTTATTGTCGACAGTAATGTGTAAAATTTTTACAGTTTTTGCTTGTTCTATGGAACAGTCACCTACTTTTAGTGTTGCATTAGAAGAAGTAATGTCATTTGATTTGGGTGATATTACCATAAATTCTGTCTTATCATCATTCATTTTTAAACCAAAATAGTTAAATGCTGCATTTATATTTGTTATGTCTTTTTCTAGATTATTTTTTGATGTTAGAAAGTCTGCGTGTGGTGTATAGATAGTTGTATCATCGGCACATTGTGTTAAGTCTGAATTATGTAAAACTAAATGAATTTTATTAACGTATAAACAAAAGAGTAAAGGACCTAAAGTCATACCTTGCGGGATGCCTCTCTGTGGTGTGTCCCATGTTGAAAAAGTGTGTTTGCTCAACTTGACTATTTGTTTTCTATTGTGTAGCTAATTATTAATTAGTTTGAGAGAAGTATAATCCAATCCTAGTTGGCGTAAGTTGTCTAGTAGTAAATTGTGATCGAGGCTGTCAAAAGCTTTACTTAGATCTAAAAATGCTGCTGTTGTATATTTACTTTTATTTAAGTTGTAACGCCACTTTTCAGTGGCGTCAATTATCGCGTCTGTTGTAGAATGTAGTTTTCTAAAACCAAATTGATGATTTGACAGTAAGTTATTATTTTCAATGTAATGGTTTATTTGGTTGTAGATAACTCTTTCAAATAGTTTGGCTAGTACGTGCACTACTGAGATTGGTCTGTAGTTTTTAGCGTCATCTTTAGCATCTTTCTTGTGTATTGGAGTTATGTTTGCTTGTTTACACACTGCTGGAAATTCTGAGCGCATTAAGACTTGGTTTGTGATATATGTTAGATGAGGTGTAATGATGCTGGCACAGTCTTTTAAGATTTTTATTGGCATGTCTGAGGGTCCACTTCCTTTATTTATATTTAAACTGTTTAATATTCTAAAGATGTCATATTCTGTGACGCTAGTAAATGAGAAAGTGGATTGTGCTACTGATTGGTTTTGTAGAAGCAAGAAATTGTAAAAAAGCTCGGACAGAGCCTGGATTTAAACTAGAAATTTTTCACTAACAAGTTCAACTTGTTATTAAGTCATTCGTTATCAGAAACAACAGCTTGCTTGTTCAAATCTAGTACCAGTTTTTTCTCTTTTTACATTTCCTTTTCTAACGTTTCCATGCAAAAAATCAACAATTGCGTGGACAATTCCACCACTGTGCAGTGCAGGAATTATGAAGAAATTTGTAATGATGGAACTATATATAAAGCATTTTATTTTAATGTATACCCTGCATTATTATTTGCCCAATATTTCTTTAAAACAGTAATAGTTTTAGCTGCTGTGTAACAGTTATTGTACCAGGCATTTATCTATTTATCAGTTAAAAATGATACTCGTTTCATAAACAGTAGCAGCATGTCGTTTATTTACCAAAAATAAAAAAACACTCTCTACAATCTTGGTTTTCTTCTTCTCCAGAAAACACAATCAATATCTTCCTTCAGAGAATAATACCCACTTCATTGAACAGACATAATGGTCACTGTTTAAAGATTAACAAAATTTGGGGACTGCTTGCTTCAAACAAACGAGATCACTTTGAACGAAGCCGCTCGTTTATGGAATCCATCATGGAATTGGTTCAACTTTTAACATTCTTTGTTGCCTTGTTTTCGTTGCTTCTCAGTCATGTGATGACGCAAATTACGCATGTGATTCAGATACAGATATATGTTACAAACTCTACACGGACGATACGAAAACTTTGGACAGACCAGATACAAAATGTAAGAATGATAATGCAAAGTTGGTGAAGCTTATATCTCAGCAATAAGGACGCTTGATGAATTTCCAGCAGCAGCAGATACAGGCAAATAATCATTACGAACAGAAGTCAAGAGAAGTACAAAAAACATGGCACATGATTAGTTCAATATAAACACACAAATTTGTGCTAATAACTCAAACGTGCAAGTAAGTAAACTTGATTAGCACAGAAAAAATGCATAATCATGGCAAAAATATTTACATCTTACTCCATTTATCATATCGCATATTTTCAAGAAAATATATTTATAAGTTTCTTAAATGTATTCACATTATCGGCTTGCTTTATTTTGCCGGATAAATTATTCCTTATTATAACACCATTATACATGACTGAAATTTCGCTACATTGGTTTTGTATTTAGGGATTTGGTCTACGAAATCCAATTTTTCACTTCTGGTTAGGCTTTGGACCACTTTTGGAGAATTTATTCTAGGTGCATGCTTGCCCCTCATTAAAACACAAGACTTAAACATTTCCACATAAAAGACTTAAAAATTTTCTACCACTCACATCCTAAGGGTTTGCGTCGGCAGTAACGCTGTATAAAACTTGCAAGTTTAAACTCCCACTATGACCGTTCGGTGCAGCCATTTTAATGCTGTGTGTGCTAGATTCACTTCTGTTCCATGTTTGGATTGGATTCCTGCCCATCCTTTATTACTACTCTCCTTTTTCCTGTTTGTTGGTGATCTTTCTACCACACGTGTTGAATGGTTACAGAATAATTTTCGCGCTCTTGGAAAAACATCGAATTGTGATTTTTCCTTGTTGCCCCCATTACGGGTTTCAGCTGTGTTTGAAGCTACAAGTTTCGTTGAAGCAAGTTTGAGGTCTTATGAATCAGTTTGTTATTTTAATGCTGCCTCAGACAAAGTGGCTTTTGTTTGCTCATCATTATCAAATTTCTCTGAGAGGAGACCAGATGGTTCCCTAGTAGTTTTACTAGCAGCCAAGAAACTTCGTCTTGTACGTCATCCGTCCAGGTAGATGATGATAGTTGCTAGTGGAGTTGCAAAAGTGCCGAATGTTCAGACTTACCAGTTTCCAGCAGAGTTTGGAAGCGTGAGGACAAAGAACTGCTCCGCCATTTGCTGACTCCTAGAGTACAGGAGTAAACATAGACGTTTTGGAGATACTCGATCCTTGTTTTGGTAGAGTCTGCAATGCGTGAGCCCCAGCATAATGTTTTGGTGTGGTTTCATAGCTTGGGGGTGTGTTCCTGGATAACTGGACCCACGATACCACGACCTGATAATAACCCATTGGTACAGTTGCAGTGACCATGAAATTCATCTTTGGTAATTATCCTCTCCTCTCTTACTATTACACCTAGGATGGGATTAATTATATTTTCGTTATATGTATGCATGTAACTGATTTATAGAGACATTATTTTGAAATTACTATTAAATAATTTTTGCGCAGTTTTATAAAAAAACATTATTGTTTGTTTTTACTCGAGTACCTCCTTGTTATTTTTAAGCACAAATGATAATGGCATAAAATAGCGTAGGTCTTAATCAAACTACTTGGACACTCGTTAAAAAATTCTGACAAAAACCCTTTGCCTTAAAAATTAGTAAGGAAGGGGTTTATAATCTTCCTTTTATTGTTTTTATCCACATGTTAGGAACTCTGGCGTGCTCGGAAAAGTAAAAGACAACACTTATTTCGCGTTTCTGGCAAAACTATTTATCCTTTTATATAATACACCATAGAGTGTCAAAAATGGTGCTCTTCACAACGAATTTTTAAGCTTTAGATTTCTGGAGGGTTTCCTAGCACTTTAAAAGCTGATAGGGACCTGATTTGTTTAACCTGTAATGCTAGAGAATTTCAAAGTAGAATTGCTCACTTTATTATAGCGTTGGTTCCATATTGGGTATTTGCTCCTATTTGTTTTAGATTACTTGTTCTGGAATTGACTACAAAAAAGTAACTATGAAATTGTACCGGAATGACCGCAATTAAACGACTGAAACAGGTTGTAACCTGTGAAAAATCTTAGACTTATTGTATTTAGCAATTATCGATTATGTTGATTTATGATGAAGCATTTATTCAAACGTCACGGTCGACTGACTTTCGATAGGCTATTTACGTTTTTGCTTCCAAGTTTCTGAAATGGCTTGCAGTACATGTGTACTAGGAAACACACCAAAGTAGGGACAATGTATGAACACTGCGTGATTTTGATATAGTTTCGATATATTATCGTAGGAAATTTATTACGACTCTTGACGTGTATTTGTGTTCATTCTAGACGAGCGAAAGAAAAAAATGAATTTGAGTGAAAAGTTTCGTGTTGACAGAAAAGTGCAACGCAGGTTAGTTTCTCGTTACAAATATTTAGTTTAGTTTAAACTTTAATTATTTGTAGCAGATTTATAAAACAGACTGCGTCTGATACAGGTATCTCTGTGGTGCAAATGCCGAGTGCAAACTGATAATAAAAGGAAAATGGACATCGCAATTAATAATTATCACAGTTAAAACGTTTGATTCGAGTACAATTGGCAAATATAAATATTTATTTATTTTACATGCACTAAATATTAATTTAATACACTTTTATGGAGCATATAATAAGTCCGCTTCTCTTTTTAAAGAGCGATGATGATGGGACGACGCAGTGTGCCGTCAACAACAACAACAACAACAATGGCAACGGAGCCCTCATTGTCGCGTGGGTTCAAGTCGGCGATCTGGACACTTCCATTTTCGAGAATAATTGCAAATGCAATGTATGTATGTATGTTTCTCATTTGTCACTCGATTTAAAAATGTATTTTGTTTTTTACAACTTACAGGCAGCAGTGTGGTGGTGGTGGTGGACTGGTGGTGATAGCCGCGATGGCGGTGACGATAATAACGAAATTGACCGCGAGATGACGTCACCTCGCACAGACGAATTCGTACAGTGAGTGACCTTTTTATTTCTAATTACCACTTGCTGTTATCAGCCGCAGAATTTGTCACATTAATTTGTAATGAATAAATGTTCGCAGGCTTTTCGGCATATGCATAATTATAGAAATGGTGCATTCCATCGTTTTTGTCACTGTTGCACGCGCAATCTTTTATCGTACATTACAGTCTCTCGTTTTATCGTGTAATGGCTGCGTAATATCTGATTTAACGGTGATTTTTGTTAGAAATGGTGAATGTGAATTGTTTGTTTGTTTTTAAGGAAACCCTTAGTACCAGGCCAACCAACCATCAACGTTGAGGGATGCGACAACAGCAGTAGCACCGACCCTAGCAGCAGCAGCACAAGCGGCAGCAAGCACGTCATTGCAAAACTCTCACAGTGATGGCAGAAGCAGCGATGGCGACAATAATGGCGACTACAACTTTCCACTTCCAGGCGAAATGCGGGTCCACCTGAAACATTTTTAGATCCAGAGAGGTAGGTGTCATAACTTTCGTTAAATATTACGTAATCTACATAGTTCTTTTTTTGTAACTATCGTGGTTGATGACGATGATGATGGTGATGACGGTTA
Source organism: Tubiluchus corallicola (assembly GCA_030141605.1). Classification (NCBI taxonomy): domain Eukaryota; kingdom Metazoa; phylum Priapulida; class Priapulimorpha; order Priapulimorphida; family Tubiluchidae; genus Tubiluchus; species Tubiluchus corallicola. The sequence continues at coordinate 106,266 of JAQGDQ010000471.1, forward strand.
TGACGACGATAATGTTGATGATGATCGTGTTTTGGGAAAAATTATTATTATTATTATTATCATTATTTTGTAAACATATGGAAAATCATAAATATTACGTAAACATACTGTATACTTTTCAATAATGCGTGTGTGTGTGTTTGTTACTCACAATCGCTAAAAATGGTCATTTTTTTCCTTTTCAATAGGACACGAATTTCGTCTAGTGGAGAGTGGTCATGGAAGAGTGTTGCAAGTCTGGAGGAGCCAGGTCTCAGGTATAGATGCCGAATTGGTTTTAGATGATTTTTCTGCTGCCATTGAAATGTGAGGCGATGCACGTTTTGAAACTGGTCGTGGCCTTAAAATTCTGGTCAACTTGGCTGCCACCATAAAACATCTGTTGGAGGATGGCAGACAGGACAAACATCTCGAGCGGAAAAGGGATTCGTACTTTAATTCTGGCTTTTACGATTTTCTGGATGGCAACTGGTATTACAAACCAGGAGTACCAATGTGGGAAATTTACAATCTTTCCACTACAACAAATATTTAATAGTATGATGAACTTCGAACCTTGCTTAGTATGATGAACTTTGAACCTTGCTTTAATATAACGAATGTTTTAAGATGTATTGTACCATATATATACACCAAAGCAAGATCACCTATTAGAATGAATATTGTATTGTATTCTAAACCGTGTATTTTCAATGTTGTAACCGTATTTTAAAAGTCGATTGATTGAAAATATGTTCATCATAATGTTATTATATATAGATATAGACACCCTGAATTTCTATATTCGACTTATATTATATGTTGTTAAGCCCATGTATAGCAATTATAATCAACAAACATAATTGCTTCAGCGTGTATAATACCTTAACATATATATTCGTACGTATCATACCGTGTATATCGTATATTATATGTTGTAAAATATAAACCTTGATATAATCGAACATTGGCGCAGCGCGCCTATTTTCTTCATACTAAAAGTGCATTCGGTTGCCTAGAAATTTTGGAACTTATGTTATAGTTGTGAGTAATTTCAAATAATCAATGCCATGTATTTGATCACCGTGTTAGTTAACGGATGTTTATGATAAATATTTAATGTTGTCACGTAATACTTGATGTAGTTTAATCAGCCAGCCCCGAGAGAATAAATTCTTTATTAGGAAGAGAGGAGTAAAGAGAATCTATTAATATATGTTAAATGTCAGATAATTAAGCTACGAAGAGTATTCACGAAGCCAGACCCCAAATAAGGAAATTAAGGTGCGGCATCACGTGACTGCTCATTCGTCAGACTTCCAAATAAGGAATTTCCCATTTTGTCAGACTGCGCACGCAGCCTGCCAAGCAGAGGCCCAGGGAGTCAAAGAGATCAGGGGGCTTTTGGCATTGCTATTTATCTTCTTATATTGTGATGTTACTTAATAAATGTGTTATTTCCTAATCAAAGTCTTATAGCTTTGCCATTGCTCCATAAACAGCTACACACATCGCTCACATACGTACTACCACTATACAACCAAGCATAATAATTTTACTATTTGCAATTATTGTCGATAATGGAATTGTCCAGATTACCGACCTGTGCCCGCCCAATGATGAGGGTTCAGTTGTCATTATTGTTGCTGTTGCTGATGATGACACACTGCGTCGTCCCATCATCAACGCTCTTTAAAAAGAGAAGCGGACTTAATATATGCTCCATAAAAGTGTATCAAATTCATATTTTGTGCACGTAAATAAATAAATGAATAAATAGATATTTGTATTTGGCAATTGTACTTGAATCAAATGTTTTAACGACTGGAGTGTGATAATTCTTAGCTGCGATGCCAATTTTTCTTTTATTAACAGTTTGCACTAGGCACTTGCACTGCGGAGATACCTGTGTCAGACACTGTCTGTTTGTAGTGAAAATCCACTACAAATAATTAAAGTTTAAACTAAACTAAATATTTGTAACGAGAAGCTAACCTGCTTTGCGCGTTTGTGTTAACACGAAATGTTTCACTCAAATCCATTTTCTTTTTTCTTTTGCTCCTCTAGAATAAACACAGATACTTGTCAAGAGTCGTAATAAATTTCCTTCGATAATATACCGAAACTTTGCACATAAAACTGGAGTAAACAAATTTGGAAAAGAGACAAATTTACGAACAAGCTGCTTTAGGATGACAAAAGTGTACTCGCCTATTCGAATGATAAAAAACATGCAGTTGCGAGATACATTCCGCTTTCGTCAAACCACAATGCTAGCTTGCTTATTAACACGCACAAATTGGGTTCACTTTTTGCGAAAAAATCGGATGCGACTGCTCTCGACGGTAGATTGCTTATTAATGTGAGCAGAGCGCATCTGAGCGTGAATAAGAAACCTACCAAACCAGGTGGGAACTTGCACTGGGGCTGCCAATCATGATAGCACGCCAAATTACCTGATTGGAGGTGAGAAGTGTGTGGGCGTGGCAACTAACATGAAGGTTACATGAAAGTTGAATATTTTTCACACTTTCATTTAAAAAACCAATTAAAACTTTCCCACGCTTTCATTTTCATACAGAAATCATATTTTCACACGCTTTCATTTAAAAAAGCAATTAAAACTTTCCCACGTTTTTATTTCAATTTTCTCATTAGACAAGGGATTTGCAAGAAAGTAAAAAAAACTTAAGCGAAAGACAAATAAAGGTTAAAAGTTTCTCATAATTAATTTTATATGCCTTTATTTTAAAAAATCCCCATGGCTGTGGTAGTTGCCATTGCTGATCGATTATAATTGATTAAATCAGGTTTTAATTCTTTAATCTGAAATTATATGTGTATTCATAAATGCAAGTTAGGATTCAGGGTGTTCTAAATTTAATAAGTACAATATAAATATATATGTATATGTCGTTCCATAATACCAGGAACTTTTCTTACCATATTCTCAATTGCAGCATTCACGATTCCACACAAACTAAGATGGTCGAGCCAGTCGAACCTAGTTTGTTGATATTTTTCATGTATTACATATGAGTTATCTGTTAAATGCATTAACATTTGAAGCCTGTCGTAACAACATCGTAAATTTTGAAGCAGATGAGGTAAACTTATATCTTCTATTCCATTTATTTGAGTAAAATGATCACAAAACCATTAATCTTGCATTTATAGTTTATCTAGGTCATTTTTAAAAGTTTTTTAAAACTCCTGGAAACAAATATTTGTATGAAGCAAAACGATAACAGCAGTCTACAATAATGTTATTATCGAAAATATGGCTTGTAGTTGTTTTCTACAACGATACTAGAAAATTTCCTGTACGCGCATTTACGTGAAGGAAAGTCGGGTAACGACACCACGTGAGAACGGCATGTGACAACTAATCGAAAACCGAGTGACCCGTGCAACCTCCTAGCTTCTTTTGAAATCAATTAGACTGCAGTATTATGCAGCACACCTGATTACACATAGGAAAATTTACGAGTGCCACCATTATAGTAAGCAGATATTTACCCTGTGCTGCTGGTGCACATTTACGTGAATGAAAGTCACGTGACACCGTCACATGTTATTAACGGAACGCAACCCGACAGTAGCGAAATTTATGTGTGTGATGATAACAGGAATCTGCTCTTGTAAACAAACAACGAATTAGGAATACAAAATTATCGATAGAGCTAGAGCATTAATAGCGCATTTCACAAATATCAATGATTTAGTTTCTAAACCCACTTGAGGTGCTACTTGCCGATGTGAGACTGTACACAACACGCGATTGGTTGTCTGATAGAAAGCGACCAACCAGTGAAGGCTGCTCTGTATCCCAGTTCCTGATTGGCTCATGTACCGTGGAATTTGTTTTCTTGTACACTATTTGTGGAATTTTTGCTAGAGACTGAATTTATTCAAGCCCTATGATGCCACCCAAACGTGTAAGTATTAAATAAGTATAGCGTCCCTACTTCACGGAAATTCATTTATCGCAGGTGAACCTGGAACGGAACACCCGCGATAAGTGAGAGAACACTGTACACACACACACACGCACGCACGCACGCACGAACGCACGCACGCACGCACACACACACACACACACACACACACACACATATATAGGGAAGGGAATATATATATAGGGATAAAAGACGATGTATATTGTAGCTTTGGTGCACTGTTCCAAAGTGTAGAACGTTTATTACTAGAACGCCAATTAGTAGATCCAGTGAAAAGCGTGGAATTTTGTAACACTTCCCTACTTCACGGAAATTCACTTATCGCAGGTGAACCTGGAACGGAACACCCGCAATAAGTGAGAGAACACTGTACACACACACACACACACACACACGCACGCACGCACGCACGCACGCACGCACGCACGCACACACACACACACACACACACACACACACACATATATATAGGGAAGGGAATATATATATATATAGGGATAAAAGACGATGTATATTGTAGCTTTGGTGCACTGTTCCAAAGTGTAGAACGTTTATTACTAGAACGCCAATTAGTAGATCCAGTGAAAAGCGTGGAATTTTGTAACACTTCACTGGGGCAGAAATTGCAGGATGACCGTAATGTATTAAAAACTTTTGCAAATATGATAAAGGGATGAGTTCATTATTAAAACAATGTGTGATAACTGATGTTAAAAACATGAGATGATTTAGTACAGATTATAATGACATTATAATAATTTTAGAGTAAAACAGCTTGTTAAATAATTATGTGCATAAGTAATACCTATAAAAACTTATATATAAACGATAAACTTAAGTGATTGAAAAAATTGTTAATTAAAGGTACATTCCTTAACCTTCAAATTTGAATGTATTATGTGTTCGCCATGAATTCTATGTATGTAATAACAAAATATTTATAACTACGTGGACAAATTTTGAGGCAAATAGAGGCATGTACATTTGTAATCAATATGGTTTACATTTATATATATGTAAGGAATTATAATAATAATAAAATAAATTTTGACTTGAGTTTTTATTTCTCTCCGGCTTCCCCAACAGATGTATTTTTCTCTAAAACAGGAGAGTCTATGCTTTCTTTATTAGGGATAGTCTGGGTTTCCGAGAGGACTTCTTTGACAGAAACACCAACGGAATTACGTTTCTTACCAATAGCTCTGAATTGAGCAATAATAATAACAATAAGCAGCCCTGTAACCACCGACATTGTCCAGAATCCAGACAGAGAGTTCCGTTCACTTTGCTTGGCTCGTGTTGCAGCAGTTAAAGGCTGTGCAACAGATCGGCTTTTAGAAGTTGTGATTATGGCTAGAGCGTAACAACACCGATTATCCCCTTCTTCCTGCTCTGCTTGGCTACGTCTACCACATGCCATCAAACCAACCTCAACCTTTCCTAGAATTGGGTTAGCCAGAAAAATGTCACCATTTCCATTAATAGTTAAATTTTGATTATGGTTAATAATCGAGTACTGCATTTGTGTTTCAGAGCTGCTTGCAAACATTGCTTTAACATGACCCACATGTGATTTAAGAACACCTGTAGTGTTCATTTTATACACCTCCTGATCAAAAACAGGATTTTTTCTAAACTGTAATTGTTTTATTTTTATTTGGACAGCAGCTAAAGCTACTTTATTCACAGGCTTCTTAATTTTGGCCTTGATCGTACAGTCAACATATTCGTCGGTGTATGAATGCAGTTTAGCTGTTGTGATTACACTTACAATAGACCTCTCCGGTAAACGTGGATTTAGGGATGTTCGCTCTACTGCAAACATTCCCATATTCTGTCCATTGTTTCCCACTAGTGAATAGGAAACTTCCGTTTCTGGATATGTACTTAGGACTACCATGGTCAACAAAGGTGTCCCTACAGGCTCATGACTAAACGCTTCAGTCGGAGCAGATATTATCTCAAATTTTAGAGTGTTTACAATAATTTGCAAAGACAAGAGAGCTCTGGCAAACGTGGGTCTAGTTAAACTGTAGCGTTCTTCTGCCTGAATAAGAGTGAAATACTTAGCTGACGACATCAGTTCTGTTGTGGTTGAAACCCTTCCATTAAGGTCATTGACCCTAAAAGGGTTATGCACGCATTTATAAGGAAATGTGAAGGCAACGGTGTATGGAAATTTGTAAAATATAGTTTCTTTAAGTGGATCCTTGTCATAAGCGGAAATTGGAGGTTCAATTAAGATTTCTGTGCCTCTTTCTACCGAAAAGTTACTTTTTACAGTTCCAGTGTACTTCACAACAGAAAACTCGGGGTTTTGGTTGTTTATATTCTTAAAATTAACAAAGATTCGTAGATGAGGTCCACCCCTTGTTGGTTTCTCTCTAGTCTCATAACGAACTAAACGTCTGACGTTTATTATAAAGGGCACATTCCAATCAGTGTTCTTATAAAGTCTTTGCTGCACTTTCAAGTGAACGCTAATGTATGTCTTTTGTTTAAACGCCTCTTTTATTCTAATTTCGAAATCCTGATTGTCAGGACACTCACTCGTGCTCCAGTCGGGATTGTCAAACTTCTTTTGGTCTAGCACACATATTTTAACATATCTGGCATACATCCATGGGTCTTCATCTACTACGATAGTATTGAAAAGATTAGTTCCGGGAAGCGTGGTTTCGTCATAATAGATAAATTTATTGTTTAGATTGGGCTCAAAACGAGGCACAAAGTAATCAAAAGGGATAATGTTAATTGTGAGATATAAGCGAATGTAATTACGTCGGGGTGATTCAGTAGGAGCAATATTTTTATGGTGCCTGTCATCATGAACGCAGTCAAACTCCAATTCGAGTTTAGGCTCTAGCGCATCAAGTTCTTGAGGTTTATATTTTCTGAAGTAGTCTACCACGTTCTCTTTAAAGAAAATTGTATTTTCGCCAATCCATTTGCCATTATCCCACTGATAATGCGGTCTAGTGAATGCCTTCCAGTCGTTTTGCAGAGCATTTCTAGGAAATATCATATTAACCCCTTCTCCTTCGTTGAATGTAATGTTTATATCAATTGACTTACCAAGATTATTTTTGTTATATATGTATGCTTTTTGCTTATATGTTCCACTATATCTATAATTCCAGGGGCGAAGATCTCCTTCAAATGTTTCACATCCACGTGGTTTTTTGTTTAAGATGATGTTCTTGTCAACATGCTGTGCAACGTTTGCTGTCCACAGTGTACTTCCTAGAAAGAGAAGAAACAACATTTCTGACAGGCGACAAACCACCATTACGTTACAGTTTGCATACTGCTGATTGTCTAGTTTCTAGATATCGGCAAACAGTTCGTCAGAATCTGAGATCAGTGATTTCGAATCAATTATGATGTATTCATATCATGTATAATACTTTAGCCTTTGTTTCAATCCATTGTTTACTCTCTTAGCTGTTGACGCAAGCAGAATTGTTTCTTCCAGTTTGAAATTCCAAAATTGTAGGAGAAAAAACTGTTTTACCCTATTCTAATTTATTCTACACGCATGCTTGCTCTACATTAAAACACAAGAAAATCTTCCACTTACGTAAAGCTTAAAATTCGTGTTGAAATTGTAAATTATTCACATACTAAGGAGTTTGCGTCGGCAGTAACGCTATATAAAACTTGTAAGTTTAAACTTCTACGATGACCGTTAGGCGCAACCATTTAAATGGTAGGTCGTCTAAAACAAGTTTAAATGACATTGTGCAAGGTTTGAAAAAATAATCAGAGTATTCGTAGCACATTTGTTACTAGCAAATAAAATTTTTAATTACTGTATATTGTCAATAAGATTAAAAACACTTATTGGGATGGTGCGTGGTGCAGCCTGGAGGGTGAGCCAATGACATTTTACCAATTGGCACGAACATCTTAAACTATTATTTCTAGTTGCATAAGTCTTTCCAGCAGGAAAGCGGAATACTAAGTAATATAGATTTGCATGAAAAGTTTTTAGGACATAATTTAAAGTTTCCTTTTCTTCCATTGATTTACGTTGTGCGTATACGTCGTTGTGTAATGGCGCCGTCTTAACAGTATTGAGTTTTAAAATGAAATACAAAAATTCCTTTCAATGTAAGTGCGATATATGCACAAAGATTCCGTAAAGTAATATAATTTTTAAGGCAAGTTTTCTGAAACCTATTTCTTGTTCTGGTGCCCCTTTTCTTGTCATTTAAGAGGACTGGCGTATGGATACTAAAGTACCTTTCTTAATCGGACACACTGTCATTATTTTATTAAATCACAAAACACACTCTTCATAAATGAAACTTAAAAGATTCGCCTTGAAATTTTGTACACTTACTCGCTATCTTATTGCACACAGGACCACGTTGCCAGTAATGTTGCATAAAACTGGTGCATATTTAAATTCCCGTGATGACTGTTGGGCGCTGGCATTTTGACGATAAGTCATGTGAACGGCATATAGCAAATAAACAGTTACTTAGGAGACACTATAAATTTAGAATTCATATTTCGAATGTAAAAAGTTCCCGGCTCCCAGAAATTGATCTGCCTTATTGCGCTTTTACAGTCTGGCTACGCCCCTAAATAGGATGGTTTGTGACGCTATTACTGTAGGCATGCATGTTTGCGTGAGTTTAGAATATGTTTTTATACCGCTGATGTGTAATAGTTAAGGTGACGCATTGTAGTGTGTAACGTAACGAGATGAAATACTATGAAACGTAATGTAATGCATCTTAAAGTACTATAACGGTCATCAATGATTTTACAGTTCGCATATCCTGCACAATTTAAAAATATTAAGTAACCTGACACTGATCACGACGAGACGCTAATTACGCCTGTTTTGCATGCAATTTAAGCGGATGATCTAGCAAAGCAATTGCTTGGAATCATGTTTACGGTGTCGTGCTAGCGAAACTTTTGTGGGATCAGTCGTGTATGCCGATGATATTGCGCAAATGGCTGATTCACATAGTCACCTTAAGAAAATGTTGAAAACCTGTGAAATACATGGCCGAAGGTGGTCTATTGCATTTAGTAGTGAAACTTGGTTATTATATATATGTAATGCAGGTCTTCATGTTAGTAAAACATTTTTTGTGGCAAAAGACTTATTTAGAAGGAGAAAGTCACATACTTAGGAATTGATGTAAAATCTTATAAAAAATTTAAAATCGACAACGTCATAAATAAAAGCAAATCTTGTGCATCGTTGAATTCGATATTGTCAACTCTAGGAAGGAGATGTAATGACATGGCGTCCAAAACGCTGATAAATTCATATTGTTAACCAATTTTGTTGTACGCAGTAGAAGTTAATTCATTATCGTTTGAGCAAGAAAATATTTTAAAGTTTGCTGAAACACAGCCTATAAGAAGGATTTTAACTATAGAGGTAATGAGAGTGTCAAGATTTTAATGAACTACTGTGGCACGGTGCCTGCAAACTTTCTAATTGATTGTATGAAATTACGTTATTTAAATGTTCGATTATATACGATCATTGTCATTTTTAAAAATTCTTTATTTTATGCATATACCACCTTTTTCTTGTTATCTTTGTTATCTGTATGTAATGACACGAAATTAAATGGTGATGATGATGATGATGATGATGATGACGACGACGATGATGATGATGATGACAACAACAACAATAATAATAATAATAATAATAATAATAATAATAATAATAATAATAATAATAATAATAATAATAATAATAATCTCTCTCCTCCCCCCTCTCTCTCTCTTTCTCTCTCTGCTCTTTTCTTTTACAGTAGTAAAATAAATTACTTTACGCCTAATATTTAACCAAAAATAAATCTTCACGAAACAATCCTAAGCTTTTGTGCGTTGTATGCTACAAAACTGGCATAAGTATGATACCTTTTTGAAAACAGAAATTTTTAGCTTTACTTAATGTACAGACAGAATGGTTTTCTGTTTTGTCGTTGGTTGGAAAATTGCGCTCATTTACTGTTTACTGAATTCACAGGGCCTTCATTATGGGCACTCTAAATCCTAGTATTAAATCATCTATGTCGTTATCAAAATTCAGACTTTGTCACAGGACATAGAAAATATCAGTCATAATGATGATTAGTACAGCTTAATTAGCCTTGATTAATACATAAAGAAGTTCATATTATCACATCAGCAGTCTAATTTCGTCTTATTGGTTTTCCTTTGTTGTGACGTAATCATGATAATAATAATAATTAGTCGTAACTCATAAATGTCGAAAAAATTAAAATTTGTATACTAGATGTTACACATATTTGTTTTTTAGACACAACAATTTCATTGTTGGCAATAAATTTCATAATTAAAAGCTCCCTTTGAATTCAAAAGCGTTGTTTCAAGGAAGATATTTAAAAAAAACATTTTCGACATTTTTACGAGTTCCTTTTACAAGTACCTATGACGGAACGTTCAGACTTGTCAGTTTTCTCTCTGACTGTAATGTTTAGAAGTAACTGGCAAGCAAGTTTTAAAACACGTTTGCACATGCCTATAGCGAGAAAACTCATTAGTTTGAACACTCCGTAATATTTATTTGAAAATATATTTGAGTATAATCTAACATTTGAGAAGAAATAAATCTGTAAAACACAAAAGAATGTAAAAAATGTTGAAGTAATATAATGAACTTTGACTTGTTGAAAAGTTAAAAAATTAATAAAGGAAACAAAGTACAGTATATAATGGCTGAATGTTATGCTAACACATAAAATAAATTTCTAAACATGCTCGTTGACACCTGGAGCTTGTTTAGGATGACGACCATCATTACAGAGAATTATACCCCAGATCGTGGCTTCTATTACACTCCCGCACGCATTCATGTACTCACGCACGCACGCACGCACGCACGCACACACACACACGCACACATGCGCGCGCACACACACACACACAAGTACACCAATTAATTAAACTTTGATGTACTTTGATGACTGTGACTGTGGTAGTGTTGCTGATTATAATAATAATAGTGATGCTGCTGCTGATCATGATAGTGATGATGATGATGACGACGACGACGATGACGAAAATGATGATGAGGACGATAATATGATGATGATAGTGACAATTTTATATGCAGTTTTTCATACACTTTTTTGTACTCTGCTAGCTTATATTCGACAGGATTGCAAATAAAAAAATGTAGAATGGTTGTGGCGGGACGAAAACCTAGCTAATTATTAAAGACAATTTTTTAAAATGAGACAGTGAACCAGCAGGTTGTCTTCGTCCGATTCGAATGTGTGTACGACCTTCCTCAAGGAGGTAAATAGATGGAAAGAGGATGTGCTAGATGGAATTGCTCAGAAACAGTTTCTCCAGAGATCTTCATAATGGCTACACACGCACACACACGCACACGCACACGCACACGCACACGCACGCACGAACACACGCACGCACGCACACGCACACACCACACACGCACTCGCACACGCACACGCGCACGCGCACACGCGCACACGCGCTCACGCGCACAAGCGCTCACGCGCACACGCGCACACACGCACACACACACACCACACGCACGCAAGCACGCACACTAATTAATTAAACTTTGATAACAAACGTGAAAAAAGAAATGTGGAAAAATTATAATACAGCCGAGATTTGAACCAGACACTTTCTGCTTAAATTGATGACGCCTTAGACCACTAAATATACGCAGACGTCCCTAGTTCAAATATAGGCTGTATTCTATCATTTTCACATTTCTTACCTTTAAAGTTTGGAATCAAACTTTAATTTATCGTGGGTTTGTAACGTCATCATAACAGTTTTGACATTAAGATTATAATAATTAAAAAATAGTGTGATATTTCTTATTCGATTTTTAAGGCAAAATAGGATAATTTTTCATACCGTACACGATTTTGTTGTGCAGCACAGTAAAAAGTATACATTTTAATACCTATAATAATGCCAGAGTGTTTGTGACAATTAAATGACAGCTTAAAAACTTAATTAATGGCGGGCGAGCCCAACTAGTGATGACATCACAAATGAACATAATTTTTAACAACATAAACATACGATGAGCGTGCTGCACGCGTTTGTGAAAGCGAAAATGTACTATATATATATTAATTCTTTATTTGTCATTAAAACGGTTCCCTCATTATAATAAAATTGAGTTAGCCTCAGCGTAATGTTAAAATAACAATACTGTTCAAGACAAATGCGTCCAGTGCATACTAAAAAAACTAAAGTGCAAACTATATACAATATAATGAACATATTTACAAATACCATATTAAAATATTTTTACAAACAATTATAGGAAAGTACATTAAGTTTTACATTACATAGTGCACACTATTTATACATTTAACATTACGAAACACGAAACTAACATAACACGTATTACATTACATAATTTTTTTTTTAAAAATTTCATTTTTAATCATTATATGGAGTCAGGGGCGGGGGTATATGAAAGTGGAGTCCGTGTAATTAGTATCAGATGCACAGATGTACTACGGTACAACATTCAATTGGGCTTGGTTTACATTTAATTTAAGTAAATTAATACAAACTACAGCAGTTAGTGTATGCAATGATATCCACGGCAGAAAATATTTTGTGTTCAGCAAAAATTTTTAGGGTGGTGGGGGTCGTTGTTGTTTCCGTTCTTCGATATTAGATCCACATATTTTTCTAAGTATTATTCTAAGATTTTCATTAAGTTTCTTGTTGTCAAGTACTTGTGGGCTCCATATTTTTTAGCTCAGGGCTCTTTAAATCTCTGACCTTGCCTTTTTTCTCGTAGGCGAAGTAATTATAAAAAATCTCTCTTTTCGTTGTGGCAGCGTGAGAATCGACTATCCACTGAACATAATTCAAGGTCACTGTTGAAGTATATAAACCAACGTAGGGCACAAGTCAAGATCAAGAGGGTGACGGTTCGCTTGGAGAAGCTCTGAGCGTTCATCATGGAACTTTTTCCACTTTTGCTGGTTTTTTGCTGCATCGCTTTTGTGGTTTCTCACCCATGTCTTGAAGATTACACACTTGTACAATTTGATGATAAAACAGAGAAGTGTTACAAGCTTTTAATGGACAAAACGAGAAATTTGAAGCAAGCCGGGCAAGAATGCAAAAAAGATAAGAATGCGGATAGAACAAAAGCAGAACTGGTTACCGTTTTATCTCAGGAAAAAGTGAACAAACTAACGACCGATTTGAATCTGAATGAACTCTTGTCGAACTCAGCAGCTATGGGTGAGTTCACATTTTTCACTAATTTCTACTTCTACATATTATCGATTATGAATTATGAATCGTCAGGTGTTAGACATTGGTTGCATGGGTGATGCGGTGGCAGGACCGGATTAACGCATAAGCAGAGTAAGCACGTAAGCAGAGTAAGGCTGGGGGGGCACCAAACTAGCAAAAAATAATTTGAAAACAGATAAAATTTTAATAAAGTGAGTTAACGACCATAAACGTCTTACTCAGTTCAAAATGTGAGAATGATCAATTTTTTGTTGTTCTTGGCCGGCATATTAACTTATTTAATTAAAATTTCATTTTGACGTCATGTGATACCCCAAAATCATGACCCAGATGAACTCTGATATATATGAAACTCTCTCACCAAACTCTTCTATCTGGCTAGCTCTCTCTCTCTCTGTCTCTCTTTCTCTCACTCTCTCTGTTTCTCTCTCTCTTTCTCTCGCTTCCTCCCTCTCCACGTGACGTTTAATGTTTCCTGTCTCCAGGAGCTCATGTCATAGCAATCGTCATTGTCTTTCTCCTTCCTCAAGATTTGACCATTCTGACCAATGAACTCTCATCTTCTCTTCATTATCTCATTACTAATATTGTTTATCCCGGCTCTTGTGATTGGCAGTAGTAGATTGTAAAATGATTTAGTATTTATCACGGCGCACTAATTCTAATATTTGTATCTTATTTAATTATAGGTCTATACCGTTTTTTGTAGGTTTCTGGACTTCGGAAAATGTGGCTGAAACAGCAATCATGTGGGATTCTCTTGATGACATTCTTCGTTTGAAGTGTGAGAAAAATGAAAACGAGTTTAATTTTAATGTGCTTGTAAAAATGAAGACCGAGAGCGTATCTCTGGGTAAGAAGAAAATGGGTTTAGCACTGGGTGAGGGAAACGGCGTTGGCACGTGGTATTTCGCCCCTGAAAATGAAAAATTTTATGCGATTTGTGAATTGCCAACAGAGGAAAATTAAACCCAAAATCACTTTTTAGTGCACATGTCTGTCACCACTCTCATTTTTCAGTTTTAATGGTATAGGTGAGTTTGTCACTTGTTTGGTCTCCACATGGCTTCCAGGTAATCCAGAATTAATAGTATCCAAAAATTCTGTGGGTTTCAAAGCCGCTTAAATATGCCGATGCCCAAGGACACACTTCAAACGTCGCGAAATTTTGGGGCTAATTTTGCTCTCGTTGAATACAAAGAAGTCCTAAATATTTTAGATAAACGTGTTGTACAGATTAATTGTTAGGATAAGTGCTATTAGAATTTGTAAATTGATATTTTCTGTTAATTGTAAGCAGAGCATTTTAATAATAGTTAAACAAGACAAAAGGCGTATCCAGGTGAGAAGCGAATACCCGAAGCTGCAGCTCATTCTTAACTACAACGCTTGTATATTAATTTGTAGTCATAAATTTGTTAGTAATTATACTAATCTTTGTTTTTGTTATGTGTTTGTGAATACTTTGTGTTAAATTTACCGAGCAAAAGGAAAAATGAAAATAAGTGTTTTAGTTTTTGCACACTGTCTGTAGTACTGCCACAAACAACTTGCGAACTCGAGCAGTAAGTACTTAGGAGTTAGGATACGCTTAGCTAGGACTGGATTTCCAGATTTAAAAAGGTTCTCCAGCTTCCAGAAGTCGATGGGCGTTAACATTTTAGCTAGGCTCGTTACGGTAAATATTCGCTATTATTGTAGGCCTATGTTCTTGTATTACATCTACAGTTATGATTTTTAAACAATTGTAATATAAGCTAATGAAATAAAATGTAGCGTAACGTTACGTAATGTAGAATAAAAGCATTTTAACTTCTGTTGCGGGATACAAAAGAAAATTTATTAGTATTTTTTTTGCACAAAATGTACATGATGTACGTCTCACAAGTCGCTGTTCACTTTTCATATTTTTAAGAAAGGAAAACGTTTGAACATTGAGACATATGAACTAAAACCTTGGGCAATTTTTTTAGTCAAATTAAATAAAAATCTGAAAAGAACTACTGCAATAGTAAGCTTTGCGATTTTGGCTACTTATTCAGGGACCTCAAGACACCGCAGAGACCAATTCGTTATCAAATCGAGTAAATTTTGCATTGAGACAGTCTCTCATAGTTCATGAGTGGTGTGGAAGGGTTACACTTTGTTGAAAAACTACATTGTTAATACTAAGATAATAATGCAGTCCATATGCGCTTGACAAGAAAAAGACTAATAAGGCTAAATAAATTTTGTCAGGTTTACTCGGTCTTATATCACCTCAAGCTAAAAATAACGTGTCACGCAAGAACCCTGGGACAGATTTCCACAGATCTGACTAACTTACCCAAGTTGCGCTGAATGGGCGCCTTCGGAATTTGTGCTTGCAGGCATGATTTGGTTCATATATATATGGTTATATATTAACTTTTGTTTATTGAGCGTATTTATCACATACACATGGTGGACAGTAATAATTTTGAAAAAAAGACACGGCTCATACTCAGTACAAAGTCATAAAACATTAATCCTATATATAGGGTATTGTATATATGCTATATAGGATTATGTACTATACTACAGGTTCTAAAATTCAATTTTTTTACACACAAATTTTTCTGTTTCGTGTTTCTTGTTTGTGAATATATCTTTTACGGGGCTGCAGTCAGGAAATAATGTAATAGGAATTGCCAAATGTGCCTTTTGATTCGTGTAAGAGCTTGTCGAAATTGGAGAAAAATTTAGGAAAAAATTAGAAATCAAAGTGTATAGTGACTTTTGAGACACCCTGTATATTCTCATTCACGACACGAACCAACAATAATTTAACCAAACTTGACCAACAGGGCCTGAAGCATGAACTAATTAATGTCAAACGTTGAAAGAAAACCCGGACGATTATATGTAGACATTAGTTCAAAATAAAGTATGTTCTAAATAAATGAAAATTACAACAGCTTTTTAAAATCAAAGCTTAGATTAAATAATAATTGCCTCGGATAGTTAAATTTTGTTTAACGTTCAAAGCTACGCACGGCTCAGCGAATCCAATAAGACTGGTAATGGAGCCTTTTCATTGTCACATTCTCGCGGCTGACAATTAGGCGCGGTACCCTGATAAGCATGATCGTCAACTGCAGTGTTCGTCTGTGACATCAGTGTGACGTAGAACCCGTTTTTGTGGCATCACATCAGCGTCTTATAGCAATCTTTGTTTACGCAAACGTGCTTGACGCTCTAAGAAGTTGCCTACCATTGAACAAACTGCGGTTAGTTTGTGACGTAAGCGATATCTGTGTTCGGTTGCCGTTAATTAACTTTCAAAGATAACAGAAACAAATGTTCAATGGTGTTTCACTCGCAGGCTATTTGTTAGTGCAATCTTGGCAGCATGCCATGCCTTGTGACCGATTGTCTTTTTCAAATCTTGAGCTTCTTGAACTTCGTAGAATACACTATGATTTGGCAATGTGTTATTCAATATTACATCAGACAGTGCTACAGACAAAGATGTAGTTTTTAGCAAAGCACCTTTATCTACTGTGACCAGGTCCGGGGGTTACCGCTTAAACTAACAGCACATTCACTGCCAATTTGATTGTTTCAAAAATTCTTACTCGAACGGAATAATTCTGAACTTCCAGAGTCTCTCGGCGATGCCCCCTTGGACTTTGCCCAGAGCAGCAAACTTTTTTAAAAACCGTTTAAAAGGTCTAAATCTTAATGATCTTTTAATAGGCGCTTGTAAGTAGCCTTGGCTCTTTGTGCATTTATCTGTAATCTTTTAACTAGCCCGTTTTACGTGTAAGAATTCATTCTGTGCTGTATGTACGTTTTATCCTGCCTTCTTGTAAATATTTTGTAAATGTGTGCAGGTTATTTTCAGACAAGAAAAAGACTTATAAGGCTAAAAACGCTTCTTTTGTCAGGTTTGCTCGGTCACATTTCACCTTAAGCTAGAAATGACCGCTCCCCTTCAAGAACCCTGGGACAGATTTCTGACAGATATAACTAATTTCTCCAAAACGTCCTTCGCAAAAAGTTGCGCTTGCAGGCATGGTTTGCTGAACAATATAAGTTGAGGAACGCTATAGACTGAAATTAAGACAGAAAACATTAGTAGTCAAAAGAACTTTTTATTTACTTCTAATGAAAAGTAATTATGCCACGCTAAATATAATATAAATCGAAGGTAAAACAAAGAAGTAAGATTATTCTCCTTATTAGTGGCTGCCGCCATTCGGGATACGCCATTGCGCCGAACCATCAATCTTCCCAATGTTTTCCCAATCTTCCCGGAACCTAAGGGCTTTGGGCTATTTTTGTTACGCAATCTACGTTTGTGGGAAACTTGCGCACAGAGGCTGCTAGCTGAGCACACCTGCATTGCGGATGTTATTTTTGAAGCTAATTTAGCCACCACATTGGATATGATTATTCGGATGGAGTTGGGATGTCAATACTCAAACTCGGGAGTCGGTACCCACTAGAACTGCTAAATAGACTACCATGTTGGACTACTATGTCCTTATGGTGTTTTGGACGCCATTTTGGTTTCGTTTTGAGATCGCATTTACAATTACGACTTGAGTACAAACGTCACTAAGGAAGATCGACTCCGACATATTAGCCGGCGAGTAAAACCAAAAAAAAATTCCCCATTGAAAACGACAAGAAAAAGAAACAGTAATACATAATATCAGCATAAACAAATTAATCACTATCAAATAGAAAGCAATTCCATGTACTCTAGAGCAGTGGTTCGTAACCTGGGTTCGATCGAACCCTAGGGGTTCGGTGAGTCGATCTCAGGGGTTCGGCAGAGCCTCCGCCGCAGAGGTCCGGACACACTTGAATTATCGCGTAAATTCGCGATGACACACATGCCCCGCTTGGCCATCACTGGCTGCAGATGATCATGCTACACAAATGAACAAGTATCCAGTTATTGCTAAGAAAGCCCTGGATTTTTTTATACCATTTGTTACAACATATCTTTGTGAGCAATTCTTTTCGAGGATGCTGGACATAAAAACGAAGAAAAGGAACAGACTTTGCTGTGAAATGACATGAGAGTGGCACTTGCCAAGGTAAAGCCACGCATATCTGAACTGGTCTCTCAAAGGCAACAGCAGAAGTCACACTGATTTGCAGGTACGTAATTTGTTGTGAGTTTATGCATTGTGTTGGTTTTGTTCTTTGAACAAGGTGATGTTCATGCACGGCTCATTTTGTGTACCAGTAAAAAACATATCTATGTCTTGAATTTGAAAAAAATCATATTTTATTTTTCACTAAAGAGGGGTTCGGTGAATGCGCAAATGAAACTGGTGGGGTTCGGTACCTCCAACAAGGTTAAGAACCACTGCTCTAGAGTAATAACTCTGCAGTACAAACGTGACTAAGGAAGATCGACTCCGACATATTAGCCGGCGAGTAAAACCAAAAAAATTCCCCATTGAAAACGACAAGAAAAACAAACAGTAATACATAATATCAGCATAAACAAATTAATCACTATCAAATAGAAAGCAATTCCATGTACTCTAGAGCAGTGGTTCTTAGCCTGGGTTCGATCGAACCCTAGGGGTTCGGTGAGTCGATCTCAGGGGTTCGGCAGAGCCTCCGCCACAGAGGTCTGGACACACTTGAATTATCGTGTAAATTCGCGATGACACACATGCCCCGCTTGGCCATCACTGGCTGCAGATGATCATGCTACACAAATGAACAAGTATCCAGTTATTGCTAAGAAAGCCCTGGATTTTTTTATACCATTTGTTACAACATATCTTTGTGAGCAATTCTTTTCGAGGATGCTGGACATAAAAACGAAGAAAAGGAACAGACTTTGCTGTGAAATGACATGAGAGTGGCACTTGCCAAGGTAAAGCCACGCATATCTGAACTGGTCTCTCAAAGGCAACAGCAGAAGTCACACTGATTTGCAGGTACGTAATTTGTTGTGAGTTTATGCCTTGTGTTGGTTTTGTTCTTTGAACAAGGTGATGTTCATGCACGGCTCATTTTGTGTACCAGTAAAAAACATATCTATGTCTTGAATTTGAAAAAAATCATATTTTATTTTTCACTAAAGAGGGGTTCGGTGAATGCGCAAATGAAACTGGTGGGGTTCGGTACCTCCAACAAGGTTAAGAACCACTGCTCTAGAGTAATAACTCTGCAGTACAAACGTGACTAAGGAAGATCGACTCCAACATATTAGCCGGCGAGTAAAACCAAAAAAATTCCCCATTGAAAACGACAAGAAAAACAAACAGTAATACATAATATCAGCATAAACAAATTAATCACTATCAAATAGAAAGCAATTCCATGTACTCTAGAGCAGTGGTTCTTAACATGGGTTCGATCGAACCCTAGGGGTTTGGTGAGTCGATCTCAGGGGTTCGGCAGAGCCTCCGCCGCAGAGGTCTGGACACACTTGAATTATCGTGTAAATTCGCGATGACACACATGCCCTGCTTGGCCATCACTGGCTGCAGATGATCATGCTACACAAATGAACAAGTATCCAGTTATTGCTAAGAAAGCCCTGGATTTTTTTATACCATTTGTTACAACATATCTTTGTGAGCAATTCTTTTCGAGGATGCTGGACATAAAAACGAAGAAAAGGAACGGACTTTGCTGTGAAATGACATGAGAGTGGCACTTGCCAAGGTAAAGCCACGCATATCTGAACTGGTCTCTCAAAGGCAACAGCAGAAGTCACACTGATTTGCAGGTACGTAATTTGTTGTGAGTTTATGCATTGTGTTGGTTTTGTTCTTTGAACAAGGTGATGTTCATGCACGGCTCATTTTGTGTACCAGTAAAAAACATATCTATGTCTTGAATTTGAAAAAAATCATATTTTATTTTTCACTAAAGAGGGGTTCGGTGAATGCGCAAATGAAACTGGTGGGGTTCGGTACCTCCAACAAGGTTAAGAACCACTGCTCTAGAGTAATAACTCTGCAGTACAAACGTCACTAAGGAAGATCGACTCCGACATATTAGCCGGCGAGTAAAACCAAAAAAAAATTCCCCATTGAAAACGACAAGAAAAAGAAACAGTAATACATAATATCAGCATAAACAAATTAATCACTATCAAATAGAAAGCAATTCCATGTACTCTAGAGCAGTGGTTCTTAACCTGGGTTCGATCGAACCCTAGGGGTTCGGTGAGTCGATCTCAGGGGTTCGGCAGAGCCTCCGCCGCAGAGGTCCGGACACACTTGAATTATCGTGTAAATTCGCGATGACACACATGCCCCGCTTGGCCATCACTGGCTGCAGATGAACATGCTACACAAATGAACAAGTATCCAGTTATTGCTAAGAAAGCCCTGGATTTTTTTATACCATTTGTTACAACATATCTTTGTGAGCAATCCTTTTCGAGGATGCTGGACATAAAAACGAAGAAAAGGAACAGACTTTGCTGTGAAATGACACGAGAGTGGCACTTGCCAAGGTAAAGCCACGCATATCTGAACTGGTCTCTCAAAGGCAACAGCAGAAGTCACACTGATTTGCAGGTACGTAATTTGTTGTGACTTTATGCATTGTGTTGGTTTTGTTCTTTGAACAAGGTGATGTTCATGCACGACTCATTTTGTGTACCAGTAAAAAACATATCTATGTCTTGAATTTGAAAAAATCATATTTTATTTTTCACTAAAGAGGGGTTCGGTGAATGCGCAAATGAAACTGGTGGGGTTCGGTACCTCCAACAAGGTTAAGAACCACTGCTCTAGAGTAATAACTCTGCAGTACAAACGTGAATAAGGAAGATCGACTCCGACATATTAGCCGGCGAGTAAAACCAAAAAAAAAAATTCCCCATTGAAAACGACAAGAAAAACAAACAGTAATACATAATATCAGCATAAACAAATTAATCACTATCAAATAGAAAGCAATTCCATGTACTCTAGAGTAATAACTCTGCAGTTTTAATAAATGGCAGGAAGATCGACTCCGACATATTAGCCGGCGAGTAAAACCAAAAAAATTCCCCATTGAAAACGACAAGAAAAAGCAAACAGTAATACATAATATCAGCATAAACAAATTAATCACTATCAAATAGAAAGCATTCCATGTACTCTAAAGTAATAACTCTGCAGTTTTAATAAATGGCAGGAAGATCACAATCCAGGATAAGTATCATTTAGAAGCAGATGGTTGTTTCTTTCTTAGAAATCAATCGACTCGGCTTTTCCTTGATGACTGTGGTCATATTTTGGAGGTGGACTGTCCTTCCCTGCAGTGCAAAACTTGAAAGAATCTTTCTCTGCTTCCGGAGGTAAGCACTCACAAGCCCTCAGGGGGGAAGCAGACCTACAAATAAAAAAAACAGTTTAAAAACTAGTAAACCTCTTTTTGACAAGCCTGTTGATCGTACTACTTTAGTGCAGTTAGAACTTGATTTTTACACACCACCAAAGCGTTTATTGTTTGACAAAGATCAACCAACAGCAACATTAGAAAAGCAAAAGCAGCAACAGCTACAGCAACAGCAGCAACAGCAACAGCAACAGCAACAACAACGACGACGACGACAACGACAACACAACAACAAGAACAACAATCACCAACAATATTAACAACAACAACAATAACAATGACGACGACGACGACAACAACAACAACAACTGAATTTCAAATTATGGGCATCTAAGGTTTACCAAAAATCTGTTTTTTCCTACCTGCTCATTTTATTTTTCATTTTTGTTATGGACACGATGACCCAAACAAGTAAGCACAAACTGACCACCATGAAAGCGAAGATCATCCAGTCAACGTAGTGGGGATCGGTTGACTCTAAAATTAACAAAAATCATCGCAAGAATGTTATAATCATCATGTGATTCATAAATTATGCCCGATATTAAACACTTTACAATTTTGTTCAATTGGATTTGCTGAGACAGATTTGAATTTATTAATTTCGAAGTGTTAATTTACGACTATAGCATTCACCAGCCCCATAATTGCTAGTAAAATAAATGAAAAGTTTGTCAAAATTAACTTTTTTAACCTGAGGAAGATTTCCAGCTGACCTTATATATTTCAAATTTATAATTATTAATAATGTATAGTTATTTCAAAAGAAATTAACGAGAATGGCATGTTTCACGTCAATGCAGTCAACTGATGAATCCAAATAGATGAACAACGTTTGTCTTCCGTTAGCCTGTTATCCACATTTTTTGGTCTGTAGTTTAGACACTCTCTGTTTAGATATTCACCAAACATGATGGGCAACACCGCAGGACCAAATTTAGGATATCAGGGCGCGATGTGCTGTATCCGGTGGTAATGCGAAATGAAACTTATTATAGGTAGCGAAGCTAAACTAAACTAAGAGCACGTTGAAAACTTGACATAATCAATTTGATAAATATCCCACAATATCAACGAATTCTATGACATTGTTATGGTCACTGAAATGTGTAGTGGCTGAAAATATTATTGCTCATAAAAATGTTATGAAATTCAAAAATGTCACAGAATTCGTTGATTTTGTAGTTGATGCCGCTCTTGTCATTAAAAATTTGAAATAATCAAATTGAATTATTTATTTCCCGCATTTTACGTCAAACGTGCTCGCAACAATTTTAATGCTTTAGAAGATGAAGTACTTTGCCTTATTCATAACCAAAAAGCACTTAAACACCTGAAATATGTACGTCGGTGCCTTGCCACAAATCTGGTCTTGAACCCTGAACCCAAGTCTGATGACATACATTTAGTCATTATCACGTCACTGGTTCACAATGATAAGCTGTAACTACTATTTGCTACTTTCAATAAATAATGAAGATTGTTTTATCTTCGCCGAGTTTCTGCTTGTTTGCTATCCAAAGTATAACAAGGTTCTAAATACAACTACAAGTTCTAATTTAATTTAACTTAGACGCAATATGTAAGAGAATTTTAGTAAGTGACTTGTTAATAATAATTTTAAATCTTGTTTACGACATGTCACTAAAACAGAGTTAATTAGAGAGGTTTGACAGTAAAAAAACATACAGTGAATTGTTTAAGCATAGAGTAACTTTTAGCAGGATTTAGTAAGGAGGAAGGAGTGAGTAAGGGGAAGTAGTGAGTAAGGGGGAAGGAGTGAGTAAGGGGAAGTAATGAGTAAAGGGGAAGGAGTGAGTAAGGGGAAGTAGCGAGTAAGGGGAAAGGAGTGAGTAAGGGGGAAGGAGTGAGTAAGGTGGAAGGATTGAGTGGTCACTATAATAGAACAATCACTGAAGGTCAAATTGCAACGTAATTGGTTATAATACCAGAGTCAGATTTTGAGTAAAAAGATTCTTGTACAACTAACTAATCCGGAATGCGAAGCATTGAGTTACTCGCTTATTGAATTTTCCTGCCCAAGTGCAGGAAACGTCATTTAGAACGCGATTAAACTGTTGTCGTGGAATACAGTTCTTCGGTAATATGACATTCAAAACACCGTTTGTCGATGCTTGTTTCGTGGAAATTTGAATATGGAACAACTATATTCTGATATCATACTAAAAAAAACTGGCTAAAAATCATTACAAAGAACAGCCGGCGAAATAGACAGCTTTACAGAGTTACTTAGCGAACGAGTGACCAAAAAATAATATAAAATATAATAATATTTACTTTTTTCTTTGTCACTTGTAATTTGCTTTGCTCAATGGTTCAATAAATAGATAGATAAATAAGTGTAGCACAATGTTTTAAATTCATGTCACAACAAAGGAAAACCAATAAGACGAAATTAGATAATTAGATAATTAAGACGAAATTAGACTGCTGATGTGATAATATGAACTTCTTTATGTACTAATCAAGGCTAATTAAGCTGTACTAATCATCATTATGACTGATATTTTCTATGTCCTGTGACAAAGTCTGAATTTTGATAGCGACATAGATGATTTAATACTAGTATTTAGAGTGTACGTAATGAAGGCCCTGTGTATGCAGTAAACAGTAAACAAGCGCCATTTTCAACCGAACGACAAAAACAGAAAACCATTCTGTCTGTATATTAAGTAAAGCTGAAAATTTCTGTTTTCAAAAAGGTATCATACTTATGCTAGTTTGTTAGAATACAACGCACAAAAGCTTAGAATTGTTTGGAGAAGATTTATTTTTGGTTAAATATTAGGCGTAAAGTAATTAATTTTACTAATTTAAAAGAAAAGAGCAGAGAGAGAGAGAGAGAGAGAGAGAGAGAGAGAGAGAGAGAGAGAGAGAGAGAGAGAGAGAGAGAGAGAGAGAGAGAGAGAGAGAGAGACAGAGACAGACACAGAGACAGAGACAGAGACAGAGACAGAGACAGAGACAGAGACAGAGAGAGAGAGAGAGAGAGAGAGAGAGAGAGAGAGAGAGAGAGAGAGAGAGAGAGAGAGAGAGAGAGAGAGAGAGAGAGAGAGACAGAGAGAGAGAGAGAGAGAGAGAGAGAGAGAGAGAGAGAGAGAGAGAGAGAGAGAGAGAGAGAGAGAGAGAGAGAGAGAGAGAGAGAGAGAGAGAGAGAGAGAGAGAGAGAGAGAGAGAGAGAGAGACAGAGAGAGAGAGAGAGAGAGAGAGAGAGAGAGAGAGAGAGAGAGAGAGAGAGAGAGAGAGAGAGAGAGAGAGAGAGAGAGAGAGAGAGAGAGAGAGAGAGAGAGAGAGAGAGAGAGAGAGAGAGAGAGAGAGAGAGAGAGAGAGAGAGAGAGAGGGGGGGAGGGAGAATGAGAGAGAGAGAGAGAATAGAAAGAAAGATAATGTGCGTGAGAGAGAGAAGCAGAAATAGAGAGGAAAGAGGAAAAAAGTGAGAAAAAAGAGAGACAATAAAGAAAAAGAATAAAAATAAATAACATGAAAAGAGATATGGGGAGGGGGGCGATTTGAGCTTTTCTAGCGATCCCATGTATAGTGAGGCCCCGCGCAAACATGTAATTTTCAACTGTGGAATTCAAAGTCGTAAAATCTGTAAATAAATAAAGCCTATGAGAGCGCCCAAATGTATGCAACTAAAAATTGCAATCTGAGCTCGAACTTTTACATGCACAACTGTTCTGTAGTGTACTTCAATGAGACCACGCAGACAAGCAAATTTTAATCCAAACACAATAATTAAACGTGAGAAAAGAGCAGTGTATTATGAAGAGGCGCTGTTAAATAAAAGAAATAGAAGAAAAGAAAAAAAATCAATGGAGATGTATCATTGTTATCATTTTAAACACAAGCAGCATCTTCAAACTCCGTACCGCCAGTTGCACAATTGAGAAAGTTCGTCGGTCTGCGCGCCTCATTTTGGTACACAAAGAAAATTTGCTGCACTTTTCAGTTGTGCAGTTGAAAATCGCATAACTGCGCGGGGGTTTATCCCAAAAAATAACAGTAAAGCATCTCATACAGCAGCCTGAAAGATATGCCAATAATACCAGATCCTGCATGAGCTAGTACTGACTACAACAACACGAGATGAACTTACCATAGTAATTATGGATGGCACTGTCTTTAGCAGTAGTGGTACCTTGCGTAGTTGTCGTCGTCATGTCACCTCCATAGCGTCCACACGTGTAATTTGACATTTCCAGGCAACTACGGGGGGTGTCACACAAAAACCAGAACGGCGTGCCATAGATGATTGGGGTTCCATGCAAAATGGGAGGCGAATCACATAAGCCGAGTTCCTCCGTGCTGTGACTTCCCCAATGCTTCTTGCTCACCCACCTGAGACAACAGTCGCAGTTCAAAGGGTTGCCTAGTCAAATATAAATGATATGTTACATCTACGTACCAACATTTGTTTCGACTTTGTTGGTAAATTGACTGCTCGTACTGTTTTTGTTAGTTGTTGATGGCTTTTTTATTAGTTTGTTAAAGGGAAAGAAAATTGAAATTTAATGTCTCAAATAACTTTCCATGCAAAGTTGTTTTACATAGCATTACGCTTACTCGTGTTTGATACAAGTAACTGAAAAAGAAAATTCTTAATAATTTAACCACGTTCACGCCAGCTGGTAACGTTCACGCCACTTTTTTGCTGGTAAACGGCACTATTTCACTATCTCAGTATGAACCAAAAAAGGCATCACTGGTTCACTAAATATTAACGTTTATGAGAATATACAGTAATTTATACCTTTGCTTAGTTAGCGAAGTGTGCGCTAATTCTCTGATTATTCTTTCAAGATTTTATTATTTTTTCAAACTCTTCATTTTTCTCCATGCTAATGAGCGAATTTGATGAATGACACCCCTTGTATTAACATGCACAGCACACTCTGTTACACAAAAATTATAAAGAATTTGCATAATTTTTACAACATTAGGCATAAAATATTAGCTTATAGTTAGTTGTTATGAAAGAATCCTATAGCATTTGGTTGGCAAATGAAAATTAGACAGTAAAGATTAAGAAAGTAGTTGTTAAACATATTGACGAAATCATAAAAAAACGTTTACCTGTTAGTATCAAATGTAGAAGCGCCGTATCAAGGTTAGAATCCAGTGCCGTTTCATGAAATTCTGAAATATTATTCTCGGAAAGATTAATGGTTCTGATGGTGGATAGTTGGGCGAAAGTGTTTGGTTGAATGAAAGTGAGCTTGTTGTTGTTAAGCTGAATCGAAGTCAAGTTCTTGGAGCAGGAAAACGATTTGGCTGGTATATCACAGATATCGTTATGGGACAAATCCAAGGTCTTCAGACTCTTCAGCCCCTTGAATGCTTTGTAAGTGACATTGTTGAGGTTATTTTGGGACAGAATAATGGTTTCCAAATTTTTACAGTTCTTGAATGTGTAGTCATTTATGTAACTGATATTGTTGTTGTAGAAAGTAATGGATCTCAGCTTGCCAAGGTGGAAGAAAAGTTCGGGATTCAAAGTGGTCAGCAAGTTGTTATGCAGTGAAAGCACTTCTAATGCAGCCAGATCAGAGGTTGCATTTGCGTTGATGTTGCCTACTTGCATGTAATTCAGCGACAGCTGTTTCAGAGATGTCAGTCCGATGAAGAAGTGCTCACCGATACTGCTCAGTTGGTTACGACACAACTTCAAGATTTGCAAGTTCCCGAGGTCTGCAAATGCATAAGAAGTGTCCTTGATGTTGTTCTGTTGCAACTTGAGGACTTCCAAGGATGCTAAACCCGAGAAGGTTCCATTGCCAATGTCTTCAATATTATTATGGGAGAGATCCAAAGTTTTCAAAGACAAAAGATGGGAAAAGGTGGCAGGGTGCATGATCTTCAGTCCAGATCCACTAATCGTTAACTGCGACAATTTGTTCAGTCCAGTAAACATCTGAGAAGACACTTCCGTCACATTGCATTTTGAAATCGTCAATGTTCCTAATTCTCTTAAAGGAGAAAAGACAGAATTCGGTATTCGGCTCAGGCCAGTGCTCTCAAAAACCAGATCACCAAGATCCCTTATACCGTGGAAAGCATGGCTTTTAAGAATGGATAGATTGGGGCTTTCACTGAACTTAATGTACCTGACTCTAGTGTCATCAAGAGCGTAGTTTGGGATATGGTCACTCGAGTAGTTAACAAAGGTCAAACTTTCCAGTGTCTTATTGGTCAAGACTTCAAAAATGGAGGCGTTAACACCAATGCAGGTAACGACGGGTCCACTGTTATCGTCTACACACGTGCAAGGGTCAATGCCCGAAGGACAAAAAGAAGTTCCGGCTGCTATCCCAACAGAGAATACCAGAATTGATATCCACATTATATGGTAGCCGAGAGAAGCCATAATAGAGACGCAGTTAAGTCAGACTTGAGTAAAGAATGAACAAGCACGCAATGGAAAAGTGAGGCGTGACGATGGGTCGTCTTCTGCACAATGATCAGACGACGTCTCTTATTTACCTGTCTGTTGGAAACTGATAACTAATATCAAATTAAACAGAATTTGCACTCCAGTTCAAACAAGTGCAAAAATTAGTGTTCAAAGTACGCTGTGCAAGTTCACAAGAGTTCACGAGTCACAAACACGTGTCGAGACCTTGGCAAATATCAACGAACAATCGAAACCTTTTGAAAATCAAGGTTTCTTGATAAACATTTAAAATGTTCTGACTGGTTTTGCAGCTTAAATTGTCTGAGACACCGCTTAAGAAACTCTTAGTTATCCACTTTGCTCCTTGGTAGCATTGACACAAATATAATGTACTCTCTCTATACCAGGGGTGTGCAAATTATCTGACTAGCCGGGCCACATTAAACATTCCCGCAATTCCTGTGGGCCACATGCAGTTTGGTCAAGGATCCAAGTACAGTAGGACCTAATAACGATTTTTTTTTGCAACCGATTTGCGCACTTCATTACTACTGCACTACTACACTCAAGAAACTATTTTAGAAGTTATTAAAATTTATATTAAAAGCCATATATTTCGTCATGTCCGACAGTGACATTAAGTGACAACGGTCTTGTAAGGGTTAATGCCATCCTATCTAGACGAAAAAACTACCCGCACTATCTTTGCGATATTGGTGCAGACTTCAGCTGTATCGCGTGGGCCGCACTTTCATTACGTTGACAAACCTCTTCGCGGGCCGCAGTTTGCACACCCCTGCAGTCTATACCAACCTAATGTATAATAATAACAATAAGAATTATAATAATAATAATAATAATAATAATAATAATAATAATAATAATAATAATAATAATAATAATAATAATAATAAGAATTATAATAATAATAAGAAGAAGAATTATAATAATAATAATAATAATAATAATAATAATAATAATAATAATAATAATAATAATAATAAGAAGAAGAAGAAGAAGAAGAAGAAGAAGAAGAACAACAACAACGACAACAACAAAAATATAATTTTAATATTCAGATGAGGGTAGCACTTTCGTGACGAAAGATTCTTGTTATTTTAGCAGTCAAGTACTAAAAAATTAGAATAAAAATTCTGTTTTTAAGCTAGAATGCAGATTAGAGATGTATAATGTTTTTGGGACTCCAGAAAACCTGAAGCCTGGGGCGCGTGCTTCGTGGACCTCATGGTTAATTGCCCTATTGTTAGACACGGAGAGCTTTGCTTCATGTTTTGATGAAACAAAAATAAAGAAATATATAATTAAAAACTAAATCAATCAATAAATAAATAAGTAGATAAGTAAATAACTAAATAAATAAATAGATAAATAACTAATAATAATAAAGTAAATAAACACTTTATTTATTATTACGGTACCTTAATTAAATAAATAAGTAAGTAAAGTAAATAAATATATAAGTAAATGAATAAATAAATAAATATAAATAAACTAATAAAAATATAAATAAATAAATTCATAAATTAATAAGCAAATTTTATAAATAAATACATAAATAAATAAATAAAGTTACGTTTGATGCGACAGTGCTGTTTATTTTTTGAACCAAAACTAATTAACTCTTTGGGAAGCACAGGCCCTATATTTACTCTTTTCTTTGTATACAACAAAATACGTGTAATTGTACGAATACTGTCAAAATGTACAGAAACGAATATATTTTAAATCTTCATGTTTTAAATTCTGATTTTATACAACTTTTTTAAATGCGCGGAATCGCCTGCCCGTTCTTTTTAGTACGAACAGTTCACACATCACATTAGAACCAATATCGCACATACGAGATGCCTATTTAGTTGTTTTTGCGCTCTATTAAATCTTAATTAATTCCACTGTACATTTAATCCGATCCTAGAAGATCATCCCACGTTAATCCAACACCAGACGCTTATCTCTCTGTAAACGATTAATCGGCGCATTGATACAAGTGGGCGCTAATTGTTCTCGCGCGTGTCAAACAGCGTGGCAACCCTCTTGAACCATACCGCTGACGTGTGAAGCCGGGGGTGGTGACACGTGTTCACCTGGGGGTGGCGTAACACTGTTAAGTGGCTCACTAATTGTTCTGCTCATTCAGTGGACAGGTTGTTAATTAAACTGAAGCTGAGCAGAGGAGTAGAATGAAGAAAGACAATAGTGATGTTTTGAGGACGAGGAGGTAGAGGATAAGATTTGTTATGTTTGATCTAATGCATCTTCTGTTTCACTATCATGTTTCAGTATTATGGCACCTGGAAAATATGAGATGCCATCAAATTTTGTCCTAAAAAGTTTTAAGTGATTCTTGAAATTTGATAGTTTGCATATGTCGGCTAAAAATTCTCCAAAGTGCATTTTTGAAATTGTAGCAACTGTTATATTACATTTGAACTGGTTATTAAACATAAATTTGGGGAATAAACGTTACTGCTTCTGCTGCTGCAGCTGCTGCTACATGCAGCTACTACTACTACTACTACTACTACTACTACTACTACTACTACTACTACTACTACTACTACTACTACTACTACTACTACTACTACTACTACTACTACTGCTGCTGCTGCAGCTGCTGCTACATGCAGCTACTACTACTACTACTACTACTACTACTACTACTACTACTACTACTACTACTACTACTACTACTACTACTACTACTACTACTACTACTGCTGCTGCTGCTGCTACTACTACTACTACTACTACTGCTGCTGCAGCTGCTGCTACATGCAGCTACTACTACTACTACTACTACTACTACTACTACTACTACTACTACTACTACTACTACTACTACTAATACTACCACCACTACTACTACTACTGAATGAATAAATGAAAAACATATCCCAAGTATAGCAAGCAAGGAAGAAAAAATAGGAGGAACGAAAAAAAGAACTTCTTTTTCAGAGTTCTTCTAGCAAACAAAGTGACTTACGCTACTTAGGGGTTAGATTTCGCTCAAGTGACGTCCGTGGCATGGGCCTAAATAAAAAACTTTAAGTTCATGTGTTTTATGTTTTATAGTTGCAACTGGTAACTATTATAACTATAATCAATATTCTGCAATAAAAACAAAACGTGTTCTCGAAGATACAGAGGAATGTATGTTTTCGGCCATTTGCCAATTTTTAGTTTAACTTTAATCTCCCTATTTTTATTTTGTTTTCGAGGAAGTTTTCAAACTCTTATTGGATGTTTTAATGGGCGTTCTTCGACAGCCCTACTCTACTCTAACATGACCCCTCTTCCCAATTATGCTGAGATTAGCTATGCAATACAGCTAGATTAAAATCGCCATCACAAAAACATAATTTTTTTATCACATCAATTTTATTTTTCGTTATAAACATCATTATATCAATTTTAATATTTACTTCGTACACATCTTAGAAATATGGCGTAATTAAATAAACACGCTTTATTAAATGAAAATTTGAGCGTAATTTTTGTTCCCGCACTCCCTGCACAAAGAACTGATGAAATGATGGTATAGAAATTAAAGTAGCATGGATTATATAACAAAACATTGTATGAACAACAACAAAAAACAAAAAAGCAAAAAAAAAATATTGTTACGAATAAAACAATATGAGAGAAAAAATATTACTCATGTAATTACAACGTCAAAGTTTGGTAAAAGGCGGCTTTTGTTTGTGCTAGAAGTTTTGGCATTTTCGTGAAAATGAAGAAGGCGCATTGTTGGGGCAGATCTTGTCAGGATCTTGATAAAAAATGCGTTCAATAAATATTGTCACCATGTTGGTAAAGTATCTGGTACTTAAATACAATTATGTCTTCTAATTTTTCAGTTTCACTTAATTTTCTTGAAAAGTCGGTCGTATTAGTTATCATTTTCAAATTATAAATTTAGGCTTAAGATATAGATTAAGAGAGGAATTATAAATTTCATGTTTATACATCAGAGTTGCAGAAATACCTGAAGTCAGAGTCTTTAATCTGGAATTAAAACTGAATTGTAATAATGACTATTTAACTTACCAACCAAAATTTTAAATTCTATATCGTTGAGATAAAGGACACCATTTAAGAAAATAAATGTAGAACGAAGTCCTTTATTATGCTTTTAATTTCAATATTACAAAATGTTTCTTAAGCGTAATAAGTAAGAAAAAATTAACAGCTAAAATAAAATTTATATAAGAAAGCAGCAACTGTCAGTCACAAAATTTCGGTCGAAAGTAAAAAATAACTGCAAAATAATTTTATAGCATAAATTAAATATAAAATTAAAAACAGTTGGAAATTAGCGGAACAAATTTGTGTAAAAGCTACTTGTTACTCTGAGTCACACATGCAACGCATTTCAAACAGATAAATACATTTTAATAATTGTTATTATTGACTAGATTGTAAATATAATATAATACACACTTCATAAGTGTATAAATAAGTGAATTACTAGAAATAAGGTGCATAATTTTTATAATTTACTATATAATTCCTCTAGTTCTGTTTGGATCAACTCCCAAGTTTTCCCATCGAATCCAAGACAAACGGGCGGTCAAATCTGAAATATAAACGAAAGATACACACTTCCATACAAAATGTATTTATATTTCCGTACAATAATACACTTTAGCATTTTCAATGGTGAAGTTTTCGATGGGTCACTTTTGCTCATTTTGGGTGATCAAACCCAAATGACCCAGTAAAAATTACGGTATATATTGCAACAGAACCGTCTGTCACACCGCAGTTTAGATCTACGTCCAACAAAAATCGTACTTGTGCCACGATTGACATTGAATGCCAGCTTTTGTTAGCAATTTTTATCTATTGTACATATGCGGTTATTGAATTAAAATTTTATAATGTTGCGTCCAGTTTAACCGGTAAATATCAGCCAAAGACCGTAAAACGAAAAACAGGAAAACATTATTAGAAACATTATTCTAAAATTCTAAATTACAGTTTGCATTAATTATAATGCAATGCATAGCAATGGAGGTCATCGGCTTATAAATTACAACTGAATGATTCGAAAACCAAGGTTATTATAATTGCTTTGCTGTAACAAGTTTCTAAAATTCATGTTAATAACATTAAAACTGGCGATGCTACTATTTCTCCGTATAACTCTGTTAAAAAAAAGATGTGATTTTTTACGAGCATTTGGCAATGGACAAACATGTGACTAAAATAAAAAAGTGAATATTTTCAGTTACATAATTTAAAGTAAATTAGAAAATTTCTTAAAGGAAGACAGGATGATTTTTTATACACAACCCCATTTTCAAGTCGGATAAAAAATATACATTTTAACACAATTAATGCTGCGAAGGCGTTTTCTATATAA
Source organism: Tubiluchus corallicola (assembly GCA_030141605.1). Taxonomy (NCBI): domain Eukaryota; kingdom Metazoa; phylum Priapulida; class Priapulimorpha; order Priapulimorphida; family Tubiluchidae; genus Tubiluchus; species Tubiluchus corallicola. Next base: position 139,618 of record JAQGDQ010000471.1, read on the forward strand.
ATTAATAGATTAAAAACTTAATTAACGGTGGGCGAGCACAACAATTGATAACATCACAAACTAACATAATTTTTAAAAACAAAAACACTCCAAGAGCGTATTTAGTGTGTTGTACTAAAACTAGGCAAATTTTAAGATAAAAATTTAAATTTCCAATTAACCGCTGAACTCACACATGAGCTATCGTGCGTCGGTACTTCGTCACAAACTAACACACACATTTAAAGTGAGATGTACAGCACCTGTTTTTGTGCAGTGTGTTTCCGAAATACACGCGTTAGTGCCCGTCTAACTAACGAATGGCGAAATGCACATAGCAGCGAAGAACTAGTGGCGAGAACGTGAAATTGCGCTTGTGTGGTAATAATTCTTTCACGTAAGTCATTTTTGAAAAAAAAGCGTGTTTCCTTTCAATATTTTAAAGTCGATTAATCAGTAGATTATTTTGACCTACAGTTTAAGATTGGGTCTGGTTTTGCTTTAATGAAACCTTAACTCATACTCTGATTCATTCAATTTATAACTTTCCAGATTGATTACTATAACAACCTTTCTTGTACCAATTAGGTAAAGTTTAGCGAACTCTGAAATATATGTATCATTTTTTAAATTTTTAAATTTTTAATTTTTTAATTTTTTTATATTAGAAACGTGCGCTCCTATCTAGAACTGAGGTCTTCATTGTCGTGATTCTGTTACATTGGCGTCTCGTAAAAATTTGCATCAAGTTTAAAATTTTACTCATTGTTTTTAAAAGATGATGTGTAGTTTGAGCTCTAATTACAAGTGAAAAAGAAAAAAAGCTTGTACATAAAACAAAATGCTTCACTTTTCGTGACAGATCGATACTTTTTAGGGCACAATCTTTTTAAACAATTTTAGCCTAAATTAATGTAATTTCCACATTTATTTGTAACTTGTGTAGTTGACTTGTGTTACAATGTGTCACTATGAAAAGCGCACATCTAAACCATGTCACAACACCAGAACTTTATTAAAACTTGTAATTTATTAGTTCAAAAATACTGTCATACGTTTCGACAGAGCTACTGCTGTCATTATCAGTGGTAAATTTTTGCAAACATACAATCAGTGTGCAAATTAAAAGTTTTAATATAGTGGTGTTGTTTTAACTATAAATGTTTTTATCTGTTTGTGATAAAAAATAATCTATGCTATTTTGTTTTCATATTTCTGCAAAGCTGGCGGTTTTTTATTGAAGAATGTCAAAAGTAAAAACTTACGTTATAATGAAATTTAGCTTATGAAATTTGTTCCGTACAATTAGGTCTATAATATGGTATGATTTATAGTATATTAAATGTTGCACGTTTAACGCGAAATCGATATATTTATGTAAAATGTAGCCTGACAAATAATTCAAGAATTCTTCATTTTCCCCCACTTATTATTTGTTAAAAATATATTTAAATTAGTAAATTAAAAAAAGTAAAAATGTATTTCCAGTTACATTTATTGCTAAGGAAGTTCGATGCCAGTTTAGAAACCCTCTGTGATAAGAACGCAATAAATTTTTTGAATTGAACAACGTTTTTTGTTTCTCGTCGTTTTTTGAATTAATTAAAATTAAAATCAGATTAAATGAAAAGTATTTTTGATCGAATAAACATTCAAGTATACTGTTTTTGATAATTTTTGGAATCATACAAAATATTTTTTCTTAAGAAACCCTGAACATTTTAGCGTCCAAAACTAATTCTTTAGTTAAATTACGCGGCTCCACAATTATAGTACTCACAGTCTAATTTTACACCTTTAAAGTGCCATACGGGTTCACATTTTTAACGTTATTTTGACTGAAATAAAACGTAAATGAAAAACAAAAAAAAACGGCTTTGCTCTTTAGATTACCTTCGAGATGCCTGATGTTTGAGCAAATTAGAATTGGCACATGTCAACATGAATGCGTTGTGTGCATTCATTATCAAGGAATACAGGAGCACTGCAAAAGCAGTGTTGACTCTGTGAAAAACGTGTTTTGCAGTTGAACAAGTTTGCTTAAATACAATATGTGAAACATCCTAAATATGATGTGAAACTACGATTTAATGTGTTTTCACATTAGAACTGTTTTTAATGGGAAACTCAATCTTACCGCTAGTGTTCCACACAGCGTTCTTTCCTTCTTTCGATCCAGCTTTTAAACAGCGTTCCACATAGCTGAGCGGATCCGTGTTCGTATTCAGCATTTCCCGAAGTAAGGCGATGTAAGCAATCGCCAATCGTAAAGTGTCGATTTTGGAGAGCCGCTTCTCGTACGGAAACGTTGGAACGTGGAGCCGAAGTTCCTCAAAAGCTGTGTTGATGCTCATCATCCGCTTCCGTTCCCGGATGTTCGCTGCGTGTCGCTGGAAACGATACGGCGACTCCATGATACTGCTCCGTCTCCGTCGATGGGTGCGATCGTCGAGGGGGTCATTATTGGACCGGATGCCTCTATACCCAGGTGTACTGTATGCACAAGCGGGCAGCTCGGAAAAATCACATGAGTCTCCTGAGTCGGTGTCACCATCATCCTGAATCCGGTATGGTGACGTCAATGGAGCTTCGGTGTCCAGATAATCAAAGATGAACTCGCTGGACCCTTGTTCATATTCCTGTCCATAACCTGGATATGAGTAAGTAGCTTCTCCCATTTCGTTTTGAGTACTGTTTCGTTTTTTTACTGACACATGGACCTTTTGTCAGTGCTGGGTGGATTCTTCCATTTTGTTCCCCATTTTCTTTTTTTTTAAATCTGGGAGGTTTAAATACTTTCTGTATGTATTTCACTTTCCACACATAAGCTTTACTTACTTCTGAATAACTGTTCCTTTACCTCACAGCAAATTCGCTTAATTTGTGCTAAAAGACACGTGAAAACAGAGTTCTTTTTAGTGTAACATTAACGGTGACTGTTCAAGTACTTTGTCTTTACCAAAAAAAACAAACTTTTATAACTTAGAACACAGATTCATTAGTCTTAATCAGTTCCGTTGACAGCAAGCTGAGGCTTTCTTACCCATCGGCCCACCTAACTCAAATCATCTACTTTGCGCGGCCCTGACCGTGCTAAGTGCCCAATAAAAGCCCTGCAAACAGAGATTTAATTTGTTCCAACAACAACATACATTTATCGGATTCTTCGTCAGCAAATTAGCAGAAGAAGTGATTACATCACGAAGGTACAAAAACGCGCGCCACCTGATTGGCAGAGAAGAGGGTGGGGCGTGCGCGTCACGTGACTGCTAAGTGCTCGTGAGTGGCTGAGTCGACGGTGTGCATATGACAGGATATGAAGTTAATCAGCCTAAAGCAGCTAACAGTGAAATGACACGATCAGATGCTGTTCAAGTCTTTAGATCAGACTTAATGGAAAATGTACTGGAGATCAATAATCACAACAAAGCGAAACATGACCAGAAATGAGTTGTGTTATAAGCTGCTTTAAATTGTGCTTGCGTAATGCTTAATTACCAAAAAATGTCAGAAACTGACCGTCGATCTTGTTATTTATTTTCATTTTATTTACAAAGGTATCCATGCAAACAATAAAAAATAAATTATGTACAATAATTAACGAGACAGGTTAAAATGGATACGTGAGAGACACAAAGAGTGAAATTACTACTTACATGTGTCTGCAAAAATACAAATGTGTTGAAAGTCAAAATTCATTAATGTTTAACTAAATAATTTACTGAATGCGGCATTTATCCCACATATTGTCATATTTTCTATATTTTTTATTGCTGTTTATTAAATGAACGTTCCACTTTACCAATACAATAAAAACCTCCTATCTAATGATTTTACTTTAATTACTGCTACCGCTATCAGTATTATTCTTGTTATTATTAATATTAACTCTTATCGACTTTTTCTGCTAGCAATCTAGCGGTAAAAATGCCACCTTTTTGAAGCTAATTATTCAAATATAAGGAACAATTGTTAACTTTTATAGGCAAGAAAATGTAAATTTTGTACAGTAAATTAAAATGAAATTGAGTCTAAACAATCGTCCGGTCTGCCTTTTAAAGGTTTTAAACCTCATTCTACAGATTTTGTTTTTACTATATATTTATATTATACTATACACTATACTATACTATACTATACTATACTATACTATACTATATATAGCATAGTGTATATGTTTACACTATATATAAAATTATATATATATATATATACTTGTTTTATGGGTGTGTGTAGGACTATCAAATTAAAAATCTTTAAAACATTTTGATCCAGAACAAAGCTGCCAAAGCATTACAAGAAGTCTAAAACAATCCAGATAAACCCAAATGCTACTGAATTATTTTTTTGAATCGTAAGGTATATCACGTTTAAAAAATCACTTCTAAGATGAGCAAAAATTAAACAATGTTTAGACTGCAAATTAGGCTGAAATTAGCGTCTATATAACTGGGATGTTAGGTGCTGCAAACCCAAAGTAATTATTTATTAAGTTTTCATACCAACTTTAACAAGCAGAAAATGTGACAATGCTCTAATACAGCCTAGGTTTGAACCAAGGACCTGCTGCTTAAGAAGCAGGTGCAGTTGCCTTAGACCACTAAGGTGCCGTATCATTCCGTGATCAAGGCAGTTCAAGATAGCATCAAAACTTAATTATGAGTTAAACATTAAGCAAAACAAGCACGTGCTTAGGGCTTCAGGGGAAGCGGTGCCCCACACAGTTTTTTCAAATCAAATAATCACCAAAAATTAAAATGTAACAGAATATGTCTGGCAGTTTCTATGTTTGTTTACAATGTGATGGTACGGATGGTCATGGAGATTCTGGTTACTATAAAGCCTGAGCTGGTCACAGTCCACGTAATGACTGTAATTGATTATAACGTGTCATAATATATTTCAAGTGTGGTAATGTTTATAAAAATGTGGTGATACTGAAAACAGGATAATGTTGCTTTTCATTATACGTATTTTGCAATATAATGTAATTTATTTTCACATCAGTACAACAGTACAGATTATATACAAAATAATTAACATCATGTCAGAATAATTAACATAGGTCCCACCTCATTTACTTTCGAATTTTCATATACTAACCCGATAAAAGTACACATTTTAACACGATTAATATTGCAAAAGCGTTTCTGATTGTAAAATAATAGATTAAAATCTTAATTAACGGGGAGCGAGCCCAACTATTCATGACATCATAAACTAACATAATTTTCAACAGCAAAAATATTTCACGAGCGCGTTGCATGCGTTTGCGAAAGCGAAAATTGCAGAACAGGGCTACCGTAAGGTATTCAGTGTCTTGTATTAAAAATATGAATGTTTTAAGATAAAAATTCAAATTTCAAATTTACCGCTGTGCTCACGCATGAGCTGTCGAAAGTGTGTAATTCGTCAGAAACTAACACATCTGAACTGCGAGGTACAGCACCTGTTTTTGTGTAAAGCGTTGCCGAAATGCAGGCGCTAGTGCCCGTCTAACTAACGAATGTCGAAATGCATGTGACAGTGAAAAACTAGTGGCACGAACGCGAAATTGTATTTGTCTGGTAATAATTCTTTCACGTAAATCATTTTTGAAAAAATAGCGTATTCCCTTTCAATATTTTAAAAGAGCAGATTGTTTTGAAATGCAGTTTAAGATTTTGTCCGGTTTTGCTTTAAATAATAAGTGCAAAGTAAATTATATACTGATAATTATCAATATTGTAATAGGTGAAGCGGCAGCAGCTACAATAGATGTTTCAGAGAGAATTACTGTATTTGAACAAAATGTTGCCTTTGTATTTATTTTTAAATTTCTTGATTGTAGAGAGGATTTTTTTTCAATTCGCCATCCAATTTTTTTCAAAGCCTTGGACCTGCATTTACAACGAACTGGCGTGCCATTTTATCACATGATGGTGACGATGACTACAGTAAATAAATCTTACTGCAGTTTTTTCATTTCGAAAGATAAAAAATTTCATTTTACAGTTTTTATTTTGAATTACATATAATAGCGTACCATAAGCTTCTCAGTTTAGGCCTCCTGAGGTCTTAATTCGGCCAAGGTTTGTAGCATCATTAATAATTATAATAATTAGTCTCTATTAACGTTCGTGTCAAGTAGACGCAAGTTAAAAATTTGTGGCATTTAACTTTAAAAGTGTTAAATTGCATTTATTTAATTAAATTTTAAAACATAAAACAAGGACAAAAAAGTGTATATCCAGCAAGAATGTTTAATTTTTTGAAATGTCACATCGTTCTTTGGGTTTGATTAAAACTTCAAAAACCATGATCCAGGTAAATGGCTGAATAGGAGCAGCAGCAGCTTTGCGATCACAAAGAGCGTGTTTCTGAAGTGTATTACCAGATATTTAGTTACAGTAATTCACAGGAGATAGCGCCACAGTCAACGCAGCTGTGGCATAGGGAAATTCCTTTTGTTCATCTGCCTTACAAATATTCCGTATCCCGTTATAATTTTCATAAATTGGCGATTTTCAAATACGAGTAATGTGACGAAATTTCAAATAATTACCGTGCTTGACAAAAAATTGCGAATGCACTTGTGGCCATAGATATTGCGGAGCACATCTATGGAGCACGCTCTCTCGAATCAGCGGTCATAGTTGTAAGAGAAATAAAACTTTGCCATTTCACAGACCTGCGCTAGCAAAACAGAATGGTTGTCTGAGAGTTCGGCATGGTTCTGATACTGTTTCCTTTTCGTGAATAAAAACCAATGTCTAAGATATCCTTTAGTGTAGACAAACAATAATTTTTTGGCCAAGAACAGTGGTAAATTTCGTTGTTATTTCAAATTTATCAATTCCATTATGCAAATTTATTTCAAAATTTTGCTGTTTCTATTATGCAAGTTTCGTATGTATTTTCCATAATAGCACTTCTTATTTGGCCCAAAGTTGGTAGTATTCGGTGAAAATAATAAGCAATTTTAATAGACATTTCATTTTGCCAAGTTATGAATGACTTAAATTTCCCTATAGGCTCTATAGCATAGCCAAAAAGACAATATAAGTGCTGAGTGTTGGTACAGACATGGCAAGATAGCGAAAAGGCACAAAAGCTAAACAGCTGATTAAACCATAATATGACGCCCGCTTTCAGTGTGAAAAAACACCGCAACTTTAATATTAGGCAATTGCTATGATCTTACAAAACTAATGAAATAGTTTTGCGTGTCTAAAGGAGCTCAGGTTTGTACAAAGATTGAATGAAATTACTGCTATGAGCTCCTCGAAAAATAATATCATTCCATAGAATTAATCAGCCAGAACAATGTTCATTGTCAAAGGGTGAGCACGTGATATGTTCACGTGAACATCTTATTCAAGCACGTGATTATGTTAATCGTACTATATAGAATTTTAGTGACTCAGTCCGACGGTTTATAAATTTTATCACACTCAAAATCGATCATCGTGGAAATCAGCGTACATTTTGTCTGTCGTCCAGTCGCTAACTAGCATTTCGTTCTTTTCAGACTTTACGGGTTCATGAACGTTAGTTGTAGATTCTACATTATTGACATCAGCAATTGCTTCTTTACTGCCACTCTTCTCAGCACCGCCCTTCAAGCAGCAGCAGTACATGATTAGGAATATAATAGCCATGCCCAGAGCTGTTGAACACACGGCAATGGCCACCAGAGCACCTTGAGCTAATCCTTCTTCTTCCGGTTCCGTTTCTATTATTTCTGTGGCAACCGTCTCACAGCTTTGTAGTTCCGCATGGTAATATAGGTCTTCTACACAGACATTGTAAATCGTATCATCATTGAGTTGGGTTATTAAATATTCGAAAACATTTGGCTCTGTAAAGAGAAAAGAAACAGAATAATGAGAATGCACATGGTGAATAACTAAGGATAAAGAAGCAAACTGTTTGTGTCATGTCTAACAGAGAAGTTGCCAGATTATTTGACTGCTCTCTTAAAATTAGCTTTAAAAAACTGAAAGTATGTGAGGCACAATGTCTTTTCAAGGAAAGTCAAAGATCTAGTCAACGTTCCACTGAACGCAAAATTAACCCCTTCCCGTCTCAAATTATATGTGGTATGAATAAAATACATAAAATACAAATTAGATAAAAAAGAAGCAAAAATTGCGTCATTCCAAGAAGGCCTTGTCGATCAATGACAGGCTTTTAAAAATCTTCTGGATTGTGATTGCGTACTGTGTGTAGTTTGTATAGTGCGTGAAGTACAGAAGCTAATGCACAGGCAGGCTTGTGCCGCCGTACTGTGTGTAGTTTGTATAGTGCGTGAAGTACAGAAACTAATGCACAGGTAGGCTTGTGCCGCCGTACTGTGTGTAGTTTGTATAGTGCGTGAAGTACAGAAACTAATGCACAGGCAGGCTTGTGCCGCCGTACTGTGTGTAGTTTGTATAGTGCGTGAAGTACAGAAGCTAATGCACAGGCAGGCTTGTGCCGCCGTACTGTGTGTAGTTTGTATAGTGCGTGAAGTACAGAAACTAATGCACAGGTAGGCTTGTGCCGCCGTACTGTGTGTAGATTGTATAGTGCGTGAAGTACAGAAGCTAATGCACAGGCAGGCTTGTGCCGCCGTACTGTGTGTAGTTTGTATAGTGCGTGAAGTACAGAAGCTAATGCACAGGTGGGCTTGTGCCGCCATTAGCTGCGGTACTGACCAAGAAGACTGGCAGCAATCCAGACAGATCAACCCTGTACCGTTTTGTTGTATGGAGAACAAACCTGTAGTATCAGAAAACCACTCCTGACTGCTTGCGATTTTCCACTTGACCCTGAACCCTTCGTTTACGATGCCTGTAGACACCCACTGTAGATAAATCTCATCAGTCTGTGATAAGTTCAAAATAAATGTTTGTAAGGCAACTTCGCATTAGAATAAATGCAATCTATGTCACAGGCAAAAATAAGAGAACGAGAAATATCCAGAACTGCTAGTAGCTTTTGCTAGGATGATTGTTACCAGCAGCGCAATGTCTAGACTGATTGCTAAGTACACCAAGCTTTGCATTAAGCTAAATTTCTATGTAGTACCGTATACTGACATAGAAATTAAGGTCTAGTTCTAATAACAGCTCCATTTAAAGACATTAAATTGTGTAAACTTACAGAAAACTGACATTTTTTATGGCAAAATGAACTTTAATTGAAAAGAACCACGTTTCTTTTACATTCGATCAGCACAGTGATGTTTGATTCCTTCATGTGAACACGAATAGCGATCAGATTTTTCAACAAAATTCTTGCTAAGATTCTGTAGATGGAAAGAAGGTCTACAAGTCTTATGTTAAAAAGAGAACAGAATTTTGTATAGCCTTGCTGTAAAATTCTTGCTTTGTTAATCAAACCTGTTACTGTCATTTAAAAATTGCTGACTGGTTTACAAGTGAATGACTTCAGTAGTTGCCTAATTAATTAATAAAGGTTTAACAATGGACAAAACAAAGCACACATGTAAGCTTGTTACTTACTAACAGTTGAACGAACCTCAATGTAGCGCTGCCTAATTTTCAAGAGCAATTTAAGAAAGGACGTCTTAAAATGCCATGGACAAGAATTAATAATATTTAAGAAAGAAGGCAGTTTGAAACGCTATTAGCTTTGCAATATTAAAAGAGCACATAACGTGAAATTACCTTTGCGAATATGTCTGTTATCACCAGCGTTGCATTTTTGCAGACAAGCTCTTCGTGTTCCAGGGAGTTCAATGGACGACCTTCCAACTCAGGAGGTGCTGCACATTCTCCTGTTATTCGTGATTCACCCGTTGCCATCCAGGTGTGTTTGCAGTCGCAGATTATTGGGTTATCTAAAATGAAGAAGTTTCGTTCTCAACGACAACATTCACAGCAATTGTATTACTAGTCTGATTTGGCACCATGCAAAAGTAGAAAAGAAAAGGTGACGACTAAGAGAATACAATTGACACGTGGATGAAGGAGGCACTGATAAGCATAAAGATGAGATGAATGAGGAGGTAAAGAATAAAACTTTGGACAATAGTGATGGCAGAGAACTTTTGAAGAGAACAATAAAGACGAAATAGTAATTACAAGATGAGAACATGGTCAAAAAGGATGAAGATGAGGATATCAAGGATGATTATGACAACAACAAGATGAATAGAAGAAAAACAGAATGGCAGTGTAGATGACTGTGATATCGCTGAAGAGAGTAAAGATGTGTTTAGTAGATGTACGTAGATGTACACATACTTGCACAGAATGACATAAACAGTTAGGTCAAATTAATTACCTTGCAACTTTATATCAGCTGGAATACAACAAGAATCAAATGACGCTTCTAGCAAATACTGAATTGCATTGCTGGTAAGTTCCAAATCTGACAGCTCTGGCAAACCGCCAAAGCCTTGGGCCTCTATGTCGTGTATTGCATTAAATGATACTATCAAATACGTTAATTCAGAAAGTCCTGAGAAAGAATTTGCCTTGATGTCCGTTAAAGAGTTCATACGTAGGTCTAATAAATATAATGAGGTCATTTCTGCAAAGCAGTCTGCTTCAAGAGTGCTAATTTTATTCGAAGACAATATAAGCGTATCAACCGTCTCCAATTCAGCAAACATCTTAGATGAAACTTCTGAGAGGAGATTTCCTTTCAAATACAACTTTTCCAGTTTATCTAAGCTACCAAAGGCATTTTCTGAAATAGTGGCAATTTGGTTGTCCGTCAGAATTAATGTCTGCAATGCTGCCAATGGCCCAAACGTTTCTATAGTTACAGTTTGCATTGAATTTTGTCCGAGATTAAGGTCTGCTAGTTCAGATAAACCAGTAAAAACTTCAGCTGTTAATTCAGTTATTTGGTTAAGAGACAAATCGAGGCTTTTCAACTTTGTTAAGGCTTCAAAGACGCCGCCTTCAACTTGTTCTATCACATTCCGCTGTAAATATAATTCAACTAAACTATTCCCATCTTCAAAAGCAAATGCCTCTAATGTTGTGATCTCATTACCATCCAGATGAAGTTTTGTCAAACTTTTCAACTCTGCGATGGCTTGGTTTGGAACATTATTGAGTTTGTTATCTGTGAGAACTAAGGAGACAAGCCGTTCCTCCAAGCTGGCAAATGCCTCATCATCAATGAATGACAGTTCTGAATTAGTAATACTAATTTCCTGAGGAAGACAAGTTATGAATGCGTTAGCTGGAAGTGTATTTCCTGTGGTTCCACTTATGAATACTGCTTCTATAGGTTCGTCGACACTGTTGAGTACAGTTAGCACATCTTCCAACTCTCCACTGCCGCAGTAAAATTCCAGTCCTTCTCTCCACGAGTATGATGTACACGTACAAGGCTGTATAGTTTCCGCTGGAGGGCACTGTAATCCCGGTTCAGTAGTGGTTGGTTCAGTTGGTGAGACTGTTGTCAGCCAGTCACACAAGTCACCATCTAAAAAACAAATGTTAGAGTCAATGCATGTACCGTTAAAAATAGTGTTTTACATAATATTTACCACATTGCAAGGAAGAACGGAGTACTTAACGCAGGCTTTACTAAAGATAATAGTGTGACAACACCGACATGGCAATTGTTAAAGATAGTTCATTTAGATGAGATTCTGAACTGGCACAGCTGTTAGTGGTTAAGTATGTTGTGAAACCAGCATACTTAGTCTTATTGTTTGCTGTGGAAATTTGCTCAAAAACAAGTTTATTCTGCATTTCCACTAATCAACACGTTCTTTTTCAATAGCATATCCCAATGACATTTAACACAACCAAATGTCTATTAACATTATTCTCATCTGTGAAGTGCTATCAACTGCTTGCTTGATTGATAGTTAGGATATATTCCAATGAGGTTTGAGTAATTCCACAAGCTGACGGAACCTAGTATCAGCTGTTGATTGGCAGTCTCAAAAAATGTAACAGATGATACAAACAAACGATTACTCACACATGTATAAAATGACCACATCCTCATCATTTAATATTATGTTTGCCAACAATGAGGATGTCGACTGTTTCTGTATCGAAGAACGACGGTTTCACATCTCACCAGAAGTCAAGCTGAGTTAACAACAGAAGCTAGTGACCCTTCACTTGAAGATCTATTGGCCGTGGTATTTGAATATTGCAATAGTGCTGCTATTTGACTGGTTATTCTTTTGCAGCTCTTTTCTGTATTTAATTGTATTCAAATGATGATCCAGGTAGGTGTTGTTATCAGATTCTTCCTGTCTAAATGCAAGGTGTGGGATTACAATTGAAGGCATGTTACTAGGTATGTAACCTGTGATCGTTGCAAACATACGACAAAAATTGGGCGAATGATGTGAGACCAACAGTTTTAACTGAACCAAACATGTTAGCCAGCAAAAGTCTTTTACTTAATTGTGACTTTTCATATCTTAAAACTACGATTTTCTTTACCTATTTCACACTCAGGGCATCCAATACAATTCAGTTGTATTGCATCCAGGTCACTGATGTGTTGACCTTGAAGGCTACTTGGTGTCTCACAAATACCATCATGCCAGTCCACATCCTTGATCCACTTTAAATTGCAGTCGCATGACAATGGATTGCCTAAATGCAAGAATCAAAGAAAATGAAAGTTTCTAATTAATGTGCTTGTCGTGAATGACACTGCCTTTTACTTCATGGACAATCATAGTTTTAAATATTAAAATTTGCAATTTTATTTAAATTTTTATTAAGTATATTAAGTTTTCAGGCATAACAGGTGTAGCATCTTAAGCTATGTATAAATACCAAAATACTGGGTATCATAATTCACACATCGCTCATCCCGTACCTTATGCCTGAAGTTTTTGCTTATTTTTAGCCACACAGTACTCTCAGAAAAAACCTGTTTTTGTGCTCAATGAAATGAAAAGAGGGCCCCGAAAGTGATGAAATGCTTGACTCTCAGAAGAATATTTTCGTGCAGCCTCACTCAAGTTTTTCGAAATCTGTCTGATGTATTTTCCTGTGTTTACATGCACAAACAGGACAGCTTGTGCCATAAAACTTACCGAAGCTCGTTCAAGATGTATTCACTGAAGAGGTTGTTTAAGATAACCCAAAATTTGTCAAGAGTGGGTGTAAAGCAAGGCAAAAAATTTCAAAACTTTAACAAAGTTTGAAATATTTGTAGTCCAGAGATAACAAAAATGTCACGTTTGTATTAGACCCATACTTAGCACGTTTCCGTTCGCTACGACCACTGACCCATCCCCAGACGTATAATCACTCCTTACAAAGAGCCTGATTAACAGGTAACAAATATATCACCATGCTGTTAACCTGTGTGTATTGTTATAAATGGTTTGAAAGGCCATCTAAACAATTTGTTAAACGAAACATTAAAAAGTTCTATAGGAAAACCTGCTAGAACATGATTCAAACTTCTTACCATAAAGTGAAATGAGTTTGGGCAAAATGACAACTGATCCATCCCAAAAGGTATCCTTAGTCAGATATTCCAGTTGATTGTAATCCAAATATAGCTCTTCTAAATTAGGTAAGTCATCTAAGGCTGAATCGCAGATCTGGTAAAGGTGGTTCCACGTAATCCTTAGCGTTGCTAACGAAGGTATCCCAAATGAATGAGCGTGTAGAGTATCTAGGGTATTACTGGATATGTCTAATACGTGAAGGGAATCTAGACCTTGAAATGCCTCATAACTAACAACACTAATATCGTTATTTCTTATAGAGAGGGTATGTAGATTGATTAGACGTAGAAATACCGGAGTATTAAGTGTTGTTAGCAGGTTGTCATCCAAATATAGAACTCTAAGGTTTTCTAAACCGGTAAACATTTCCGAATCCAAGTCCGAAAGTTGGTTGTACTGCAAAAACAAGTACGTTAAATTACCCAATTCTTTGAAAGTTTCACTAGTAATAGTATCTAGTTTGTTGCTCGAAAGGTCAAAGGTTTCTAAAGATAGTAAAGACTTGAACAAGGGACTATAAACAGACTGAATGTCATTTTCCTTGAGCCTCAGATGTATCATGTTGGATGCACCACTAAATGCATCATCGTCTATGGTTGATATCTGATTACGCTCAAGTGATAATATTTTTAGATCCGATGGAAATGCAGCGGCTGGTAGATTCGAGATGACATTCTCTGATATATCCAATGTCTCTAGAATTGCAAGGGATTTAATGGCAGTAGGAACCGTGTCCAGAAGATTTGTGCTTAGCTGCAAATTCAGCAGCGAATTTTCGACGCCTGCAAAGGCATCGTCTTCAATGACTGTCGTATTACAGCGCGTTATGTACAAATTGTATATCTCAAGACCTGCAAAAGAACCAGATGAGATGATGGGCCAGGTAACTGAGTTGATTGTTAGACGATCGATTGGATCCCCAATTTTCTGCAACATTTCTAACACTTCATCAATGTTATCGATAAATTGGCAGTAAATTTCTAGTGCAATGTCATTTGGTATACAGAAGCACGGAGCGACATCTTCGGCTGGAGGACATTGATATGGTTCCGTGGGAGGTTGCGTTGGAATGACTGTGTCTTCGTCACAGATGTCTAGTTGAGTGATGTTGCACCCTTCACAATCACAAACAAATAGTTCTTCAGGGACTTTATGGATATCGACGGGATTACCATAATTTTCAGTGACATTAAGGGGAGCCACACATTCTGCTTCTGACTTATTGAACGATTTAATCCAGAGATTATTGCAGTCACAAACAAGCGGATTATCTGAAATGAAATGACACGGGTCTAGTTAAAATGTGTGCCTATATCGATCTCGATTAACATCTACTTTATAGTTCAATGAAAATATTTTGGCTATAGTAACGCAATTTGTCTTCAAACCGCGTACAATTTCTAAGGCGACATTCGTTTATGTCATCTGGTAAACTGCTTGGAAGTGACATGAAATCAACGTGAACTGACTAGTACCAAAAACTGTAGTGGTAGTAGTAGTAGTAGTAGTAGTAGTAGTAGTAGTAGTAGTAGTAGTAGTAGTAGTAGTAGTAGTAGTAGGAGAAGTATGTTAAGACATCAAAAGTGACATGAGAGCAAATAATGATATAATATTTGTACGATACTCTTGCTTTAAATCTTATGTAGATATTATCCCAGAAACAATTAACTATTCATGATATTTAATACTTTTCTATATTTAGTACATTAATATTGTCATATATAATGTAATTAAAACCGTGTATCATACCAGATAAATCGAGCCAAAACGTATCTTCATTCCAGTTGGCATTAATCGTATTTTCTAGAAGATATTCTATGCGATTTTTCTTCAAATCCAATTCTGCTAAGCCATCTATTCCAACAAAAGCATCACTGCAGATATGTGTAATTTTATTAAAACTAAGATCCAACCATTCCAGATTAGTCAGGTTCTCAAATGTACTTCCATTAACTCGACGAATCAAATTATTTGAAACGTGCAAGCGTCTGAGCTTGTTCAAACCTGTCCAATCAACTGACGTGATTTCCTCTAATTTGTTTGTGTTGAGATTTAAAGATTCTAGTGATGTTAAGTGTTGGAAGAGCTTGGAGCCTATGTTGTTGAAATCCTTTCCCAAATAATTATCGTACAACGTAAGAACTTCTAAGTTGTCCAAGCCAAAAAACACATCTGGCTCAAGACCTTTTCTTAGCCAGTTGTTATTTAAGAATAAATGGGTTAGGTTTGTGAGATCCTGAAATGCCCTTGGTTGGATTGGTGGTTGGATGAGAGGTAATTGAGAAAGAGTGCCTGGACGGAGGCGATTGTAGCGCAGAAACAAAGCACGTAGATTTGGCATTCCAGCGAAGTCTCTGAGCCCAATTTTTTTAATCTTGTTATGTGACACATCGAGATGTATTAGATTCGTTAGCTTTGAAAAAGAATTTGCTTCTACCTCACGAATGTTGTTTGTGTGAAGATATAGATATCCTAAGTTATTGTCATCGAAGCCATCAAAATCGGATGATAATGTCTGATTAATCGAGTTCTGTGATAGATCCAGCACTACCAAGCTCTCCTTTAATGGAACTAGTGCATCGCCAATGATGGACGTCAACTGATTGTTGCTCATATGGAGAAGTGTGAGACTGCTGAACGTCTCATCTCCAATGCCATTAAATGCATCAGCGTCCACGTATGTAACATTACTGTGTGTGATATATAGTTCTTGTATATAGACGCCATAAAACATGTCTTTCGGAATTGTGTTTATCGGACAATAATCAATAGTAAAACTTGCAACTGTTTCATTCAGATATTGCATAATGTTTTGTATTTCAGAAAGCTGGGCTTCACGGCAGTAGATGTTGTAAGTTGCATTGTCATAATTCGAGCGGCAATAGCACGGTTTAAGAAGATCGGCATCTGGGCACTGAGCTGTCTGCGGCAGTGGGTATGTGGGCAGAGTAGTTTCATCATCACAGATGTCCTGGTCCGTAATGTTGTGGCTCGGATCGTGGCATGTCAGTACGGGCTCTGGTATCAAGTCCAAATCCAGTCCCTCCATTTCCCATGGAGCTGCACAAGTAGCACTAGTTTTCCCTGCCACCTGCTTTAGCCATGCCGCATTGCAGTCGCATGTCATCGGATTACCTAGAAATAGGCACAGAATACAGGGTATATAGGGTAACAGGTAGATTTTTGAAAAAAAATGGCTACCACAGTTAGTATCCAAAATACACTGTGCATCACTAAAATATATTTCATTTCTGCCAAAGCCTCTTTATTCCATATCTTATCCTAAGGTGGCATCCATACTTTGACAACAAAGTCTTACCAGCAAGATCAATGTCCAGCCATGTCGCAGGAAGAGAAACATTATTAGAGAATGAAAAGGCACTTCGTAACAAAAACTGTATCTCATTATTTGCGAAGTTCAGAGAAGGGATCGAAATGACGTCATGAAACGCTCCTGCACAAAGATCCTCTGCAAAACATAATCAAATAACCACATATTGATATAAATTGTTCATCAGTTATAGTTAATGTAAATAGAAAGGATGTCAAATCATAAGTAGTAAGTATTCGATATTCAAAAACAGCATGCTTCATACGGGAGGTGTACATGATGAATAAACATGCACAATCTATGGCGACAAATGATTCAGCTAGAGTGAGCATTTTTTGTGGCAGAGCATAGAATGTTTTTTTAAATTTGACTAAAAACTGCTGCGTATTCCACACTTGCTGCACTAGTGAGTAGTCACACATCCATCACTGGCTGCATCACATATTTTTTTGTTGCCACAGATACTCTGTAGTTCTTATTGCGCGTTCAGACGTAGAGACGTTTCTCGCAACTTCTCTCTGAGAGTAAAGTCGCACGTGTGAACGGTTTGGCAACTTCTCTTGCGAGAGAAGTCTCTACATCTGAATGCGCTATTAGAATATTGTGAGTAGCAATATAATACTCGCCATGTTCTCGGTTCTGACACTAACCTGTCTGTTAAAATCAATTTTATGCAATTGGTTTACTTTGTCAGACGTTAGAAACTCAGATTCTTTTAAACTCACATTATAAACTGACTAATAATTGTACTTGTGATCAGCGAAGTCACTGGACTGAATGTGAAATAGGCCACTACACGTGTTGCGCAGAAGAGGTGCTGTGGTGAGATGAGTACACTGGGCATGTATGTTCATCACAAAGTCAGGTAAATTCAATCATTCAATGACTTTCCGCTTCAGATTTCGGTTTCATTGTGATAACATCAGCAATTACCTGACAATTCAACAACAAGTCTTTTCACAGTTTCGTTGTGCGCACGCGCAGTTGCTGCAGGGTCAAAGGTTAAGTGTACCACGGCAGCGCGTTTTAACTACGACCGCCGCGTGACATGTGGTTAAAGTAAAGCCGTCTGCCGCATCGGTTCAGTAACTTCAGCTGTTTTAAATCGACTTTACTTAATTATGTATTAGTCTGTGCGTAGAGGGGTTTACTATCAGGATCTTGCTTGAGAACAAGACAAAAATGAACTAGGTAAGGGCTAGCAGTTAAAACTGTTGCAGCATGGCTGCGAGGCGCTGTCAAGTGTACACAAATGCGTTGTCTGGTACACCTAACCATCGACCTTCTCACTAATCACACCTCACATGTACTTTGACAGTTTGCCACAAGTTCACATGCCCTACATTTCAATAAAGTCTCCATAAGCAAGCTCACATGCCCCGGGGCAGCTTCATACTAGTTTACATGTCCCGGGGGCAGCTTTGTACAAGTTCACATGTCCTGGGACACCTTCATACAAGTTCACGCGCTCCACATGTCTTTAGACAGCTTCATACTCGTTCACATGCCCCGGGGCATGGAGCTTGTATGAAACTAGTCTCCTATATTGATAACAGGGTGATTAGGATTTCGTCTACTGGGACATTTAGAGGATTCGCTATGCCGCAGAACATGGGCATAGCAAATACTACTTTTGGAGGTGTTGGCAGGGGGAATATCATATTTAGCAGTGTCTGAGCCTTTTATGCAAACTTCTTTCCGAGCGGGACGAACTGAGATATCGTTAGCTATGAGGAAAGGAGTTCCAGCCAAGATATCAACATCCAAATTACGCACTACTAGGGCTTCTAAACAGAGATTGTGAGCATTTCGAGTAACGGTTATGCGTGTTTCACCTATGATGTCCAATGGTGTAACCCCATCAGCTTGCAAAGCGGACTGTGTAGTTTGCTGAATAGGAACACCAATTAGATGGGCAATAGCTTCTTTGATCATGCTGGTTTCAGCACCCGTGTCTAGGGTTATGTAGATTGGATGATGTTTGTAGAAAACTTTCAAATGAGGAGATTGTTTTGTGCTGACTCGATGAGCGGTAAACACACAACGGAGATTATGGGAAGCACACTCATCATCGTCACCGGCGTCAGGCTCTGTTGTGTCAATGTTATGACAACTATCTGCACTGTCTTGACTGTAGTCTTCCTCAAAGCTGATGGTCTGGCGGGCTCTGGCAAAATATTCCTTATCTTCCTCTGGTAGGTACTGGCACGTACTGAGAAAATGTTGAAATTTAGCACGACCCGCTTGTTTGCATAACGGGCAAATTTTTGTTGAACGACGCGGTTGCTTTTTCCGAATCAACGGCTGTTTGCGTTTGGAATAATCTGGAAACTGTTGGAAGGCTGTGCGTAACACTTTAGCATCGGCTGATGCCTGAAGTTCCTCTAGCAAAGAATCTAGTGCCAATGAAATTTCTGGCTTCAGTGAGGCAAGTGTTTTTGATCTTAGCTCTGTACCGTACTTTTGCTTGACTAAGCTGGGTAGCCCAGGATGTAAAAGTCGAAGCCAAGTCAGAATGATTAGGTTCTCTAAGGTAGGTGTAATTTCCTCATCACTAATTGGATTCTCACCGTGATGCTGTATACCACCTGCAGCGCGTAAGAGGTTATCCTCAATGAAACTATTTAAACGCTGGAAAAGATCTTCTGGACGTTCGTCTGGCTGCATATGAATATTATTAAAATCCAAAAAATGACCACCTGTTGTTTGGAATCCGAAATGCTGTCTAATTGTTTGCCATATACGAGTCAATGATGTTGAGTTTTTGACAATGGAATTTCTCGAAATAATCGGACAATAGTTGGCAATCTGTCCCAGCATTAAGTCCAGATGAGTGGTCTTTTGTGCGGCTGTTCGGCGGTTTGCAATGGGAACGTTTTCATCATCATCTTGCAGACCTCGTAAAGGTGCTGCATTTGTTTTCTTATGCCAGGTCGCACCTTCAACTAAAAATTCTGCAAAATTCTGATCTAGCGATAGAGTGTATTGCAAATTTTGGCGCCATGCTTCAAATGATGTAATTGTCTCTTGTTTTGTCAGACACCACTGTTTTGGAGCACGAGTAGTGGCCATATTCTAACACAAATTGAGGGTGTTTATTAATACTAGTTCTTTCGAAAATTGCGCTGATAAATTTTAATTCTTACGTCTTTACAGCTATGGAATAAGCTGACTGGTTTTGGTTAGATTTAGACAGATGCATGTACACTCTCGACAAACCAATTATAAGGTCCACTGGCTTTTCTGAGTACGTAGTTCGTAGTCACACCGGCAGCCACCACGCCATTAATTAAAGAATGTACCAGCTTTGTCTCAAACACCAAGACGACAAGAATAAATTTAACAACTTTATTGTAACTCGCAAAGCAACGAGGTTATAAGTAGAAAGATGAGCGCAACGCAAAAACAAAGAAGCTGAAAACAAAAGAGCAACTTTGCAAAAGGGGTAAAGTTGATAAAACTAACAACACGCATGTATACTGGCGCTAGGGTTGTTATATTTGATAAGCTAAATGAAATACTTCTGCCCGAAAACCTTAATATAGCTGCCTTAGGAACTAATGATCTGTTGAAGTTGTTATTGTTCGGAAAAGATGAATTTAACCCTAGATATTCCTTATAGGGTCACGTGGGGGGGGGGGGGGTAAAAATTTACCCCCAGACCGGTTTTTTGCATTTTACCCTTTTACCATACGCATCCCAGTAAATCTTTTCTATGACTTTTTCTAAATATGTTTTGTGAACAAAATACTTTCAGTTATTTATTTTAGGTGCATTGTCTCACCACGAAATAAAAGTGAAAATGCAATAGTCGATTTTTTAAAATTGTCGAAGCTTTACTTCGCTTGTCTATACATTATACGGGCGATGTATCTGATACAACAAAATGTCAGTTACTCAAATTACTCCATCTAAAAGAAGAGAGTAGTAGACAATAAATTCAAAATAACAATGATTTTTGCACACGCACTAGCAATGTCGGTTGTCTACAGTTATTCCAGCATAGATAAGGGAACGTAACTAAGTGAATTTAAATTTCGTATTACTAGTAAGTCACATGTCTTTAAGCAGAGGTATAATGTATCCTATGGTGGTCAGCATAACCACAAAGTGTGCTGTTGCTGTTTACTAATGAAACACGGCGGTTTATCGAAAGTAATTTACAAATTACATTGCGGGTAATTTTTTACCCCCGGTTACCAAAGTCGGTTGTAAGAAATCGTGACCCTATCGGGGTTAAAGTCTTGGAAAATATTTGCTTTGCTCAAAACGAAATCCATGCAACTGGAAAAGAAGAATGGAATTTACATAGTGGCAATATTCGAACGACATTGTCAATTACGGATAATGGAAATTCTGTCATCCATTTGCGGAAAAATTTCAAGCAGTCAGAATGAATTTGCTCGAAGTTTTCTCACCCATTTAATCAGATTAATTATTAACGCGATAAATTCTTTTGCTTAATTGCCATCGCTGCTTGTCTAGATCCCTGAACGTTTAATTTTCCTACCTGTCGCTGTGTGGCAGCACCGCAAACCAACATCCTGAAATATTTCTGATAAATACATTCGTAAATGGAGGAATAATTGGCTCAAAAGTCGAAAACTATGTCTAATAGAACTATTGCTAAAACCGCAATTACGTTGACACACGTGTACCTATAACTCCTCCTGTTATTTACTTGCTTCAACTAGAATTGTAGCTGTGTCATAATAATCAAACTTCAACAACTATTTAAAACAGTCATGCTGTTCTTATACTGGTGTATTATAGATAGATCAGATTTTATTTATTTAACGTTAGGAAAATCCATTATACTCAGAAAAATAATGGCTCAAGAGTGAAACCTTGTGGAACGCCACAAGTAATTTTGATTTTGACAGGGTGGAAATTACACATTAGTGCATTATGCCTATAAAAATCGCTTACACAGTATATTCCATTGCTAAACAGAGTGTGTAGTTTCGAAGTTACATGTTTCTTAATTAATCATATAATTGACTTCATTTGGACAGAGTGAGAGAGAGTGAGAGAGAGAATAATCTATGTAACTGACGCAAAGACGCCCTACATAACGCAAGTACAATTGGCTTCATTGTAAGATGCATTCCATGAGGAGACATAATAGCTGACAGCCTTCATCATATCAACTTTGCAGCATCAGCATCATGTTCCCCAAATGACACTAACACAATTTGGCAAACACGACTACTCGTTATTCGCTATTCGTACAAACAACTACGTGTGCAACGACAGCATCTCTTTGCTTATGCGGCACTGAAAATTGCTTGCGTAAAGGCAATGACAACAAACAGAAAAGACAAAGACAAAAAACAGAAAAGACATAGGAAACAAACATAAAGGACAAAGACAACAAACAGAAAAGACAAAGACAACAAACATAAAGGACAAAGACAAAAAAAAGAAAGACAAAGACAACAAACAGAATGGAAAAAGACAACAAATAGAAATGGCAAAGAAAAAAGAACAAAGACAAAAACAGAAAAGACAGACAACAAACAGAAAAGACAAAGACAACAAACATCAAGGACATAGACAAGAAAACAGAAAGACAAAGACAACAAACAGAAGGGAAAAGACAACAAATGGAAATGACAAAGACAAAAAAGGACAAAGACAAAAAAACAGAACGACAAAGACATCAAACAGAAAAGACAAAAAAAACAGAAAAGACAAACACAACAAACGGAATCTCAAAAGACAACAAACAGAAATGACAAAGACAAAAAACAGAAAGGCAAAGGCAACAAACAGAAAAGACAATGCCATCATTTAATACCATCATTGACTTCACCTGAGAGCCTTTTATACAGTTTTTTTATAGATTTTTTAGCTAATCACTTAGTATACGATTTCAGCCGTTTGCACAATTGAATGTGGCGAAAACACCTCTGCCTATTCGGAGCCTCCTCTTAGAGGTTTTCTGGTAGATTCCGGGCCAGCCACACCCTGGCATTTGAGAAATGAATTGTGGTTTCCAACACTCTGATTTGTATGAAAAAAACTTCTATTGACAAACATGTACAAGACTATGAAAAAATGGTGTGATCGGTTTACAACTGCACAGCTCCCTCTATTGGAAAATATGCAAGTGAATGTAGCGTTTTCTGGCGAAGAACATACGAACAATGGTTCACCCGTGCGAAAGCAATAACTGTCTTGATCGTTTTCGTTCAATTAACTGCAAGATAAATTTGTCAGAAAAACAATTTCAAGACAATTAATTGAAGAACGACAAGCCCTATTAGCTTCTTTTTCTAATTCGTTTTTATCTTAATTGAATTCGGAATTTTCTAGACTTTCAGTCGCAGAAGAAAATCAGTCGCAATGAAATTATTTCTACGAAAGCCCATGCGTTTCCACAAATTATTTCTACGAAAGCCTATGCGCATCCGCAAATTATTTCTACGAAAGCCCACTCGTTTCTACAAATTATTTCTGCCTTTTTAGTGGTAAAGTCAAAAGTCGAATTCATAGTGTCGAGTTTTCCATTATGTGGGATATGATTACTTGTTAATAATAGTAATAATAATAATAATAATAATAATAATAATAATAATAATAATAATAATAATAATAATAATAATAATAATAATAATAATACTAATAACAATAATAATAATAATAATAATAATAGTAGTAGTAGTAATAGTAATAATAGTAATAATAGTAATAATAATAATAATAATAATAATAATAATAATAATAATAATAATAATAATAATAATAATAATAATAATAATAATAATAATAATAATAATAATAATAATAATAGTAATAATAATAATAGCAATAATAATAACAATAACCATAACTATAACAACAACAACAACAACAACAACAACAACAATAACAACAACAGCAACAACAACAACAACAACATCAACAACAACAATAGTAATAATAATAATAGTAATACTAATAACAGTGATAATAATAATAGTAATAACAGTAACACTAACAATAGCAATAATAATAACAATAACCATAACTATAACAACAACAACAACAACAACAACAACAACAACAACAACAACAACAATAACAATAACAACAACAACATAACAACAACAACAACAGCAACAACAACAACAGCAACACTAATAATAAATCTTTATTTCAAATAATTATAAATAATAATAATACAACCCTTTATTTGCAGGGAAAAATTGTCACTCGATTAACTAAATAAATATTAATGTCGTACAAATAGGGGTGGCTGATAGGTGACCTCTTGTTCTTTCGCCACCCAGTCTCAATGCAGTGTTTATCATCTTAAAGAAACATTGTATATTCCGAATAGTAATAACTTTAACAGACCATTATTTCCTAAGGCAGTTATATTAAGGAATTCAGGCAGTAGTATTTCATTTAATTTATCAAACATAACAACCCTAGTTAGTTGATACAATGGGCAGTGCAACAAAAAGTGTTCAACAGACTCAAATCGAAATCCACAGTTACAATTCGGCAATATTGGATGACCGTTATTATCTTTACAGCCTTTAGAGCGTCTACAGCCATGGTTAACTTGAATCTACCATGAAAGATACCTTGAAAATACCTACTTGATGGTAAAATACCAGCCGGATGTATTCTGGGAAATGCGATTTTGATACATTTAATGGCTATTCAGGCTGTGACAATGTTGAATTAATATTCAGGGCCACGTTTTAGCAATTAATTTGAAGGAGAGATGATGAAAATTTTGAGATTTGTGGTCGAACTCTTCGAGGCATTTTGAGTATTGTAGCTTAGTTACTTTCACTGTGTGAATTTTTTAAATAACCGCGTTTTTATTATTATCAAAGAGACAAAAAAACTCAATTTTTGGCCACAGTAACCGCTGATAAAGAAGCATCAAGAAGAAGAAGAAATGGTATACAAGTGGTGTAACTTTGCAGATGAAATATATGGAAATACGTAATATACAATGAAATACATACATTAGTAGAATGTTACGTACTAATAAGATAAAGGCGTGAAAAGTCCACTCTCTTTCTCTCTCTCTTCCTCCCATCTATCTCTCTCCCTCTCGCTTCCTCTCTCTCTCTCTCTCTCTCTCTCTCTCTCCTCTCTCTCTTCTCTCTTTCTTTCTTTCTTTCTTCTCCTGTCTTCTCTCTTTCTTTCTCTGTCTTTCTCTTCCTTTCTCTCTCTCTCTCTTTCTCTCTCTTCCCATCTCTCTCTCTCTCTCTTTCTCTGTCTCTCTCTCTCTCTTTATCTCTCTCTCTCCCCCTCTCGCTTCCTCTCTCTCTCTCCTCTCTCTTTCTTTCTTTCTACTCCTGTCTTCTCTCTCCCCATCTCTCTCTCTCTCTCTCTTTCTCTCTCTCTCTCTCTCTCTTTCTACTCCTGTCTTCTCTCTCTCTCTCTCGCTCTCCGCCTCCCTTTCTCTCTCTCTCTCTCTCTCTCTCTCTCTTTCTCTCATTTCCCATCTCTCTCTCTCTGTTTTTCTCTCTCTCCCTCTTGCTTCCTCTCTCTCTCATCTCTCTCTTTCTCTCTCTCTTCTCTCTCTCATCTCTCTCTTTCTCTCTCTCTCTCTCTCTTCTCTCTCTCTCTCTCTCTCTCTCTCTCTCTCTCTCTCTCTCTCTCCTACAGCACAATTTAATCCTAATCATGGCTATTCTTCAAACGACACTTCTCTGCTTTCCAGCTGAGCAAAACGACTCCCCGCCGCCGGCAAAATATCCCCTTTCCATACGACGGAAATTCTTATAATTTTATTTCATGATCTCCGCTGCGTTGCAAGCGAATACCCCACGAGAATAAGTGCCCATTCACAACTTGATGTAAATTTAAAATGATGGTTGGGCAACTTCACGATTCCGAGTAATGCTTAGTATGTATAGAAGAGGCGTCAAGGGAAGCTGAGTGACTTTAGTCGCCTCATTTTTATGAGGAAATTGAGCCGTATATGTGAGAGATATTGTTGCTCGGGGATCATGAGAAGTCGGTTATGATGGCGAAAGATTGTCCAGAAATTTCTGAAACCTTGATAAAAGTCATAAATATAACGAAAATATTTTGAATTTTTGGACTTTTGAATTAAACACCTGTTATTAAGCAATCATACTTTTGCATAACTAATAATATGATGTACATTGATAATTGTTTCTGGTATGGCTTCTGTACTCTGTGAACTTTGTATATTTCAATTTTAAGTGTTAACTAATGAATTACTTGTGTTTTTGAACTATCTATCTATATTATATTACAATAATATATTATAATAATACTTTTGTATAACTAATAGGATGATGTACATTGATAATTGTTTTTGGTATCGCTTCTGTACTCTGTGAGATTTGTATATTTCAATTTTAAGTGTTAACTAATGAATTACTTGTGTTTTTGAACTAACTATCTATATTATATTACAAGAATATATTATAATAATACCTTTGTATAACTAATAGGATGATGTACATTGATAATTGTTTCTGGTATCACATCTGTACTCTGTGAACTTAGTATATTTAACAGCAACAGCATAATTTGAGGTTATGCTGACCACCATAGGATACATTATACCTCTGCTTAAAGACATGTGACTTACTAGTAATACGAAATTTAAATTCACTTAGTTACGTTCCCTTATCTATGCTGGAATAACTGTAGACAACCGACCTTGCTAGGTTGCTAGCACGTGTGGGGCAAAAATCATTGTTATTTTGAATTTATTGTCTACTACTTTCTTCTTTTAGGCGGAGTAATTTGAGTAACTGACATTTTGTTTTATCAGATACATCGCCCGTATAATGTATAGACAAGCGAAGTAAACTTTCGACAATTTTAAAAAATCGACATATTGCATTTTCACTTTTATTTCGTGGTGAGACAATGCGTCAAAAATAAATAACTGAAAGTATTTTGTGCATAAAACATATTTAGAAAAAGTCACAGAAAAGGTTTACTGGGATGCATATGGTAAAAGGGTAAAATGCAAAAAACCAGTCTGGGGGTAATTTTTTACCCCCCTGGTGACCCTATAAGGGTTTATAGTCTAAATATGTTTCATTCAGAGTAGTAAGTTATTTTATCTGTTAGCTGCTTAACTCCTAATCTTATTAATCATCCATTTTCCTAGGCGTCTCTTTTAATAAATTTTAGCCTACAGTGTTTTAAAAGGAGTTTTCAATTCCCCACACAATTCAAACACCCTATCCCTAATCCTAACCCTAATCCTAATCCTAATCCACTTCACGTACTAATTTGTTGTGTCTAGAATTGTAAACTTTTGTCATTGATTTTAATTAAACAATGTATTATTTTGCATTGATGTCGGAAAATAGTCTTTACAGTCTGATGCTACAAACAGAATATTGAAATATTAATAACCTAAGCTGTATTTGACACTGTACAAAGAACTATCTCTTTGCTTACGGTAACTTTTTGCCCTTTGACTCATTGAATTCGTCTCATATTAGTTTATTAGAAATTTGGCACGTATGTCATCAACTTGCCAGCGTTTATTCCACGACTTTTCGACGTCTGGAACTTCTATTTTGTAAAATAATTGATTTACCCGCAAATGCATATAAAGATTCGTTTGATAACTACGCGATGGCGCCACGAAGCAGTGTGCGCTTTGTCCAAGCTGCGTGCGTCCAACTCCGGTTATAGTGACAAAATTGTCTGCAGTGGTTTAAATCTCCAACGCTAGATGGCAGGTCGTTGCAAGAATTTATCTAGAGACTTATCTAGCACAGTGAATGTCTAGTCTTAAGTGTTTGATAATTTCACATGTGCAACCTTGTAAGTGTGAAATATTTAAAACTGTAAGCATTTTATATAGTATACGATTTATTTCGAATTATTGCTATACAACAGAAGGCATTTGAAAACAAAGTAATTTGAAGACATTTTGATGGTCCTCACACTATGGAATAGAAATTAGAAACGAAAGTACTTAGTACCGGTAATATAAAATGCTCGCCCCAACTGGCAAAACTTCAGTGGCTCACCTTCCCAGTGTGCACTATTGGCTAACCAGAAAACCAATATTTAATTCTGTTGACCAGATACAGTAATTAACACATTTGGTCAGTTTGTGAAGCTAATGATAGCTCTGTCCTCATTAGGGCAAATATATAGATGATCCAAAATTCCAAGACGATCTTTTTACATTAACCCTTATAGGGTCACGATTTTTACAACCGGTTATGGTAACCGGTGGGTAAAAAATTACCCCCACCATAATTCGTAAATTACTTTTGATAAACCGCCGTGTTTCATTAGTAAACAGCAACAGCGTAATTTGTGGTTATGCTGAACAACATAGGATACATTATACCTCTGCTTAAAGACATGTGACTTACTAGTAATACGAAATTTAAATTCACTTAGTTACGTTCCCTTATCTATGCAGGAATAACTGTAGACAACCGACATTGCTAGCGCGTGTGCAAAAATCATTGTTATTTTGAATTTATTGTCTACTACTTTATTCTTTTAGGTGGAGTAATTTGAGTAACTGACATTTTGTTTTATCAGATACATCGCATGTAATAAGGTATAGACAAGCGAAGTAAAGTTTGGACAATTTTAAAAAATCGACATATTGCATTTTCACTTTTATTTCGTAGTGAGACAATGCGCCTAAAATAAATAACTGAAAGTATTTTGTGCACAAAACATATTCAGAAAGTCATAGAAAAGGTTTACTGGGATGCGTATAGTAAAAGGGTAAAATGCAAAAAACCGGTCTGGGGTAATTTTTTACCCCCCGGTGACCCTATAAGGGTTAAGTTTTATTCATGAAGAGCGTTTTCTTGTGCATTAATTTTTTTTCGGGAGTTACTTTGATTATGGGTAACAAAGAAGTGGGAAAAAAGTAAACGCTGAAAGCTATTGAAGTAGTTTGTGCTCCTGTTATTAAGCACTGTTAAGATCAAGCATTGTCTCAACTCTTAACTCTTGTTTCCTCAGGACTTACTCTTTGCGCAACTCTTTTAATCTAGTTTTCTCATGGCTTGTTCTTTGTGTAACTCTTAGCTCTTGTTTCCTCAGGACTTACTCTTTGCGTAACTATTTTAATCTATTTTTCTCATGGCTTGTTCTTTGTGTGACTCTTAGCTCTTGTTTCCTCAGGACTTACTCTTTGCGCAACTCTTTTAATCTAGTTTTCTCAGAGCTTGTTCTTTGTGTTATTCTTAGCTCTTGTTTTCGCAGGAGTTTCTCTTTGCGTAACTCTTTTTCAATCGTTCTCTCAGGGCTTGTTCTTTGTGTAATCTTAACTCTTGTTTTCTTAGGACTTATTCTATGCGTAACTCTTTTTTCAATAGTTTTCCCAGGGCTTGCTCTTTGTGTAACTCTACTCTTGCTGTCTCGGGACTTACTCTTTGCGTAACTCTGTTAAATATTGTCTTCTCGGGACTTTCTCTTCATAATTCTTAACTCTTGTTTTCTCAGGACTTACTCTTTGTGAAACTCTCCTAACCCTTGTTTTCTTAGCACTTACTTTTTGCGTAACTTTTTCTCCAGTTTTCTAAGGGCTTATTTTTTGTGTAACTCTTAACTCTTGTTTTCTCAGGCCTTGCTCTTTACGTAACACTTAACTCTTGTTTTCTCCGGACTTGCTCTTCGTGTAACTCTCTTAACTCTTGTTTTCTCGGAGTTTCCTCTTTGCCTAGGCGTAACGTTACGCTAATGTTCACACCTTTTCCCAATCCTTTAGAATCTTCACGTAATTGATCCGCCATTGTTCTACTAATCCCATGTAAGAACCTGCTTAGCTGATCCCTTTCTTATTAAAGGGGATAAAGCTAATCCATAGTTCTGTGTACTATTGTCTGTTGTCTGTTGTACTACACGGCTTAGCCTGGTTGTAGTCCTTGTTTGATCTGACAGAAATACCGAAATTAGAATATGAGATTTTAATTTACGTCATAATTTCTTGATATTTTAGTGTTTTAAACTTTCGAGAATTTTAAAAAATCGACATATTACATTTTCACTTTTAATTGCGTTTTCTCAAAATTTTCGACGAACAATGAAAAACTTTTAAATTTCATCTGTCTCAGTAACTACTTATAGTAGTCAGTAAGCCTGTAAACAATGCTCAGAGTGCTTATAGTTTGAACAATTTTTGTTCAAAATAGCTCAAGGAATTGCAGTGTAATGGCGACTTACGCAAAGCAAAACTGGAACATAGTATACTTAAACTATAATGTAGAATATCCATTTCCTCCAATATCAGTGCATCATACGCGCATGAGAATCGGATTTTCTCGGCTAAACCATGACCATTTCTCTAAAGACTGTAAAGATAATAACGGTCATCCAATATTGCCGAATTGTAACTGTGGATTTCGATTTGAGTTTGTTGAACACTTTTTGTTGCACTGCCCAATGTATCAACAAACTAGGGTTGTTATGTTTGATAAGCTAAATGAAATACTTCTGCCCGAAAACCTTAATATAGCTGCTTTAGGAACTAATGATCTGTTGAAGTCGTTATTATTCGGAAAAGATGAATTTAACTATGTTGCTAACTGTAAAATATTCCAATGCACACATGACTTTATATTACGTACTAAACGTTTCCAGTAGTTTCTATCAGATATGAAATGCATCTGTCTTAAATATTCGTACATTAATAATTTCTAACCGTCATTTTCTACTAATGTCTAATGTAATCTTGTAGTAAAACTTGTCAGCTTATGTAGTTATAGTCTATTCTTACTGTAAATGTTACTAATGTCTAATGTAATCTTGTAGTAAAACTTGTCAGCTTGTGTAGTTATAGTCTATTCTTACTGTAAATGTTTTTGTAAATACTGTATAAAGTCTGTTGTGGTGAGGATCCTAAATCATGTTGTTCAAACTGTCTGATCAAATCCTATAATAAATTATGTTTAAACTAACTATAATGTAGAATAGAGAATTGTTTTACCAAAATACAGTAATTAGACTTGTTCAAGTTTCTACGCTGTAAATATGGCCATTTCCATGCAGCTTAAAATTATGGGGTTAAAATAGCACATGTGTTAGGAAATAAAGCAACAGTGGGGATTAGAATGGCGAACTTTTTCGCCCTCTGGCGGCAAATAACTCTCAACAATCGGCGGAATTTCAAGTGGCCTGCAGACAGTCATTGCAATAATTGATAATTGTATGCTTTAAGTGGACAGGGGTGGACACTGTCCAGTTCCCATACCTAGGGGAGTCAGCAGTTGTGCACTTGTCCATTCCCCCGACTTTGTCACTCCGTTGTCGCCATTGTTCTCAACCGGTTTCGATTGCGCCGCCAACTGCCCTTTAATTTTCTTTCTCCGCCTATAGTATTCTTCGGAAATGCCTCTACGCATTGATGAAGTATACTATAGGGAAAAAGGGTTGAAAAAAGGCTAATACTATTACGTGTGCCGTGAAGGCAGGAATAATTGATTGTAATTACCTATTTTAGTGGCCGTGATTATATGCACTGGTCAAAGTGAGCGTGGAACTTCCGCGCTTTATCTAAATTGTACGGAAATGCGAGTGTGACAAAGGTAATTTAACTAGACCTGTGATTTTTAGACAGATTTCATTACCACAGTTGGTATTTTATAACAATAATTAGTATTACCATTTTTTAAATTGCTGTTGTGGACTTGTGGTGGAAAAAATACATTTGTTGATCTGCTTTAAACAAATAAATACTATATATATATATATATGTATGTATTTGTATGTATGAATGTATGTATGTATGAATTCAGATGTTCGCAAACGTGTTTATATATATATATAGAGGGAGAGACAGAGAGAGAGAGAGAGAGAGAGAGAGAGAGAGAGAGAGAGAAAGGAAGAGGGAAGAGAGAGAGAGAGAAAGAGAGAGAGGAGACAGAGAGAGAGAGAGAGAGAGAGAGAGAGAGAGAGAGAGAGAGAGAGAGAGAGAGAGAGAGAGAGAGAGAGAAAGAGAGAGAGAGAGAGAGAGAGAGTGAGAGAGAGAGACGAGAGCGAGAGAGAGAGAGAGAGAGAGAGAGAGAGAGAGAGAGAGAGAGAGAGAGAGACAGAGAGAGAGTGTGAGAGAAAGAGAGAGACAGAGCGAGAGAGAGAGAGAGAGAGAAAAAAAGAGAGAGATTGAGAGAGAGAGAGAGAGAGAGAGAGAGATTCCCGGTTTTACAGCTTCCTGTTACAATCCCAGGTCATACGCTGCATAACAAACAGCCATTTCTGCCTGGAAAGACATAATAATTACCTGCTAACTTTGATACCTCGGTGTTACATCACCGAAATCAGCTGCACACCTGGCAACAGCGGGAACATTCGTTGATTACTTCCAGGCGAACCTCCCCTTAACATTCCCCCTCTCTCGTTTGCACGCTCATTTCATTCCAATCATAAAGAAAGAGTTACACTGGCGGGTTCCCCCCTGGGTGTCCCCTGCGTGTGCCTATATATCACTTACAGAAAGATGCTAATCCTCCGATTGATGCTGTTGCTGATGCTGTTGCTTTGTCATTAGAATTCAGTTTAACAAACCCCCATCCATTGTCTGAGATAATGATGTTTGGGTATAAATAGTATCAGTAGCTGATACGACTTCTGACACTTATTCCGGTAAATTAAACACGACGGGGCGCCCCTGGTGTACACGGATTCTGCCATCGCCCCCTGGTGGTGGCAGTGTTCGCAGCATCTCATTAGAGTTCATCACCAAGCAATGGTTGAGCATGCTAATTAAACGATTGCAGAGATGCTTTTTATTGCAAATGTTGATCCAGGGCTTTGGAATGACGTAAATGATAAATTAAAAACTGTTCAGCCGATTCAAAAATTTAAAAAGAAATACAGAGCAATGATTCTCAACAAGTACAACACTTCCTAATTTCCCACACCTACTGCAGCAGTCATACCACAACCCTGGTACAAGTTATGCAAAACAAGGCATCTTTGATAAATCTTTAGAGCTGATGTCAACATAGCATAATCTACTATCTTTCTTCCTACCATTTCCACTAACACATCCTTCTACCCTTCCTGTGTGATCTAACCTTTCTCCCAGTTCTTCTTTTGTTCACTCATCCATTCTTTTTTATCGGGTTCACATGACAGTTGGCTTATACAAGCCTTTGCTTCTCTAGCCCACTGCAGTACAATTATTCTTTTACGATAACGATAGTGTATGAAACATAACAATTTAATACAGTATGACGTAATAATTTTGATGTCACTGTATGCTTAATGTCATTATATTGTAATGAACGTGATAATAATAATAATCTTAAAAAAAGTTTTGGACGTAGCGGCTTTACGTTAGAGAACAGGACGACGAAGCATGGGCGTTCAACATGTCGGGTTTTAATTCCTTAAATTATTTTATTTTGTTTTATTACTCAAATAATTCTCTAAATAATATTGGCACGAGTTCAGACAGTGAATGTGATTCTATATAATTACGTATATTTTTGTAAGAAGTGGTAAGTTTTTGCATGAAATGCCCCAGACAAGGACAGTGTGACCAGTGGATAAGAAGTTTAAGTACAAGTCCAAAGCACAAGTCAAAATATAAGTATAAGTCCAAAGTACAAGTGAAAATATAAGTACAAGTCAAAATATAAGCACAAGTCCAAAGTACAAGTCAAAATATAAGTTTAAGTCCATAGTACAAGTCAAAATATAAGTACAAGTCCAAAGTACAAGTCAAAATATAAGTACAAGTCCAAAGTACAAGTCAAAATATAAGAATAAGTCCAAAATACAATCAAAATATAGGTACAAGTCCAAAGAGATAGATCTTTTATGACTTATTAAATTAAATTACAATAGAATATCTGTTAACATTTTATTCGAGTGAATGAAGTTGTAATTATGAAGGAAACAATTTTCTGGAAGTGAATTCCACATATAAGCGGTCAAAAGAACATACTGGTTAAAACATGCATCAACAGTAATTACATAGCTGGTTTGCTGCTTTATTTTAAATAAGTTTTGCTGTTAAAGTGTTTTGAAATATTGTCTAAGGAAATGCGTGAGGTTGTAATTATGAAGGAAACAATTTTCTGGAAGTGAATTCCACATAGAAGCGGTCAAAAGAAAATACTGGCTAAAAACGTACACCAACAGTAATTACATTGCTGGTTTGTTGCTTTATTTTAAATAAGTTTTGCTATTGAGGTATTTTGAAATATTTTCTAATGAATTTCGTGCTGCCAGGAGGACCGTTTGGTACTGTCAAGTGCTTTGCTAATATACTCAGAGATTGCTTATCTTTCGCTAACAGCTGGTGGTGTATGCTTAACAGCAGACTCGCATACATTATGATCTATGAACTTGCACAGGTGACCATAGATAACATAACATTTCCATTAGGAAAATGTTAAGATAAGTACTGTGACGTTCCCTTTTAAGCTACCGTATTTAACCTCCTGGTTTGTTAATGCTAGTCATTTGCTGTATCAAGAGTTTTGTCACGTTACTGCTGTTGATGTCATCGTCGTCATTGTCGCTGATGACGCTGTTGCCATCGCTGCTGCTGTCAGTCCGTCGGCGACAATCGCCATAACTGCCGTCAGTTTCTTATAGTGTAAACCCAAGAATAATTGTTTGTTAGTTTATTACAAAACTGCAGTAAAGTACCTATTTAAAATGGATAACGCTCTAAAATATTGGAAAAATGCCAAAAACTGCAATCGTTTCCAGTTATAACTGTCTCTATTCTTTGCCCTAAACTGCCAAACAATTAAGATGCTGTTTACCGTAATTTCTATCTGTGTTTTGGTTAATTAATAGGAACCGAATAATCTGCGTGGTTACAGGACCATGGCGACTTGCATTGCGAAAGCATTTATAAGCATTTTCACGCAAAGGGTTTGTGGTGTGTTAGTCTTACCAAAGCACTTTTAAATTTGTCTCTTATTCACTATTTCACTTAATGATAACTAATTTAATTGTCCTTTTAGAGGATAATTTGTTTCTGATAATTAATGCAGGATTGCAGAGTAACACAGATGGGTTTCGTTGCCTAGCAACCGTAGTGGCTAGATTCTGCAAATTCTCGGCATATTTTCTCTGATGGAAACTAGTGTCTCTTTTTCCAATGGACGTCCTTCTCTGTTGATTGTGGTCATGAAGAGAGAGAGAGAGAGAGAGAGAGAGAGAGAGAGAAAGAGAGAGAGAGAGAGAGAAAGAGAGAGAGAGAAAGACAGACAGAGAGAGAGAGAGAGAAAGAGAGAGATTATTATTATTATAACTCTATTTTATTATATATATTAACATAAATACATACATAATATACATTAATATACATAAATTCCCTCTATTTGCAGGGACCAGTAGGAACATTATTATAATAAGTTAGAAAATAATTACAATTATCCCTTTTGATAATTGTAAGAGAGAGAGAAAGAGAGAGACAGACAGACAGACAGAGAGAGAGAGAGAGAGAGAGAGAGAGAGAGAGAGAGAGAGAGAGAGAGAGAGAGAGAGAGAGAGAGAGAGAGAGAGAGAGAGAGAGAGAGAGAGAGAGAGAGAGAGAGAGTGAGAGAGAGAGAGAGAGAGAGAGAGAGAGAGAGAGAGAGAGAGAGAGAGAGAGAGAGAGAGAGAGAGAGAGAGAGAGAGAGAGAGAGAGAGAGAGAGAGAGAGAGAGAGAGAGAGAAGAGAGAGAAAGAGGGAGAGAAAGAGACAAGAGAGAGAAAGAAAGAGAGACAGAGAGAGAGAGAGAGAGAGAGAAAGAGAGAGAGAGAGAGAGAGAGAGAGAGAGAGGAAGAGAGAGAGAGAGAGAGAGAGAGAGAGAGAGAGAGAGAGAGAGAGAGAGAGAGAGAGAGAGAGAGAGAGAGAGAGAGAGAGAGAGACAGGAGAGAGAGAAAGAGAGAGAGAGGGAGAGAGAGAGAGAGACAGGAGAGAAAAAGAGAGAGAGAGGGGGAGAGAGAGAGAGAGAGAGAGAGAGAGAGAGAGAGAGGCTTGCGTGCAGTATACCTGTACA
>JAQGDQ010002521.1:0-10172 GCA_030141605.1 Tubiluchus corallicola
GTAATATTATCATCTTCGTTCGAGCAGTTGGAGCAGGTTGTAGTTACGGCAATGGGTATTAGGCGTGAAGAAAAGGCGCTTGGCTATTCAGTTGAGCAGATTTCTGGGGAGAGCCTGGAAAATAATGCCAAAACTAATCCAATGGAAGCGCTTGCCGGTAAGGTGGCAGGCTTAACTGTTTCCTCCTCAGCCAGCGGCCCCGGTGGTTCTACTAAGGTGCTAATTCGTGGAGTGAGTGCCATAACCAGCGATAATACCCCGCTATATGTAGTAGATGGTGTACCGATCAATTCAGGTGGTGGGTCATCAGGAACGGAGTATGGTGGTTTCGATTATGGGAATGGAGTCAATAATGTTAATCCAGATGATATCGAATCTATTGCTGTACTTAAAGGTGGGGCCGCCACGGCGCTATATGGATATCGGGGGTCAAACGGTGTAATAATGATCACCACTAAAAGCGGTCAAAAAGGTAGTGGTTTGGGAGTTGATTTTAGCTCAACTGTATCGTTCGATAATCCTCTAGTTAAGCCCAATTTTCAAAATTTATATTCGCAGGGATCCGGCGGAAAATATGATCCCATAAGCCATAGAAGCTGGGGAGAAAAAATGACTGGCCAAACGGTTACAAACTTCCTGAATGAGAATCAGGTTTTAGGTACTGCTTCAAATCCTTACGATGGGTTTTACCGGACTGGAGTTACATATGATAACTCATTAATAGTGAACAAGCATAGTGATGCCTATTCCGTTTATTTTTCAGCTAATTTGTTAAATAGTGATGGTATTCAGCCTGGTTATGAGTATGATAAGCGAAATTTCAATCTTCGCGTTAATTCAAAACTATCTGATTTCTTGAAATTTGATGCTAAGGTAAATTATCTGAACCAGGATGCAGTCAATCGTCCTAACCTCGCAGGCTCGCCAAATAATCCGGTCTATCTGCTCGCGTCAATGCCACGTTCAGTGCAATTGAGCCAATTAAACCCATACTTAACGGTTGAAGGGTATCCGGTAGTATGGACCGAAAGTTACCGCACTAACACTGATGGAAGTGTCGCAATGTATGCCGGCCCACCAACTTTTGCAAAGTCACCACTTTTGCAAAACCCTTATTGGGCAACAGGGCATAACAGAAACGAAGATGAAAGAAATAGGCTGATTGGGTTTGGAGAACTTACACTTGATTTTGCTGAATGGTTTGAACTTCCCTTTATATTCAATTTAAGTGCTCGGGTTGGGGCTGACTTTATTAGTGATCGACGAATGATCTACAATGCCCATAACACGTATTTTAAATTGGATGGACTTGCTACATACAGTCTATATACAGGGCAGTTCTTAGAAACCAATTATATCGCCTTGCTTAAGATTGGAAAAACTTTCGGAAGATTTACAGCTCATGGAACATTCGGAGGAAACCTCATGAACAATAGTTCTAAATCTACTTCCGCAAGTTCCGAGGCTGGCTTGATCAATCTTTTAGGAGAATATGTGATCAGTAATTTCAACAATCCTATCCCTACTGAAGGATTGGGACAGCGACAGGTTCAGTCCGTGTTTGGGATGGCTAGTATGGACTGGGATAGAAAAGTTTATCTTGATCTTACTTTTAGAGGTGACTGGAGTTCGAACTTGTCACCTGAAAACTGGTACTATTTTTATCCATCAGCCAGTATAAGTGTGTTACTCCATGAATATCTTACTCTTCCGGAATTTATGAGTTTCTTAAAGGCAAGGTACTCTTATGCTGAGACAGGAAGTGGCGGAAATCTTTCAACTTTCCGGTATTTTGGTTATGGTACAAACCCCAATCAGTATTTTGGGTTGCCTTATGGCTCTATTCCTAGTAGAAGAGCAGAGTGGAATATACGTCCGGAGTTTCAGGTTTCAAATGAGGTTGGCTTAAAAGCAATAATGTTTGCGAACCGTTTAGATGTTGATATATCTTATTATGAGTCTGGAATTAAAGATCAAATTTTAAGATCTCCTATGGCACCCTCTTCTGGATATAATGAAGGGTTTATTAATGGTGGATATATTAAAAACAGAGGAATTGAACTCGTTGTCTCCTATGATATAATAAACCAGTCAAATTTGAACTGGAGAGTTGGTGGAAATCTCACCAAGCAGTGGAATAATGTTTCAGAGCTTGGTGATGGTGTTGACTCTCAGGATATTGGTGGAGCTGCAGGAATAAGAACTGTTGCTATTGTAGGGCAGCCTGTTGGAACTATGCAGGGAACAGCTTTTGCAAGAGACGAGCAAGGAAGATTTATACTTAATAATGATAACTTACCAACTTATGTTACCACTGAGGATGGTGCCGCCGATATTTTCCAAAATATAGGAAATGTATATCCTGACTTATTATGGGGTGTTAATTCAGCAGTTAGTTATCATGGGTTTAATTTAGGCTTCCTAATTGAGTCAAAGCTTGGAGCTGACATCTATTCCCTGACTAATCAGCATGGGGCAGAGTATGGAACCCTTGCCTTTACAACTCAAGGTAGAGATGAATGGGAAGAAGCTAAAGCCACCAGTGAAATAACGGGAGTACCGCCAACTGATGGGTTCATGGTGCATGGGGTAAAAGATGGAGTTGAAGGGGATTATCCAGTTGATCCTCAGAAATACTGGGACTGGATGGGTCGGGTTTCAGAGGCTTTTGTCTATGATGCGTCTTATATACGATTCAGACAGCTTTCGTTAGGCTATAACTTCAGTGCTCAGACGCTACAAAATACTCCTTTTAGGAATCTATCGGTTTCGCTGTTTGCAAACAATCTTTTTTATATCATGCGCAGAGTAGAAAACATCTCTCCTGAGTCATCATTCGGAACCGGTAATAATGTTGGATATGAGTTGTTTGCACAACCAGAGTTGAGAAATTATGGTATAAACCTAAAAGTGTCATTCTAAAAATATGCAGAGATGAAAAAAGTACTAAAAATCATAAATATTGCAGGAATTTTAATGGTATTAGGTATTTCCTGTACTAATAGTTTCGAAGAAATTGACCGTCCAAAAACAACAGCAGATGTAATCGATTCAAAATACCTGTTTACTCGTTCGTTGGTTACAGGCTCCGGTATGAGTGTAAGTGTCTGGCAACTGATTAATCAAACATCTGGCTCTGTTTATGCTCAATATTGGGCCAATATCAATCCAAGTTTTACCAGCGACAATTTTGAACCCGGACCCGGGAACTTGGTATGGGACTGGTATTATTCAAGGGCTCACTTTGCTCCTTTAAATGTGAATTATAATGTGATACAGCTAGCGGAGAAGGAGGGAAACCCAATCAAGGTTGCATGCGCAAGGATATGGAATATTTATATGTATCAGCTACTGACCGATATGTATGGTGATATTCCTTATACAGAAGATTTTGAAAGTGCTAATCCTAAGTTTGATAAACAGTCTGAAATATACACCGACATGATAAAGGAAATTACAGAGGCCGTTAATCAAATAAAAGATAACAGAGATAAAGGAATAGTCGGTAATGGGGAAGCTGATGTGTTATACAAAGGAGATCTTGATAAATGGATAGTTTTTGCTAATACACTGGGCATGCGAATTGCGCTGAGAGCATCTAATGTTGCAGAAACCAGCTTGACACAGCCATTCTTCAGTCAGCTCGATATAGCTGAAACAATGTCATCTAACGAGGATATTGCAAAAATGCTTCCCGATCCTGCAGGGCCGACCTACCACGTTAAAACCCCATTGAGTTATGTTTACGGATGGCATGAAGTCAGAATAAGTGAAACCTTGATGAATTACTTAAATGGGTATAATGATCCCCGTGTTTCCAAGTTTGCAGAACAAAATGTCGAGGGAAAGTATGTTGGGTTACGTAATGGTCAACCCTCTGAATCATTAAGTACCGGATACGAAGATTATTACAAGCCATATTTCTGTAATATTGGATCGTTTTTTACGCATGAGAATGCAGTTCACTATATGCTTACATATGCTGAGGCTTGTTTTTTAAAGGCTGAAGCGGCTGCAAGGAATTATATTTCCGGTGATGCACAACAGTATTACGAAGATGGGATCAAAGCCTCTTTTGAGCAGTTTGGAATAACAGACAGTGATGCCTTATTGAACTACCTGTCCGGTGGTTCTGTCTCATATGACCCCTCAAAAGCGCTGGAGCAAATCTATACACAGCGCTGGATTGCATTATATCCAAATGGTCATGAGGCGTGGTCACTGGTTAGAAGAACAGGTGTGCCAACTATGCTTGAACCGGTATACACATTTCCCGGAAATGATGAAATGCCACGACGTGCTCAGTATCCTGACAATGAAAGAAGATACAATATTGATAGTTATGGATCTGCTGTAGCAAATATGGGAGGAGATAGTCAATATACCCGTGTTTGGTGGGATGGAGGTAAATAACAGGTAGGCCAAAATGTCCAAATTAATACAAATATCGCTTTTGCTTCCCCTTTTTACCTTACTGGGATGCAAGGAGTATGTTGCGAAGCGAACTACAATTAAATCTAGGAAAGCTTTTCGAGAAAAAATTGAAGCAGATATTATTGAAAATGCACTAAAAAAAGATATAGGCTCCATTAATATTGATGAGTTGCTTTGGGCAACTTATATGTTCAATCAGCAAAGTGAAAGAGCTCAACAGGTTCTTGCTAAGCTTTCCAGGGCATATGCAGAGCTTTCAGAAAAACAGAGGTATAATTTTTGGATGGCTGTCTTAGTTGCAGGAAAAAATCTTAATGATACTATTCTTAAGAGGAATCTAGTGGAGGAGGATAATCCAAAAGTTATTGCGCTTGCATCACAGTACTTTGTTGAAGAGGAAGAGTTTATTGGACAGGTAATTGAAGGAGAAAGTGCTTGTCAGATTGAAGGCTTAAAAAGACAACTGGAAAATTCAGACACTATTCTGTTTAACTCCCTTCATCTTCGCAAGCTTATTGATAGTGAGTTGTTCAGAGGAAAGAAACACGTTATTTCATTTCAACCGCAAAACCGAAACTATTATGGCCTTGCTATTGTTGTAGATTCACAGGGAAATATTATTACACGGGGAGACGAAATTTTAGTGTTTAAACAGTTGGCTCGCTCGGCTTCCAATGTTCCGTATTATTTAACCAATGGGAATAGCCCCTGCGGATTGTATAGTATTCAGGGAACCGAAACCAGTGATAACGTTTTTATTGGCCCAGTTCCAACACTTCAGATAAGAATGCCTTTTGAAGTTAGTACATCTGTCTTCTATCACCGTGAAATGAAAAGTGAATGGTCTGAAGAGTTATATCTAAATAATATACCCATTGAGCTTCATGAGGTGAAGCAACTAGAACAAACTTATCGTGCAGGGAAATGTGGTAGGACCGAAATAATACTGCATGGTTCTACCATTGACCCGGAGTTCTATTTGAAGCAGCATTTTTATCCGCTGACACCCTCCCTGGGATGTATAACATCCTACGAAAAATGGGATGAGAAGGGGAAGCTTGTTGAAAGTGATCAGCGAAGCCTAGTTGAACTCTATGAAGGCTTGCCCGGCCAACATGGATACTTTTTGCTGGCAAATATTTCTAATTCAAATAAGAATATATTATTAGTTGATTTACAGAATTTTATTGTTAATAAATTTTAAAAATTATGAGAAAAGTAAAGCATGATTTATTTTTAAGTATTACGATGCTTATCGTAACTGGATTGGCTTTTACAGCATGTAAAAAAGATGATACGGAAGTATCAAATGCAGAAATTATCTCATTTGCTATAACTGATGCCGGAGTATCAAAAGATGTGGAGATTGGAGGTGAAATAACTGATCTAACCATTGCTGTTATAGTTCCTTTTGAAACTGATGTGACAGAGCTAACTGTTGATATTGAAGTATCTGCAGGTGCCACTGTAACACCTGCCACCGGGTCAAAGCTTAATTTTATAGACTCTCGCAACTTTGTAGTTCGAAACGGAGATGTAAATAACACTTATGTTGTTACGGTTACTAAAGCTGATCCGACAGGTCCTCGCCTTGTGTCTATGGAAGCCAAGAGTGCTGATACAGGAAATTCCTATGATGTTGCAATCGACTACTTAAATGATAAGGTAACAATAACTTACAATACGTTTGAATCACCAGAAGCTGTTATTTCAAATGTAGAGGTTGGTCCGACTGGAGCAACATATGCTACCTCAACAAAAACTGACACGTTAGATCTTTCTGCTGCTGATGTTTCAATTACCGTATCTTATGCTGGAGAGGATAAAGAGTACACTGTTGAGGCTGATGTTGTAGAAATCGGATTAGACCCTTTATCTGTAGAACTTCTTTTTGACAAATCTGCTGCATCTCAATTAGTGCCAACTGAAATAGCTGATGATAAGTCACGAGGAGCTGCTTTTAATGGCCGCTATGTTATTGTTCCAGAGCGCAACACAAATAAGATTCTCTATTGGGATATTAAGTCTCCCACTGGTGAGGTAAAAGAGCTAGCTCAAGGTGGTGTTATAACCGGTGGCTCCTGGCTGGTATCTGATGTTGATGTTGTTGGTGATGCAATTTACGTTAGCAACACGGTAATGGATGCTACTGGTGCTGAATTTAAAGTTTATAAGTGGGAGAACATTGAAGATGATACTCCTAAGGAGGTTCTTTCTTACAAAACAGTTACAAATGAAGAGAGATTGGGAGATGCAATTTCTGTAATTGGCGATCCTTCATCTGATGGATATATTCTCGCTTCAAACTTTCCAGGTTATGGTGGTAAAGAAGATGCAAGTGAGGTGTTTGTTTTTAAAGCAACTGGTGGTATAATGGCAGGTCCTGATACTTGGGAGCTTGATATTACTAAAGGTGCAGGACTTGGCCAGTATGGCCGTTTCAACGAAATACCAGGAATGGCTAATTACCTGGTTGGAACTGGTGCAGAGGCAGGTATTATAGTAGTTGATATTACTGATGGTTCGATTGTTCATGAAGTTCCTATAGAACTAATTCAGATCAGGGCTCATGATCCACATATTTTTGAGTATAACGGTGGATTATATTTAACTTACACAGTTAATAGAGAGGGGGAAGCAAACGGTGCATTCTATCAGATTGTTAATATTTCGGGAGGTGATAATGCTTTAGAAGGGTTAGAACTTCTTTCTGAATATAACATCGCTGAAAGAACTGTTTATTCAAAGAACTTTAGTGCTGCTGCAGACATATGGGTGGCTGCATCAAATGCTATTGCGTTTGACGAAAACAACGACCCAATGATTTTTGCGTTCACAGTGCTTAACGGATTTATTATTGAGCGTTTTTTTAAGAAGGAGTCTGATATTTAATTAGTTAGGTTTAAAGGAGAGTCTGTCAAAGGGACTCTCCTTTAAAAAAAGAAGAACATGAAAAACTTATCTCCATTACTGATCTTATTTGTCTGCTCTGTTTTACTCTTATTCTGCAGTAAAAAGGATGACCCTCCAAATGGCTCTATTTCAGGGTTTGAGTTAAAAATTAACTCATTCAAATTTACGGAGTTTGATCCTGTTGTAGTAGGAGAGATTGATACTGTTAATCTGGAGATTACAGCTTTAATCCCTAGATCTGGGGATATGAAAATCACTCCGACAATTGAAGCTACCAAAGATGCGACAATTGCTCCCCCTTCTGGATATCTCTATGATTTTTCCCAACCACTTGACTTTGTTGTTTCCAAAAATGACTCTTCAGTCAGTTATTCTGTTAAGGTTGATTATGCCATTAGCACTGAAAACACCCTCTACTCCATTAGCTTTCCTGAGTT
Organism: Tubiluchus corallicola; assembly: GCA_030141605.1. NCBI lineage: Eukaryota > Metazoa > Priapulida > Priapulimorpha > Priapulimorphida > Tubiluchidae > Tubiluchus > Tubiluchus corallicola. The sequence continues at coordinate 7,785 of JAQGDQ010002521.1, forward strand.
AGGTATTACTCAGGAGGTTGCCAGCAATACAACTGAGGTGGAGTTTTCATATGGGACCGATTTATCTGATATACTTATTGTCCTGAATCCATCGGACTACACTACCACTAAACCTGAATCAGGCACCAGAGTGAGCTTTGATAATGATTCCCTACAAATAAGTGTTTTCGCTGAAAATGAAGATGAGCAAGTGTATACTGTAACAGCATCATTGCTGCCTCAGGAGCAAGCTGTTCGCGCCTTTTGGATTCCTGCTCCGTGGCACTCTCCATTCTTAAAGAGCTATAAAGAGATTCAGGCTGGAGTTGCTTTAGCAAAAGAACTTAATTTTAACACACTATATGTTGTAGCGTGGGCTCAAAACAAAATATTATATTCAAGTCAGGCACTATTGGATAATTCTTCCTACAATACTCATGAAGAAGCTCAGTTCTGGGACTACACAGGAGGCACTGGAGATCCTTTAGCAGATGTTATTAGTGAGGCTCACGAAAATAATCTTAAAGTAATCTTATGGTATGAGTATGGATTTATGGCACACGTGGGTTCTGCTCCTACTCCTTCAAACAACCCAATCCTTGCTGTCCACGAAGATTGGGTAGGGATTAATGCTGAAGGCACTGAATCAAACTATAATGGAACCGATTTTTACTATAATGCCTATAATGAGCACCTACAAGAATTTATGATCGATATGATAATGGAAGCGGTTAATAATTATGATATCGATGGCATACAGGGTGACGACAGAATGCCTGCAATGCCTAGAGACTCAGGTTACGATACATATACAGTTAACAGGTACAAATCGGAACATTCCGGCCAGGAACCTCCGACTGATATTAATGATAATGACTGGGTGAGGTGGAGAGTCGACATCCTGAATACTTTTTGGCAAGAGGTTTATAACGCGGTTAAATCGGCAAAACCAAATTGTCTGGTCACCTGCTCACCAAATCCATATCCATGGGCGTTTGATAATCTAATGCAGGATTGGCCCACCTGGCTGGATGACGGCACAGTTGAAATTTTATCACCTCAGTGCTACCGTAGTACCGAATCAAGTTATAAGTATACAATTGAGCAGGTTGTGAGCTACTTTACACAGCATGGTACAGGTGACTTAAAAAGATTGGTTCCAGGTGTTCTTCTTTACGGCTCTAATGGCCCGACAGATCCTGAGTTACTGCGGGCACAAATGAATATCAACAGGCAAAATGGTATCCTGGGTGAATCGTTTTTTTACGATGTGCCACTTAAGGATGAAAACATACAGAAAGTTATAAAATCATTTTACACAGGTGAAGCTTTATTCCCTGATTTTCTAAATCAATAATGTCTGGTTATGAGATGTATTAGCCTAATTATGAGAGATTACTGTATACCCCTCTTGACGTTGGTATCTGTTTTTATGCTCAGCTGCTCAAAGAAACAGGCTGGGGTTGTCGAACCAATTGAGCTGGAGAAAAAAATACTGGATTTGACATTTCTGAATGCACCAATGGCTCAGAAATTAAATATAGACCATGATGCACTTACACTTAATGCCTATATTCTTGATACAAATAATATAAACCGATTAACTCCTGTCTTTGAATTATCGCCGGGTACTACCCTTTCCCCAATTGACAGTGTTCCTTATAGTTTCTCTCAACCCCTAAAGTTCAAGGTTATTGGATCAGACGAGACATATAACGAATATCAGGTTACTGTAAATGAGCTGGAATATATTGAGCCTCCCGTTTATAAGATAACGAGTTTTAAACTATCTACCCAGCAAGAGGCATGGGCCTTTGCCCTTCGAAACGGAACTATTTCGAAAATATCAGAAGATGCATTCTCAATTGATGTTCACATCCATCATGATGACGATATTACAAACTTACAGGCCACTGTTGAGTTAACAGATGGTACCCTTATAAGTCCGGACCCTTTAACGGTAACAGACTATACTTCACCGGTAGCATATACAATTACAGATCCCGATGAAGAGATAACAAAGACTTATACAGTCAATGTAACGCAACATAGCGAAAGATCTATCGTGTGGTCACAAGACTCATCTTTTGATGCAGTAATTGGAATTCAGATGTACACTTCAACCTCTGCGTTCCGCTTTAATGAAGATGGCTCCGAAATGCCATTTTCGGCATATGCCATAGAAATAGATATGAATAAGGGGTTCAATTTTGTACCATTTTATGATTCAGCGCAAGGAAATATGACGGTTAAAGAGATGGTAAATGACTATCATTCAAAGAATGGGGTATTACCACTGGTGGGAATAAATGCAGGTTATTTTGGTTCCACTTCATCCTACAGCTTATTACTAAAAGAAGGAGAGTTGTTGTCCAGTAATATCTCTCAGCTTGTTCGTTCTAGTATATA
>JAQGDQ010001362.1:0-44397 GCA_030141605.1 Tubiluchus corallicola
AAAACCTCCAAAAATGGCCATTTTTCGGCCGTTTTTTGCAAAAGTTATACGGCTGAGATGTAGAGAACGGGAATGGGCCGGGGTGGTGCTGGCTATGGTTAGATAGCCCGTTCAACGGTGGGTGTAGTAGGCATATTTAGAATTCACGAGAGGGCCACGGAGACCCGCAACGGGCATTTTCCCGGACCCAACTCGCGATTTTTTTTTCGAAATTTTGACCAAACAGCCTGTAGAAAAACGTTCTAGCGGCGCCTAGTGGGACTCTCGGAAGGAGATATGCGACTCATCAGAAAGAGGAAGAACAGGGCTACACGATGATGTGAGCTATATGTTAGGACAGGTCCACCAAGAGGAATACTGGCGAGTTAATTACATGTTCTATTTTCAGCAATATTCGCTTAGAAAACTGCTGATGCAAAGCCATTGTTCTGACGTCATCCATTGTACTTTGTCTATAACCTTATAGCTTTAATTAAGCAAAAAGCTGCTGCTGCTACTGGCTTTGCGTGATAAAAACGAGGACTAGGTAGAATGTTTGCGTATTATTGATTATCCGTGTGTTTATACGCAAATTTTTTTGCGTAGGGCCTTTGCTAGTGACATAATAATGCTTGACTGGCCTAACCTCACAAAAAAATTGTGCAACGACAACCGTCACCAAAATGGCACAGGTAAAAATGGCACAGGCAAGAATGACAGAAAAAATGCCAGTTAGTAACTGATCTAAAATATTTTCTGTTTTATTATTTTAATTGTTTATGGTACTTAAATAAATAGTGACTGACTTGAATATTTCTGTTTGATTGTCTGACTTTTTTTCCTGTGGCTTTATTACCAGTCGGCCATAAAAATGGCAAAGATGGAAAAGTAGGTAAAATGGTAAACCTGCTTTGATACAAATAACTTTAATAATAAGAAAACAATTAAAATAGTTACGATGCAACATCTAATATACAGTACATGCGGCTTAATGGGATCACTGTCCGATGAGATGTTTTGAAAGTCTGTTAAACGTTCTCTGCAAAGCAGAGAGAGCTTCAAAGGGAGACAACTATTCAAGCAATAAAGTATGTAGCTTCCGTTTAGGTCCATTTCCCAGAATACGTGTGTTATTGCCCAGTAACAAAATGGGATTCAAAACATTTATTTAAAAATGGCTTTAGCTTTATCATCTGTAATGACAAAACCAGTGTCATCTTTTACCCCATTACCAATACACTGTTTCTTTCGCACATAATTAAAGAGGCTGTTGAGATCATCTTTATCCAAAACACTTCTTTCACGAATTTTTTTGTTACTTTTTTGAATTCTTCATTGGCGGAGTCTTACTCGGTTTTTAGAATCTCCGAATCTTGTTTCTCTTCATTTTATAAGTTCTTCCCTTTCGTAATAGCAATCTGCGCACACCAGGGGGATCATAAACTTTTTTTTGGTGTTGCAATTTGGCTTAAGAAAGCACTTGGTAGGCACGTAAGTTTGAATACTAGTTGTCAGGGGCGTATCAAGACTTTACGACGCCCTAAGCTGTTAGCTTTGCCCCGATTATCTAAATTGTGATTTTATCATTGTTTATGTAATGAGCAGATCAAACAATTACTTGTGGTGTGTTTGAAACACTATTAATCTAATTTCTACGTGGTTATTATTAATTACATGTATTTTCATAACGCTTATGTTCAAGCAGGCTGCGCGACTGCATGGTGTGTAATACCTTGCACCTGTTCGTCATGTAGCACTTATATAGAAGTTGCATTCAGTATCTGCCTGTGGTGTCTTATAAAATGGGCTATTAACATGAATATGTAGGCATCCACATTTTTTCCAAATAATAATTTTTTCTAAAACATGGCGCCCCTCAAACTCTGGCACCATAGGCTATAGCCTAGTTAGCCTGTTGGTTAATAAACCCTTGCTAGTCATAACAACTTTGATAAAAAGATTCCACATTTCAAGCACTGTAGTACAATCGGGAAAGAGAACAGACTTATTTATACGGAATAATGTATTTGATAGAACCCCCTAATTAGCTTTGTCATAATCAAAGACGGCTGGGCTAGTAGTGATTGGACCTTAACGATAGAAATTTGGCACAAAATAATCAGTTGTCAGAACAGGCTCACAAATATTGAGGTTATACAAATGAATAGGTCAGTGCATAAAACTAAATAAAGTTTATTCTTGCCACCCGAGTGCTTATCAACCCTGTATATGACTACCTGTGATTTGACTACCTGTTGTAATCCGACCTAATTGCCATTGCCCACCCTTCCCCAAATATGTCAACCAAAATATTCGTCGCCCTCTGTGCGGGTGCATTCAGCTAGTTCATAATATTCATCGTCCGTTTCATAAAATAAATGTAGAATTGAAAATAACACAATAAGCAAGAAATCGAAGTTTTACATGTCTTTATTGAAAAGCTTTATTATCAACGAGTCGACTTTACCGTCGAGTCTACTTTACAATCATTTTCTTAAAAAGATCCACTACAAAGAATCTGTGAGGTCTTGTGTAACAACTAAAACAATCTGCATTCAGACAGTAATACACAAAGATTTGGTGTAATTAACAATAAAAATTTGTTTTGCAAATAAATTTTATACGATCAGTGGCGGCTCATAGCTAAAATCAGTGGAGGTGTTGCTTCAGAAAATGGTTAGCCATTGTTTTAATACTGTGCAAAACGAAACAAGCATGCGTAATTTAAATGTTGTAATTTTAAACAAACAAACATACACATTTTAAACATAAATTTGAAAAAATTCTAAAGGAAAAAATATTTTTTGGCTTACTAATAGCCTAAATTGTCGTAGTTCAAGCTTGATCCATTCACGGTAGGCACGTGACAACTGATAATAAACTGTGTGAGCGACAGTACTTTCCCTACCTGGGCTCAGACATGTGCGCATGGCCGCATGCGCAGAACAGCCGAACACCGCTTTGCTGGGCTATGAAGCAAACAGTACTACGTTCACGTGCTCTGGTTCCGTACGAGTATAAAGAAAGAACTAAAGAAAAACGGCTTATTCTATTGAATATTATCGATAATAATGAGTTGATTGAAAATAGGGGGTGCAGCACTTCCACAGCACCTGTGCACAAGCCACCACTGGATAAGATAAATTTGAATGATTGAAGTCAAATTAGTAACTTGATTAAATTTGCTTAGCGCTAAAACTAAGATTCCGACTTTCTTGGCAAAAATCAACTTGCGTTGAGTGGAAATTGGTTCAACAGTCACTGCACAGGGGTGGAGCAAACAAAGCTAGGTTGATCTTGTGGTGAAACTGACAAAAATGCCACATAGAGCTGCAACAGAGAAAAAACACATATAAGCACATATTCAGGGCTGGGTTACCCTACAAGCTAGTATAGACTGCAGCCAAGTCCCCCCCCCCCAAGATTGGTGGGCCCATATTTGCATTACTGACTTAAAAAAGGAGGCCAGGAATCTGAAATTTTAAAGTGGCTCCTCATCTGAGATAAAGGATCCCTATTTGAGGCCTTTTATTTGTGACAAAGGGTCTTGTTTGAGGTCCTTTATTTGAGATACGGGACCCTCTTTGAAGCCCTTTTTAAATATGGGGCCTACAGTCACCAAATGTTGCTAAAACATATCACAAGTAAAGAATGAACAAATTATGGTTCCATACTCTAATTACAAATTATGGCTCCGTTTGAGTAGCCCATAATTTCATTCGCCTAAGGGCCCAAAAAGTCATAAATCGGCCCAGCACGCATTCACATAATTAATATAATCATTTCATTAATTAGGTACTTAATTAGTTTTTTTAAATGGTTTACAGATGAAAGATCACGAAAAGCAGAACGTATGGTACCAAAAGTATCAATAAACATGATTTTTCACTACATACATAAAATAAATTTGTGTTTAAATAATGATCATTGAGATAACTTAATTTTATGTATGCATTGAAAATTCATTTTATGTATGCAGTGAATATTCATTTGATGCATGCAGTGAAAATTCATTTTATGTATGCAGTGAATATTCATTTTATGTATGCAGTGAAAATTTAGTCTATGCATGCAGTGAATATTCATTTTATGTATGCAGTGACAATTCATTTTATGTATGCAGTGGAAATTCATTTTATGCATGAAGTAAAAATTCACTTTTTATGCATGTAGTGAAAATTCATTTTATGCATGTAGTGAAAATTCACTTTATGTATGCAGTGAAAATTCATTTTATGTATGCAGTGAAAATTAAATTTATGTATGCAGTGAAAATTAAATTTATGTATGCAGTGAAAATTCACTTTATGCATGTAGTGAAAATTCACTTTATGTATGCAGTGAAAATTAAATTTATGTATGCAGTGAAAATTCATTTTATGTATGCAGTGAAAATTAAATTTATGTATGCAGTGAAAATTAAATTTATGTATGCAGTGAAAATTCACTTTATGCATGTAGTGAAAATTCACTTTATGTATGCAGTGAAAATTAAATTTATGTATGCAGTGAAAATTAAATTTATGTATGCAGTGAAAATTCATTTTATGCATGTAGTGAAAATTCATTTTATGCATGTAATGAAAATTCACTTTATGTATGCAGTGATAATTCATTTTATGTATGCAGTGAAAATTAAATTTATGTATGCAGTGAAAATTCATTTTATGCATGTAGTGAAAATTCATTTTATGCATGTAATGAAAATTCACTTTATGTATGCAGGGATAATTCATTTTATGTATACAGTGATAATTCATTTTATGCATGTAGTGAAAATTCATTTTATGCATGTAATGAAAATTCACTTTATGTATGCAGTGATAAATCATTTTATGTATGCAGTGAAAATTAAATTTATGTATGCAGTAAAAATTCATTTTATGCATGTAGTGAAAATTCATTTTATGCATGTAATGAAAATTCAATTTATGTATGTAGTGAAAATTAAATTTATGTATGCAGTGAAAATTCATTTTATGCATGTAGTGAAAAATTCATTTTATGCATGTAATGAAAATTCACTTTATGTATGCAGTGATAAATCATTTTATGTATGCAGTGAAAATTAAATTTATGTATGCAGTAAAAATTCATTTTATGCATGTAGTGAAAATTCGTTTTATGCATGTAATGAAAATTCAATTTATGTATGCAGTGAAAATTCATTTTATGTATGCAGTGATAATTCATTTTATGCATGTAGTGAAGATTCAATTTATGTATGCAGTGAAAATTCAATTGATGTATGCAGTGAAAATTCATTTTATGTATGCAGTGAAAATTCATTTTATGTATGCAGTGAAGAAGGGGGTAATAGACTTTAAAATCATAGAGTTAGATTACGTCACATTCATGGATGTTAAATGAAGGTCCAAGTGTTTTGTGAACTTCTGAGAAGTGAGAAAAGCGCTTCATGTAATTTCCAAGAAACTTTGTGAAAAAGGCGGGTAACAAAATGGGAATTTTTTCGCCGGTTCTCTTTTCGCAAAACTTGAGCGAAAAAAACGAAAAAAAACATTCGCAAAGCACTTCGTGGAGGTCTCGGAGAGAGTGTTTAATACTTCTTTTTTGCTATTTTCACCTGGGCAAACAACTACGAATTAGTTCCAGTTCCATTTTGAGAAATTCTGGCTTGTAAATTAAAACTGTGTAATGCAACCTAACTTTCCCCGTGTCATTTTTACCGTGCCATTTTTTCTGTGCCATTTTTACCGCGCACCTTTGCTCGACGTCACCCACACCACACGATATCAAACCACACCCACCTAACCATGCCACAGAAATGGAAAAGTAGGAAAACACAGCACAGAAGAAAGAATTCAGGTAATAAAGTCACAGGGAAAAAAGCCAGAAGAAAAAGTCAGAAAAAAGAAACAATCCTACCCCTAACGCTAATCCTAACCCTAACTCTAACCCTAAGATATTAAACAAAACGTATTCTTTTCACATGTATGTAATGCCATCATATATAAATTGTGTTTTCAACAGAGACTAAACGAGAAAGAAATGAAGGACGGAACAAGAAATAGGCACTCTTAATTATAAAGGAAACAGGAGTATAAAGGAAAGAGAAGAAAGAATAACAAAAGAGAAGTAGAAAGAAAGAGAAAGAAAGAGAGAAACTTACGATGTACGCATTGCGTCTTTAGGTGCAAAAGTCATACCAGGAAGATTACTGCACAAAACTCCACCCAAGCGAGTTTTTTTCAACTCATTTATTTGATCTGTAATAAGTTAAATTATTAGTTAAGTTCACTGTGTAAATCACAGATTTACTCATTTACAAATAGTGTATGGCTGAAATGTATTACATTTGCTGCCAACAGATGGCGTAAAGTGCACTACAAATAAAAATGAATATGCACATCATCGCTGTTATCAACATTACTACAATATTGAACGCTAAAAGGAGTTTAATGCTAATGTTTAATATTAATAAATCATTTATTACCAAATATAATTAATATTACCAAATAAATTTTGAATATTCATAATTCTTTTTTAATACTCGTAAATCAGTTTGTTAATGTTCACAATTGATTTATGAGTATTAAAAATGATATGTGAATATTCAAAATTGATTTGGTAATAATCATAAATGATTTATGAATACTTATGAAATGATTGATGAATATGAATTTTGAATATTTCTAAATAATTCTTGTTTATTAATACTGAAAAATAAATTACGAAAATTAACAAATGATTTACTAATATTCAAAAATATGAATTTTAATTCCACTATGGAATTCTATGAACTACAGCCAATAAAGCTTGTAAAAGCCTTTATCACTATTAGATGAGTAGAGCAGTGAATTTCAATGCACGTTTAAAGAATTGTAAAAATAAAGTTGTATCTGCTAGTCCATTTTTGTTTGTTCAGAGGCAAACACCACGTATGCGGGAGAAATCCTGAAACACTAACAATACTAGACTTTGAAATGTACAAGTCTTTCACCTGAATTGAACCATGGATGCGCCGGTCCAGAAGTGTCTGAGGGCTGACGCTCGTACCAAAAACTGTCACCACAACGAAGCTTATCAAAGTCCGTCTTCAATATATATGTAAACGTTGGTCCAACTGGTCCACCTCCCGACGGCGCCTCTGCTATGCCCCCAGTGAAGAGATCTATGTCGTCTACATTACCACTAAAATGCAGATAAACACAGTGATCGGCCATCAACTTCCATTATGATCACATGTGGACCGTAAGTTTTGGAAAGCAAATCAATATAACTTTGAAACCAACGAAAGTCTTTTTGAAAGCATCCACAGCATGCACCTCAGCTTGCTCCCTAGATATGACAATTGTTCACCCCCCCTCCACCCTCCCCTGCCCAAACGTGCAAACGTATTAGCATTGAACGAAAAGAGGTAATATCAACTATGAGAAGTATAGGTGGAGACAGTTTATTCTATTGGACTCCCTTAGAACGGCTACCAATACCAGTTTATACTGCAGGTAGATTGCATGTCTGGCTTCATTAGATTAGTGATTTCATTGATTAATACTTCAAGAACTTGGTCGAGTCAGAAGATGGCCTGGAATCAAAACTCGCCTGTCTGAACGCGCTGTATAAATTTGCTAGAATCTACGGAATCAAATCATGTCTGTCCGAACGCGCTGTATAAATTTGCTAGAATTTATGGAATCAAATCTCATCTGTCAGAACGCGCTGTATAAATTTGCTAGAATCTACGGAATCAAATCTCGTCTGTCTGAACGCGCTGTATAAATTTGCTAGAATCTACGGAATCAAATCTCGTCTGTCTGAACGCGCTGTATAAATTTGCTAGAATTTATGGAATCAAATCTCATCTGTCTGAACGCGCTGTATAAATTTGCTAGAATCTACGGAATAAAATCTCGTCTGTCTGAACGCGCTGTATAAATTTGCTAGAATCTACGGAATCAAATCTCGTCTGTCTGAACGCGCTGTATAAATTTGCTAGAATCTACGGAATCAAATCTCGTCTGTTTGAACGCGCTGTATAAATTTGCCAGAATCTATGGAATTGAAACTCGTCTGTCTGAACGCACTGATAAATTTGCTATAATCTACGGAATCAAATCTCGTCTGTCTGAACGCGCTGTATAAATTTGCTAGAATTTATGGAATCAAATCTCGTCTGTCTGAACGCGCTGTATAAATTTGCTAGAATCTACGGAATCAAATCTCGTCTGTCTGAACGCGCTGTATAAATTTGCTAGAATTTATGGAATCAAATCTCATCTGTCAGAACGCGCTGTATAAATTTGCTAGAATCTACGGAATCAAATCTCGTCTGTCTGAACGCGCTGTATAAATTTGCTAGAATCTGCGGAATCAAATCTCGTCTGTCTGAACGCGCTGTATAAATTTGCTAGAATTTATGGAATCAAATCTCATCTGTCAGAACGCGCTGTATAAATTTGCTAGAATCTACGGAATCAAATCTCGTCTGTCTGAACGCGCTGTATAAATTTGCTAGAATCTACGGAATCAAATCTCGTCTGTCTGAACGCGCTGTATAAATTTGCTAGAATTTATGGAATCAAATCTCATCTGTCTGAACGCGCTGTATAAATTTGCTAGAATCTACGGAATAAAATCTCGTCTGTCTGAACGCGCTGTATAAATTTGCTAGAATCTACGGAATCAAATCTCGTCTGTCTGAACGCGCTGTATAAATTTGCCAGAATCTATGGAATTGAAACTCGTCTGTCTGAACGCACTGATAAATTTGCTATAATCTACGGAATCAAATCTCGTCTGTCTGAACGCGCTGTATAAATTTGCTAGAATTTATGGAATCAAATCTCGTCTGTCTGAACGCGCTGTATAAATTTGCTAGAATTTATGGAATCAAATCTCGCCTGTCTGAACACGCTGTATAAATTTGCTAGAATCTACGGAATCAAATCTCATCTGTCTGAACGTGCTGTATAAATTTGCCAGAATCTATGGAATTGAAACTCGTCTGTCTGAACGCACTGATAAATTTGCTATAATCTACGGAATCAAATCTCGTCTGTCTGAACGCGCTGTATAAATTTGCTAGAATTTATGGAATCAAATCTCGTCGGTCTGAACGCGCTGTATAAATTTGCTAGAATCTACGGAATCAAATCTCGTCTGTCTGAACGCGCTGTATAAATTTGCTAGAATCTACGGAATCAATATTCAATATATATGCAAACGTTGGCCCAACTAGAGCATCTCCCAATGGCGTCTCTGCCAGACCGCCAGTGAAGAGATCTACGTCGTCTGGAACGTTACTAAAGTGCAGATAAAACACACTGGACATTATTAATTTCCACTGTAAGTTTTTTTTGGGGGGGGGGGCAGTTTGCTCCCTAGACATAGCGAGCACTGACACCTTTCCCCTCCCCAAACACGCAAATAACGAAATGTATCTTTATCCTCTAATACAAGTCAGGAAAAGTATTTTACGTTGTTTTCTCATAAAGTTTACTGATCGTTTACTGCATAATCGAGCTAGCAAACCTCAAATAGACAGCAGCCTCAGAAAAATTGGCTGAATGACGCTGGTGAGCACGTTGCAACATGTTGCTGTTACAGATACTTATACGCCAGATATATCCTTCATATGAGCTCCTTGGCGGGACCACATGAGTCCCGAGTTGGTCCTGAACCAGAAGAGATAAAATCAACTGAGAGAATTAGTTGATTAGTTAGCTAATCAAAGAATTAGTTAGTCAAACGAGATAGCTTATTCCATAAACTGCCTTAGAAAGGCTACCAATTGTATCAGTTTATACTACAGGGCAGTTCACACGCCTGGCTTCATTAGTTTAGTGGTTTCATTGTTGTGTAACAATTTCAGAAAAATAAAATTGGTCGAGTCAGAAAATGGCCAGCTTATTGGGCTATGTGAAAATCTTAACAATTTTGCTTTAGCTTTAGCATTACCATAGGATGTAGAATTTTTACAGTACTTCAAAATAGGGTAGTATACGAAAACTCATCTTGTTTTCTTTTAAAAAATAAGCTCAAAACACAAACGTTCATATGACACTTAGATCGCATATTACCCATAGTTTTTTAGTCTAAAAGAGAAACTAGGGCTGTCTTTAAGTGCTGTCCCGTCGCCTGTTTCAGCTAAAGGCGATTTTCATTACCCATAGTTTTTTAGTCTAAAGCAGAAGCTAGTGGCTGTACCTCTTTAAGTGCTGTCCCGTCGCCTGTTTCAGCTAAAGGCGATTTTCATTACCCATAGTTTTTTAGTCTAAAACAGAAACTAGTGGCTGTTCCTTTTTAAGTGCTTACCTATAAGCCTGTTTCAGCAAAGCGAGATTTTCAGAACTGATTTCCTGCCAAAAATCATCTATGGATGTCCCAACTGATAAGCCAGCAAGTTTTCTCATGTCATTATAGGTTGGCAAACCATGATCCCGACCTCTCTGAATATTTAAGGCTGCTAAATCCAGACCAAAAGTTTCACCGTCCAGTACAAAGAGTTGATCCTGCACGTCCATCGTTAAGTGGCTTTAGAAAAAAATGGAGCTTTTATTACCTTCATGTCTTACAATGAATGTGCTTGGCTTAACCCCAACCATGGGTTACTGCTAGGCTGTTAAACAGATAATAATAATAATAATAATAGTAGTAGTAGTAGTAGTAGTAGTAGTAGTAGTAGTAGTAGTAGTAGTAGTAGTAGTAGTAGTAGTAGTAGTAGTAGTAGTAGTAGTAGTAGTAGTAGTAGTAGTAGTAGTAGTAGTAGTAGTAGTAGTAGTAGTAGTAGTAGTAGTAGTAGTAGTAGTAGTAGTAGTAGTTGTTGTTGTTGTTGTTGTTCTTCTTCTTCTTCTTCTTGGTCTCGTCCTCTTTTTATGTCTTACGTCTGCTTTTTATTATTAAAATTAACATAAACTCCAAAGAGCTTTTGGGTCGACTTGTAAATAACAATCTGCAACTACATAACAGAGACTATTATTACCCTACTTTTACCCTGAATACCGCGCGCCAGGCAGGGCAAAACAAGTACCATTTTAAAAATCTTTGGTATGATGCAGTCGCTGCATCGAAGTCACGACTTCAAAGACGGAAACCGGAAGCGTTACCACTAGACTACACTGTCTGGTCTAAATTGACCAGTGAACCAAGTGGATCAAGTTTGACGTCTCCCCGCCCCCCCGATAAAAATGTTTATGCAGGAAAATTTTAGATTTGTAAAATTTATCAGTATTGCCTCGCAGTTGTGGTAAGTTGCGGGAGAGTAACAAATTGTCAAATGTTTTGCCTTTCTACTGTCCTTCCAGAATCAACTTTTTCAGTACACTTGATCAAAATGAAAACTTATTTTTAATTTCATTGACAAGGTATAGTACTTAGTACTTAATTAAAAATTTTACTTAGTTAGTGACGTGTGTTCTACGAATGCTCTGATTATTTTTTCAAACTTCACTGTGTTGTCTAATAGATCAAACAATGTTATCTAAACTTGTTTCAAATGACTGATCGTCAAAGTGGCTGCGCCTAACGGTCATCGCGGGAATTTAAATTCACAAGTTTTATACAGTGTTACTGCCTATGCAAGCCCTGCGTGTAAAAGGGCAGCATGTAAGTGGTAAAAATTTCAAGACGGATTTCTCAAGCTTTATCTAAGTGGAAGATTTTCTTGTGCTTTAATGATTGGGCCTACTCAATAGAAGCAGATTGGCACATTTCTTAAAACTCCCCTAAGGTCAGATGGTCATTCATAATCAAAAATCAAGATTTATACACCGGAACGAAGAAAATTCTTTGGAGTTTAAAAATCAAGCTCCGAAGATTAAGATGGCTAGGATATCTTCTAAGATTACCAAGTGAAGCACCAGTAAGAAGCGCCCTAAAGGAAGCTTTAAAATCTTGAACAAAAACCACTTGGCATACCAAAAACAATTTGGATAGCTAAGATAAACAAAGATATTCATTCAACAACTTTAACCAAATCTAACTTTTGGTGTAAAATAACATATTAGCTGCAGATATGAATGGGTGGAATGATGTAATAAATGTTAATGCCTCAATGTCTACAACAGACAGAATGAGAATTTGATAATAATATGGACTTACTTTATTTACTGTAGTACATTTTGGAACTGTGACGTCACTATCTTCGTTTCTTTAAAATTATCATATACAGTAGTCAAAATAACATCACAGTTACAGTAAAAATAGGAATTTTACCTGTCAGCTTTTTCCTCACTGTCAATGACGAGACCATAAGTCAGCCATGTTGGACCAGTATTGACCATTTCATCTGGCTTGAAGAACGTGTCCTTAAGACGGAATTGACTGTTCACGTCTCCGTAAGCATGATATATGCTGGATACCAACGTGTGGCCAAACCTGACAAAGAAAAGTTGACTTCACAAAATCTCAGTTTTAAGGTGTTTTAAAGGTAGTTGAAAAAGGCACGTATTGATAATCTTTATAATACCGATGATGAATGAACGTGATGACGACAATGAACATGCTACTGGTGATGATAACAACAATGACAGTGACGACATCGATGATTATGATGATGACGATGTGGGAGATTATCTTAATCATGATCACAATGTGATGAAAAACTGAAGGCAACAATGACAGCAAGACTTTGATGATAATGTTGAGAATTATGATGATAATAAGTATAATGAAGTCTGTAGTTGAAGAATGGGGCGTTAATAGTGATTGGCGATGACTGTGATAACAATATTTGTGACAATAATAACGACAATGACCAGTGGCGGCTCTTGTACAGGTCCTATATTTTCACAAAGGTCCTAATATACGTATTACTGTATATGTATCAAGAATTACTAATGTATATTTTGTCCTAACTTTCATTACGTCTTCCAATGAGCAGTCTTTGTTTTTAAATGCATTAAAAGATGGAGAAGTTATTAAAATTAATGGCAGATTGGTCCACAAAATGTTTGAAGATAGGCTAGACTGAGATAACTCAGTGCAAACTTGATTAACCGATTAGCTGTAATACATATGTAATATTAAGTTTATCATATATATATATATTGCTCTGTTGTATGCGTTCTTGTGCTTGAGCCATTATACCACTTATATGTGGTTTCTTTGTTTAGATGTATAATGTTCTTTAAGTTGTTTTTTCTTTATCTTCTGTAATTTTTTTCTTAATGGTTCAATAAAAAAATTAATATAGGTACTGTGGAACTGCAGCACCCATTATTTTCACTCAGTATTATCGATAGCATTCAATATAGCGCTAAGCAAATTCAATCAAGTTACTAATTTGACTTCAATCATTCAAATTTATCTTATCCAGTGGTGGCTTGTGTACAGGTGCTGTGGAAGTGCTGCACCCCCTATTTTCAATCAACTCATTATTATCGATAATATCAATAGAATAAGCCGTTTTTCTTTAGTTTTTCCTTTATACTCGTACGGAACCAGAGCACGTGAAGGTAGTACTGTTTGCTTCACAGCCCAGCACAGTGCGCTCCAGCAACGCGGTGTTCAGCTGTTGTGCCCATGCGGCCATACGCACATGTCTGAGCGCAGGTAGAATAAGTACTGTTGCTCACACAGTTTGTTTTCACTTTTCTCGTGCTTACCGTGAATGGATCAAGCTTGAACTGCGATAATTTAGGCTATTAGTAAGCAAAAAAATTTTGTTTAGGATTTTATCAAGTTTAAAATGTGTATGTTTGTTTGTTTAAAATTATAATTACAAATTATAACATTAAAATTACATATATTTGCGTCGTTTTACAGCGTAGTAAAACAATGGCTAAAAATTTTCCGAAGCAGCATCCGCTAATTTTGGCTACGAGCCCCCACCGACAATGACGATGACCATTATG
This sequence comes from Tubiluchus corallicola, assembly GCA_030141605.1. Classification (NCBI taxonomy): domain Eukaryota; kingdom Metazoa; phylum Priapulida; class Priapulimorpha; order Priapulimorphida; family Tubiluchidae; genus Tubiluchus; species Tubiluchus corallicola. The sequence continues at coordinate 13,794 of JAQGDQ010001362.1, forward strand.
ATAATTAATACCTGTAGGCTGCTGTAGCAAACTCGTTGGTGATCGATGGATCTGCAAGAGGATTGTAGCCAGGATAAACTGGATTAAAGGCTTTTCCTAGCACAATTGGCAAAAATTCATCGTATGTAATAGCCTGTAACAGTACACAATAAATGTTTCAATCTTTGGCTTTATTGTTTGAAATTCTAAGTGTAGGTGTAAATTTTATATGACCAAAGGTTAAAGGTTGTGTGTGAGATACAATGTGAGACAATTAAGAACTCATGCTTTAGTAAGTAAATAAGCAAAGACAATCAGCTGAAAATTTATATTGTTCTAGCAGTGGGCCAAGTATGCAACTTTGAAAAACTGATTTTGTTAGAAATAAGACTTTTTGGCTAACGTTTGCAACACACACAACGAAGTAGATCGTGATGCAGATTAGGATTAGGGTTAGGACTAGGGTTCGGGGTTGGTTAGTTTTAGGATTAGGGTTAGGACTAGGGTGAAGGTTGGGTTAGGATTAGGGTATTAACAGTTAAAGTAACTTAAAATAATCAGACGCCAAATTAACGACTAACTTAATAACGAGTAATTTATATAGTTAATTATATGTAATTTATATAGGAGATAATTAATACAGAGTCCCAGAAAATGTCGTTAAAGAAACCGGAAGGAATTTTCAACTTCCCGCTCAATTCAAAGTTACTTTAACTGTTAAGCGTTCCAATTATATAAGCTGGATTAATTTTTTTCTTAAATATTACCTCGCATAATGCAACAATTTGGAATTAATCTATTTTTTTCGACACGTCCAGAATTATTTTTAGGAAGCCACGCCAATTCAATTTAACTTACGCTTGCTTGTATTGGCGTACAAATAGTGAAATCAAACTTATTTGGGAGAAATCGTGTGTACTTGAACCAACAGCAAACTTGACTATGAAAGTAAGTATATCACATGTGATAGTGTGTCACATACAGGCCTTACAAAAGGCCTAACTTTTATTGGTTCAAATAAATTCGTTGACTGTCTAAATAAATTCATCTGCATGATCATGAGGTGATATTGTCAACATGTCTGTTGCTTGAAATGCTTATTGTCTGTTTTAAAGAGGTGAGATCTAAAATTACGTCAAAACTGATTTCAGTTCTCGTCATAGACACCTCACCCATTAAAATTAATTTTAGTTTTTTATAATAAAACCTGTAACGAATAATAGCAAAAAATCTGACCTGCATCATAGCGCCTACAATGCGCCTGGTTTCCTGGAAAAGTTTTTCATCATCCCATGAAGGAGCGAGTTGGGATAGCTCAGTTGCAATCCTATTATGTTCCCGCATCCAGATAGTGTGCATATTCGTCAGCCCAATCTGTTCGTTAACTCTTTCATCGCCTGTATCAATTCATCACTCTTTACTCAGTACTTACGTATATGCATAAAGTACACTACTTATTCACGTGTGTATGAAAGCTACTGGCTAATGTTGGTCACTTTGTTATAGTAATTTTACTATTATTATTATTATTATTATTATTATTATTATTATTATTATTATTATTAAATTTTAATAATTTTTAATTATGCCCAACAACATTTACTTAATTAAAGGACAAGAAAAGGGGTACCATCAATAGGTTTCAGAAAAAACGCCTTAAAAAATCATATCACCTTATAACAATTTTAGGTATATATCGTACTCGCGTTGAAAGGAATTTTTGTTTGTCTTTATTTTAAATCTCCGGCAATACTGTTCCGAAGTCGCCATTACATGACGTCACCTCGTGCAACGTAAATCAGGGGAAGAAACTGCGATGTTAAATTACGTCCCAAAAAACTTTCCATGCAAATCCATATTAATTAGCTTTTCGCTTTCGTCTTTCAATTATTTAAAATGTTTTCACCAATTGGTAAAATGTCGTTGACTCACCTCCAAGGTGCACCACTCACTAAGCAAAAACGTGTTTTCAATCTCGTTGACAAGGTACAGAAATTTAAAATTTTGCTTAATCAGTGACGTGTGTGCTACGTACTACGAATGCTCTGACTATTTTTTCAAACTTCACGCAGTATTATCTAAACTTGTTTCAAATGACTTATTGTAAAAATAACGGTATTTTACATGTTTTAAACAGCGGGACTGCTGAATTAAGTCCTGCACGCAAAAGGGCAGTGTGTAAGTGGTATAAAATTTCAAGACGAATTTTTTAAGCTTTATGTTTATGAAGGGTTTTCTTGTACTTTAACATAACGCTTCGGAAGAAGTTTTATCCATAATCATAATTGACACATTTGGAACAAAATTGTACCAAAATAAAAAGAAACTGTTCCTCTACACATTAAAACGCCCTAATACGTGCTATACTGGGCATTTTTAATGTGTCTTCAATTGTACAGGAATGGCTTGTTGTTATCTTGGTATGGGCCTAATCTTGCTGCAGATTTGTCATTAATAATATTATTATTATTATTATTATTATTATTATTATTATTATTATTATTATTATTATTATTATTATTATTATTATTATTATTATTATATTATTATTATTATCTTCTTTCGAAACGTCATGCTAATAAATGGCGCTGGATTATTTTGCTGCTCATGGTCAGCTTAGATTAGATTATATTAGATCGAACTGCCAAATCAAAGTATTTAAATCAGATCAAGTCAAATCAAATCTAATTAAATTAATTCGAATATTGAAGCAGTTTAACTACCTGCCCTGTAGCAATGCTTAGCCGGTACAAAGCAATCTGAAAGTGGCCTAGGAGGAAGCAACTGTCCATCAGACTCTTTTAGCATTCCCTCTAAAACGAAACACAAACAACTTTTTACTATTAAAACATTTTAGATCGACTTTCGTTTTTTGCTTCTGATAACATGGCACACCCAATCACATCTTCTTCCTCCACCTTCTCCATCTCTTCTTCCATCTTTCTTCCACGTTGTGCTCTTCCGTATCACATTCCTTTCATGATCTCTCGCTTCTTCTCCTTTCCTCTCTTTCTTACTCTTTATCTTTCTCGTTCTTTGTCACCCTCTCTCATTCACTCTCTCTTTCTACCTTTCTCTCTCTTATTCTCTATGTCTCTCTCTCCTTCTCTCTGTGTGTGTGTTTGTGTGTGTGAGTGTGTGCGTGTGCGTGCGCGTGCATGTGTGCGTGTGTGTCTCCCTGCTTCCTTCCTGCACCCAATCACATCTTCTTCGTCCACATCCTTCACCTCTTCTTCTTTCTTTCTTCTAAGTCGTGCTTTTCCATATCATATCCTCTTTCCTGCTTCCTCCCTTCCCTCTCTTTCTCTGCTATCTTTCCCTATCTCTCTCTCTCTCTCTCTCTCTCTCTCTCTCTCTCTTTCTTTCTCTCTGTATCTCACCACTCTCTCTCTCTTTCTCTCTCTCTCTCTCTCATTCACTCACTCACTCACTCATTCACTCACTCACTCACTCACACACACTCTCTTTTTCTCTCTTCGTTGTTTATTATAACTCACAACCAGAGTAATACTGTTTTATTTGGGTTACTCGTTAATTTATTTCACTAACATCTAGAATTTATTTTAAAGTCTTTCTGCATTAATTTGAATTTTCCATACTGTCAAATTTTCGAAGAACATCCGCTTCTTCCTTGCTAGATCCGTAAACATTCGACGCATCGATGAAACCCGTGATTTGATTGAGCTGTTCTCTTGGACCTGAGCCTAGAAATCAGAGAAATACGTAAAAAAACTTCTAAATCATTATAGCTACACTTTATACTTAGCTGGAGACTCAATTTCTTACTTTCTGTCTGGCATCTCTATCTGAACATCTATACACTCGAACTGCGTAATGTAGTCGTTTAAAAAAGGAGAAGTATCTTTGACTCCAAGCTCAAACAGCTTCTTTAGGGATAAGGAAAAAACTGTTCTGCCACTGTTTGTACTTGCCATAAGCAATGCTAGGACTAGTCGGCAGGTGGATGAGTGACTAACTGGAAAGTTGATTTGCAGCATCAGCAATGTAATCCGCCATACTGATCTGGTCAAATTCTCTCACTGACTGCGTTGCATTTGCCACTCTATGTTTGGTTGCTAATTTAAGCAACGCTAGGGCTGGTTAGTAGGAGATAAGTGAAGAACAGTAAAGTAGATTTGCAGCATAGGCTATGCACCAAATTCTCCCTTTGACGGATGAGGTGCATACATCTGAACATGGCAAGACACCTCTGCCGGTTCCGCGTTTCGTCTTAGACGTCTTGAGGTGAAGTTCCGGTCCTGTTACAACCCTTAAACATTAATTCCTGACCGTTGAATGTTGTTTCCTAGACTGCAAAGTGACGTACTGCAAAAGAAATCAGGTGTATCATGAAATGGATACAAAACACCCGTTTAACGTGTTGACCAAAAGTCTTTTGTTCTGAAATACAATTATTAACAATTAGTTTAATTTACATTGAGTAGAAGAAAATTAGTTGCATGATTAAATGTATTGCTATAACTAAGAACTGATATAAAAATTCTGTAGACTATATTGAAATTAATTAATAATAACTTGCGTTGTTAGAGCCTTTAATAGTTACAAAGACAGGAATGAGAAATCCAAGTAGCCTTAAGAACAACAATGTCACAACAATAAATTCGTAAGAAATTCACAGTCATAACGCTTAAGAAAAATAGAGCAATGGCAGAGAGAACCAACAGACGGGTAAAATGTCATACAACAACTACAGCTATAGCTCACCGAAGGCCAAAATGCTAATGTATTGAAGGATATTAGGTGCTTCAATTTTAAAAGAGTGACTACTGTAAAAAGCTAAATGCCTACTGAATCAACAGACAGGTGGCAGCACCGGGACAGTAACTGAAAACTAAATTAAAACCAAAAAAGGGCCTATGCACCCACTACATTTCACATTTTCCCAAAATTTCTTCATCTGCTTTTCTCTTCGTTTATTAGAACATGACAAAGCAGAATAACAACAGAGCAGCGAAGGTAACATTAACAATATGAAAGGGCCTTTCTTTGCCATCTTTACTATTAACTACAGTAAACTGCAGTTTGCGGATATTACTTTAAAAACTCAGAACACTTCTTCCTGGAATGGCCACATTATTATTATCAAGCTAGAGCTGCTATGTTCTGTCAATTAAATAACATATTGCCATTAATTATCAACATTATACAACGTAATAATAGCGACCTGCTTTCATTATACCTTTTAACGTGATGTTAACTGTAACATTTTTAAATGCATTCAAATTTATATTAGGAGCGCTAAACGTTTTAATGTGATCAGACTTTAGGATCCTTTGTGATTTACTACGTGTATTACATGTAGCGATATTATATTTATTACATGTATTTACGGTAAAGATACTCATCGACAATTATTGATTATTATTCAATTATTCATCGTGTCACATTTGCTAACTTTCTATGTATATGTTTTAGTGTTTGTATTTAAAGACTTTATTTTATTTGCACTTTTGCGTGTACATACACTTACACGGTGAGGATTCATGTATCAGCTTTAAAAACTGACTAATCTGAACTAAATAAACAATTTTTAAACTAGACCAACTGCAGTAACGGTTTAAAGAGGTTTAAGGTGCAGCCTTCTAGGTTAAAGGAAGACCGGATGATTGTTTAGACTTAATCTCATTTTAATTTACTGTGCAAAATATACATTTTCTTGCCTATACAAGTTAACAATTGTTCCTTATATTTGAATAATTAGCTTAGAAAGTTAATTAACGGCAACCGAACACAGCTATTGATTACGTCAGAAATTAACCACAGTTTGTGCAATGGCAGGCATCTTCCCTTGCGCGTCAAGCACTTTTGCAAACGAGTTACAGTACTGCTTAAACGCGTAATGTCACCAAGCTGGGCTTTACATCATATGGCGTCACGAAACTAACACAGCAGTTGATGATCATGGGTATCACGGTACCGTCTTCTATTTGTCGGCCACGCGAATGTGACAAAAAGACGCCGCTGCCAGTCTTAGTAGATTCACTGAGCCGCGCGTAGCTTTGGGAGTTTAACGAAAATTGAGTATCCGAGGTAATTATTATTTAATCTAAGCTTTGATTTTAAAAAAGCTATTGCAGTTTTCAATATTTTAGAGCATTCTTTATTCCGAACTCGTGTTTACACAATCATCCGGTTTTCCTTTAACCATAATTTTTCATGTAAAATCAAAAAACCTGCAGCGCGACAACGGATATCAACAGAGCGTAGAACTTCAATGCAAGGTGTGTCAGAATAGATGATGTCTGATGGGTCGATCTGTATTGGTAAACACTTGCGAATGTTTGACGAATCCGGGTGTTTAGGATCACAACATTCTGAAACAATAGGATGAGACCGGGTGTCTAGGATTACAACATTCTGAAACAATACGACGAGACACATTTGTGCGGAATGTGCGTTTCGTGCGACTGTGCTCCAGCTGCTTTTTTATTGATTTTTGCTTATCAAAGAGCAGCTGTTGAGTGTTTTGTACATTCTAGACCATAATGTCACTTTAGGAATCGCACCATGTAGGTCCCGCACAATCTAGATTTTAACGTAAAATTTGCGAATTTCTAACACAAAATAATAATATTCCTTGGTGAAATGATATTATATATTACATTACATTACATTACATTATATTATATTATATTACATTACATTATATTATATTATATATACATATATGCAACAAATGCTAGCAAAAGTGGACATACTGATTAAAAGAGAGTAAAAGTGTACAAAATATAATATAATATGTAATATATTACAGTGTATAATATATTAATATATATATATATATATATATATATATACAATGTATATTATATTTTGTAATACATATATGCAATGTATAATATGCAATATATAATATATATATTACAATATATAATATACATATATATTATATTATATATTATATTTTATTTTGTATACTTCTACTCACTTAATCAGTATGTCAATTTTTGCTAGCATTTATTGCCTTTGAATTATGATAAAAACAGACAAGTGAAATATTGGACATGAAAGTCTGTATTCACTTCGAAGTCCATTTTGTCTACTTTTATTAATCTAATTTAAATCTAAATTTAGATTTCTTTTCTCAAATCTCTATGATGCTCTTGCTCGTAATTGAAATGTGTTGAAATCTTCAGTGATAAATAATTCTGAAAACTTAGATGAATTGTAGGTCAGGTAACAAATTAGATAAATGTATATTTGGTTAGTCTTTTTATTTTAAAATCACCAAATTCTCAGCCCTTAGTCGGGAACGTTCAATGTGGCATAATACGCTTGCGAGTGTCATCACATTGAACGTTCTAGATTGAGGGCTGAGAATTTGTTGGTTTTAAATTTAAAAAAGTAACCAGCAGATAAAGTTTTTATTTGTTTAAAAATTAATTTCGAAAAAAAGTTAAAATAAATTTAAAATTTGTTTCGTCTCAAACTTCGTAGTAATCGACATCAAATTACTGTTACAGTAGCTTACATTTTTATCAAATTCTGAATCGAAATTCCAACTTTCTTGCTATACAGTTTCCTAGATTTCCTTACATGTGAACGATGTAGGATAACAATATCGAACCACAATAAAAAACAATATTTTTTAGTGTTAATTTTCATCAATGGCACTAATCAATGCATGGTCTCTATAAAAAATTTATTAACAGTTATTTACGTACGTATGGGGCCACTCCATGAAAAATCATCAATGATTGGTGTCAGAGTAATATCGTGGTCCAGGAACTGTCCCCATTGCATGACCATCAGGCTATGCTCGGGATCTATTGGTACAGACATCAGATTGTTGTGCACAATGTTACTTATCAATCTGGCATTGGGCAGAGGGGCTCCAGCGTTCACTGAACATCGAGGTGCTTCAACTGAAACAGACCAATTTCAAGGGTAAGTCTAGATTCCTTAGCTAAAACCCATAGTACAGCACCTGGAAACGAGAAAGAACGTATATAATGTTGATGTGGGGGACGAAACCAAAGACTTTGGAAGCTCTTCGCATTTTTGAGCGTCTGAAATCGGGCGTCTCTTGTTCAATCAATCAATAATGACTAGGCTTACGATGTTATACGAAAAAATATGTAAAAAACACTTTGTTCGTTAGTGCAGACGATTTGTTGTTTGTACTAATTATTTGTTTTGCTTAGCTTTAGTTTTAGTTTTATGGTTGCATAAATCCCGCGAAACTGTAGACTTTGCAAGAGTCACGTTGTCAAATTCAAATATGGAAGATATATTTGCGAAGTAAAACAATGATACTGTAACAGTACCCTAAAGGACGGGCTTAAGAGCTTCACTGCCATTCCCAATTGAAAAGTTTTACTGAAGTCGGCCAAGCATAATAGCGGATTTACGCCACGACATTCATGTGATAAACACTAAGCGTAGATCGTGATTTTAGTATTTGGTTATTCCATTAACAATTGAGGCAAATGGCATTTACCTCCATCGCAGTAATTAGCTTTTGACATTCTGCGAAGGTGTGTGCCTGCAGCTCCCCATCCTGGATGATCGAAATTGTTACAGGAACCATCATATCTTCTATACCTTTCCTCTCCATACTGTACGCACGGTTCCGAGATTGTAAGACAGGCATCGAGGGTCCCGAGCCTGTAATCCCACAAGAAATTACGAAAAATTCTATAAACAAGTCGTATAAACCGGGCAACTTGGGCTCCAGCGTTTAGGGCGGTTTGCTACTTGAAATGCGTAAGTATAATCTAATAATGCTAATATTTGGAGCTCAGGAAATAACGTTTTTTTCTGCTCTTATAAGCTAGTTTTTCAACTCACTATTTTGGTGACCGCTGACTTCATTACAGTTTTCATGACAGTTTCAACTTTTTTCTTCCTCCTCGCCTTGCTCATTATCATTATCATCATCATTATCACTGTCATCACCACTTAACCTTACTATATAGTCGAGAATTAAAGTCAATCTAAACTTATAATATAAACTTTTACAACTTAAAATCTTTCAATCATTACGAATATTCAATTTATTTTATTATAAATTTACTGTGAAACTTGCTTCTTTTGATTTTTTATAACCTTGTTGTTTAAAAAACCGCCATTTTCGTTGCGCGAGACGAATGACGTTATGAACGTTATGAGTACAGTCACGAGGTCACCAAAAATTGGTAAACAAATATCGGTAACCAAAGACGCTTTCTGTACTACATACGTCATTCTCGCTCTCTCGCGCCAAAGACGCGAAACATGGCGATCTTTACGGCAATGCACGCATTTGAAATTCCCCAGAAAAGTATAAGTTATTTAATTTATGAGTGTTTTTTCTTTATTAAAACTTTGCATTCTTTGTGTAATCATAATAATGTGTTAAAAAACTTCATTGTCTGTTGGGGTTATATAGGCCTTTACTACTAGCAATGTTATAAAATAAGAAATTCCTCATAAATAAACGAAAATTTGCATATTTTAATCACTAAAAGATCAGATCTACCTGAATAACCTTTCAACTGACCATGTAGTAAAATACATAAAAGGCTAAAGTGTAACTTACTTAGAGGTCGCAACACTTCTTTTATTGATTTTTTGCACCCTCGCGAGAGTTTTAGCATTTGCCGCCTTTGCTTTGGTGTATCGCTGGTAATACGAACCCACTATTTCTGCAATAACAACAATAACAACAAAAATTACCTAGGCAAAAAGCGTGGTGTTCAGTATTTGAGTCACACAGCGTAGGCTGTATAATTTTTCTGTCAAAAACGAGTTTGTCAAGTAGTCAAGCGGTTTTTAAGAAATGACATCACATTTGCAATAAATGCAAAAATAAATGCAAACAGTAATTCATGCTGATTAATCACCAATATAAAGAAAACTCACCACCACTTTGCATGGCGACGAGCAGCAAAACCAGAAGAAAAGACGAATGTTGCCTGAAAAAGTGCGTCCTAATTAAAATTCTATGCAAAAACAAAACACAATTGATGTGCTGTTTTATGGCGCGTTCACACATACAGACTTCTTTCGCAACTTGTCGCGCAACTTCTGCCTGAGAGAAGTTGCCAAACTGTTCACACGTTGCAACTTTACTCTCAGAAACAAGTTGAGAGACAGTTCTACGTCTGAACGCGCCATTATATAAATAAAATGCGCTACTTTCCCAACTCTGTTAGGTACTCAATAGACAAATCTTTGATATGCAAAAGAATCATTTAACGTTAAACATTTCAAAAATACAGTCCTTAAATGGTTGATTCATACCGTAATTTCAAACGTATTAGTTGTTTATAGCGATTAAAATGTTTAGACGTTAAATAAAACCTGATATCTACATTGCCCCTCCATAAAAAAGCAATAATGTCTAGTACGTTTATCTCTTATTACAACCAATCCTCTCATAAAATCCAATAGCTTAATATGAATTAGGTTAACCTATTATTACACTTAAAATCAATTAATTATTTAATTAATTCGTTAAATACAAACTTCATTGCTTTTCGTTTGTAACTTTTACGAATGACGTCAGCTAAGCTAGGAAATGGGGAGGCTATCCTTCTGCCACTTTATATAGCGCGAATTTTTGGTTTTGCAGCATCTTAAAAGTGTCTAATAAGTCAAACAAACTGTCAATCGTGGTAAATCGCGAGCCTTAAGTGTTTACGCTGTCCAAAATGATATTGCTGGCATTTCATGTTGTGGTACATTTTTCTGCGTTCAACTTAAAGTGTTTGGAAAGGAGGCTATACGCTGACATAACCAAACAAATAATGTTTCTACAAACAAATTCGATCAATTTAGGAGGTGCATGTGAACAAAAGATTAAACATTGTAACCCGTGTAACTAAACAAAATCGTTTGTAACCAAGTTACATACAAATATTTGTGCAATCACAACGCATGTATCGCGTATTTTTATGCAATTTTGAATTGATGTCATATTTGATTTCGAAGATGAAAAAACATTGTTTTAGTGACGTTTTTAATGCCTGATTCCATTTCTAAACAATGCATAACTGTGTGTCCATTTTATATGACAATCCTTGCAGCATGTCATACCGTGAAAGATTAGCATTTTTAAATCTTGAGCCACTTAAACTTCGTCGAATGCACTGTGATCTGACAATGTGTTATTCTATTTTACATAGAAATAGTTCTATAGATAAAGATGTATTTTTTAGCTAAGCACCTTTATCTAATGTGACCATTATATTACATTAATGATATTGTAAAAGAACTAACCCAAAATGATCTTATCGTAAATTGATTGTACAGGCATACTGTTTATATACGAATAATATAAACATAAGACATTAATATAAGATTATCTGCATCAGCTACAACATTATCTGTATTATCTGTATGCATCAGCTACAACATTATCTGTATTATCTGTATGCATCAGCTACAACATATACTACTTGTACATAGAGTATAACATGAACATGTATAAATATTGTACGCAAATATTAGATATGTAATTAGAATTAGTAGATCGTAATGCAGAATTGTTAGCTTGTTTAGTACAAAATTGGTAACCGTGAAGAATTTAAGAATTTAATGTAAAGATTTATTTAACATTTTTGTACTTATATGCCTTGCAAATAGAGGGCTTATTGTATCACTTTCAATAAAGATTTTTAATAATAATAATAAAATGTGACCAGGGGCCACCGATTGAAGTTACAGCCCGCTCACTGCCGGCTGTTTTAAGAACTTTTTCCTAAACCTAGAATCTGGAATCAACTCCCTGCGTCTGCCGGGTGCCCCCTTGGTCTGTGCTCAGAGTAGCAAACTTTTTAAAAAACGTTTAAAAGACGTAAATCTTAATAATCATTTATCTTTTAGCAGGCATATGTAAGTGGCATTGGCTTTTTGTGTCTTTAGCCGTAATCCTTTAACTAGCCATTTTTATCTGTAAAATTTATGTCTGCGATGTATACACGTTTTATCCTGGTTTCGTATTTTATACTTTCTTGTAATTGTTTTTAATATTTTTTTAATAAAAAATATTTATTGAACAAATCGTAAACAAACAAATATAAATCCATTCTTCAATTTCATCTTAATGGAGGAATTCATTTACTATTTCAATACCTTGTTTGGCAATGAGAAGAAGCTTGCTCTTTGCATAAAGGCCACTGGTTTTCAATCTCTCAGTTTCTCACTTTCCTCCTTGGGCGTGTGCTTATTTACACACAGAAGTTGAGAAACATCATACTAGGCTAACCCACTGAATGACTCGGTGATGCTCGGCATTGTCGGCATCTGTAGTGCTGTCTCCGATTATTTCTCTCATTGAGAGAATCATATAGGAATATTGTTGCTGGATAACTAGGTTTCAGTCCTGCCACAACTCTTAACATAATATCTAGTAGTAGTATAGTTTATTAGCAATGATTAATACAAAGACTGGGGTAGCAGAAAATAATAAAATTTACAGTTTATTCATTATTCTTTTCAAGAATTTATCACACGTGGATCACATTAGTATCACATTAGGATCACATTAGTATATAAAATAGTTGTACCAACTTTATACCATTGAAAAAGTGGTTATACATTTTCGTTTGATATTTTAAGCGAATAGTAAGCATGAATAAAACATCTGTATTTTAAGCATTAAACACTATTTTGCAGCTAAACCAGAAAACGTTAATTTGTTGTATTTTTTGTAACTCACGAGATAATGTCAACAATACAAAATATTGTTAATTATCTATATATAAAAATATAGTAATTTAAATTTGATAACCTTGGTACAAGGCAAGTTTCTGTAGGATTAACTTCAATGTTATCTGTATTTATATATTTACTAGCCAAACCCTGCAAAGAATTTTGTGCACAAACCAACGACAACAACAAGGAGCTATTAGGCGAGTTAATTTGGCGAAAAAACTCGTTGGTCTGAACGCGCCTTTAGTGTTTTACATAGTAGATTGACGCTCTTATTTGCTGAAATAAAAATGTCATTATAAATTGAAAGCTACAAGTTAGTGTTACTGCTATTAACATACGCAAATTTTTAATTATTCATCATTTATTTTTTCAGATCTAAATTATGACTGTCACGACTTTAAACTAGACATTGCTTGCTTCAAACTAGTCGTTGCTTGGCTAATTAGGCCAGAAAATAACTGCTGATTAAATCTAGTTCCCACGTTTTTGTCCAAATTGCTAAATCTACTCAAAAACGTGAAATATAAGCTTATAAGAAGTAATTCTCTATTATCTACTATCTTTCTTCCTACCATTTCCACTAACACATCCCTGTACCCTTCCTGTGTGATCTAACCTTTCTCCCAGTTCTTTTTTTTGTTCACTCATCCATTCTTTTTTTATCGGTTTCACATGACAGTGGGCTTATACAAGCCTTTGCCTCTCTAGCCCACTGCAGTACAATTATTCTTTTATGATAACGATAGTGTATGAACATAACAATTTAATACAGCATGATGTAACAATTTTGATGTTACTGTGTGCTTAATGTCATTATATTGTACTGAATGTGACAATAATAATAAATAAAAAAATAAAAATAAAAAATTCGCCAACATGATTCCTGTAGGGAATTCTCAAGAAGACTGCTCAAGCTGAATTTTTAGCAACATCCGAAATTCTGCGCTAAGCAGCTGCGTGAAATTAGCGTCGCTGCGTGAAACTGGACCACATATAAGAAGCCAGACTAATCAGTCAAGCATGAATTACTAGTGACGCTGCACTTATTTTTCTGACACTTTGCTGCTTTTGAGTACCTTTCTGCCAGCAACATTTTACATTGGTTAATGTAATGAGGTTCACAGTTACACGGCTGCAGCATGCTAGGAGCACAGTTACACGGCTGTAGGATGTGAGGAGGACAGCTGCAAGACCAGATGATGCTAAAAAGACTGTTTACACGTCTTGTCTTTTGTTTGGTTACAATATTTTGTTTCGGTATTGACGCAAAGTATCAAAAAATTATTAATACTCTAGGTAACATTTTTTCGGCATAATTTAAATATTCTAGAAATTATTAGGTATTTTTATAAGTGCTGGAGTAATAAATCAGTGGTTGGAATCTTGCCTTTGATGAGTCGTATCAAAACCTTCAAAATTGTACCGCTATTTTTTGTTAAACCACGTGGATTAAATGATAAATAATACTAATGCTGTTGCATTACTGATGCTATTTCTGTTACTTTTGCTATTGCTACTACTGCTGCTTTTGCGTCCGCACTTGTTTTTGTTGTTGTTGTTGTTGTTGCAGTTGCTGTTGTTGCTCCTGTTGCGCCTTTTGCTGTCGCTGTTGCGCCTTTTGCTGTCGCTGTTGCTGCTGTTGTTGTTGTTGATGATGATGATGGTGATGATGATGATGATGATGATGATGATGATGATAATGATGATGATGATGATGATGATGATGCCGTTATTATTTATTCTATTTCTATAACATGTTATTTCTATTGTTTTATACTTTGCTTAGAAAATGCCAGGTTGGCACTTGAGTATGTGGAACGTGTTCGGACCAGCAAATGTTCTGAGGGAACAGCAGAGGTCCTTCCCATTGAGTTTGACCACACCAGATGGAATACTCAAGCGCAGGTAAGAACAACTGTGATAATGACTACACCTGGTGCTTACCCAAGTGCGGTTAAGAACTACTGGAATACTTTATACTGAGTTCGACCACATCAGATGGAATACTCAAGCAGAGGTAAGAACAACTGTGATACTTCATACTGAGTTTCACCACTCAGATGGGATACTCAAGCACAGGTAAGAGCAAATGTGATACTTCAAACTGAGTTCGACCACATCAGATGGGATACTCAAGTACAGGTAAGAGCAACTGTGATACTTCATATTGAGTTCGACCACATCAGATGAAATACTCAAGTGCAGGTAAGAGCAGCTGTGATACTTCATACTGAGTTTGGCCACACCATGTAGAATACTCAAGCACAACTAAGAGCAAATGAGTTACTCCCAACTGAGTTTGAGCTGCTATCCATATTACTAGCTTGAATTTATACATCGTGCCCTGCTCATTGATTTCTTCCAATGCTTTCTCAAATGCTACATCTTGTACCTCTTGATAAAAACAAAAACAATGATATGACAGATATGAATTAATTTCAGTCCCACAGATCTATCACCCTTCAGCCGTAACATTTTTGAGTATGTGTTACTCTAACGATCCAACATTGTATTCATACTACAGTTATCCAACTTGGCTTCGTACATATTGTTATGTATCAACAGTCTCAACGAGATCATTGCTCAAATCCCAATATTAAATATTTCGATGTTATCATTAGAAAGTGCGTGTACAGTCTTTGTAATAGATTTGTCACTAGTGAGAATAATATTTGTAAACGTTTATGTGAATGTGATGCCTCTTTAGTTCTTCTATTATATAGGTTTTACATGTCAAATATAGACCTGCGTTAACTCAAATGTAGATTTAGGCAATTCAAATGTGTCTTGGTAACTCAAATGTAGACTTGGGTAGTTCAAATGTGTTAACAATGGTTTTCAAGAAATCTTAAGCGTAATTAGTGATTCACTGTTCATTGGGAAGTGGGAACCAATTTATTCTTTTCTACCGACGTTACGGTTTATCAAAGAATTTAGTTTGAGGATAAACAACGCATTTTTCAAAGTCCTGAAAGAGGTGGTGACTATCTTTGGTTTATATTTTTGTAATTTGCACTTAAATAAGTTAATTACGGATTTATTCAAAGTAATGCATCTACATTTGATTTACCTAAGTCACATTTGAGTTACCAAAACACATTCGAAATTCCTATGTCTACATTTGACTTACCTAAGTCACATTTGAACTTTCCTATGTCTACATTTGACGTGTAAAACCTATAGAGAAATGGAGACTAATGCGTTTGATCCACTATGATCCTAAATACCTATGATATCTACGTGTAGTTTTTGTCTAGAATGTATCTTCTACATACCCGATCAATAGCGTAATTTGTTTTTGTTTTCAATGTGTTTTAATCATAACTTGTCTCTGTACTTACGTTTGATGTATTGCTTTACTTATCGTATATATGATATGTATGTATGAGCTTAGAGTTTGCTGTAAAGAGCAAACTAAATCGATGAAATCTGTTTCTTTCTTTTTCTTTCTCATTCCCCTCTCCCTCTCTCTCTTCTTAAGCTTTCTCTCGCTCCCTCTTTCGCCGCCCGTTTCTTGTATTTCTTGTACCACTCTCTTTCCCCCATCTCTCCCTTCTTTGTTTCCTTGCGCTCCCCGTTTCTGACTCCCTCATTCTAGAATAAAATCATAATATCACCATGAAACATCACCATGAATAAGTAACCCAAGTGCAGTAAATACGACATGGAAGCATTGTGTGACTTATTATAAAAGAACAATGCTTTGAGCAAAACACACACACAGTCCATTCTATCTCTTAGTGTAACATATCATACGCAACAAGGAAATGTCATTAGTAGAGGGTCACTAACTGTCCACTAACATCTACTTTTCCATATGCGAACTTTAAATTTAATTTTTGTTGACCACCTCTATTAAAAATATGTGGACATGTTTTAGTAAGTGTTACGTAAGTGGCCTCTCATAAAATGTATGTTGGAGTTGCATAAATCTATTTTTTGTTGCAATTTTAAACCGGATGCTAAATGCCTGTCCAGTTATTCTCTAGGTTTTACACGTCAAATGTAGACGCAGGAAAGTTCAAATATGACTTAGGTAAGTTAAATATAGACATAAGAATTTCAAATGTGTTTTGGTAACTCAAATGTGACTTAGGTTAGTCATATGTAGACATTGGAATTTCAAATGTGTTTTGGTAACTTAAATGTGACTTAGGTAAGTCAAACGTAGATGCATTACTTTAAGTAAATCGGTAATTAACTCATTTAAGTGCAAATTACAAAAGGATAAACCAAAGATAGTCATCACTTCTTTCATAACTTTGAAAAATGCGTTGTTTATTCTCAAACTAAATTCTTTGATAAACCATAACGTGAGTAGAAAAGAATAAATTGGTTCCCACTTACCAATGAACAGTGAATCACTCATTAATTTTTGCGTAATGCATTAATAAATTAGTTTCTCTCAAGAAACATTGTTTATTTTAAGAATGTATTGTTTTGTCTAACAGTTCCAATGGTATGTAAAGTTTACAGAATATTAGTGAACTATTAGTAGACCTATAAAGGAGATTAAATTTTACATCCTTAAGCTTTACGATGTCACATTTGACTTGACACGTGTCTACATTTGACTTACCAAAAACGCTTAAGATTTCTTGAAAACCATTATTAACACATTTGAATTACCTAAATCTACATTTGACTTAACGTAGGTCTATATTTGACATGTAAAACCTATCTAAGGTAGATACCAATTATCACTACATATGCCAATATTGATACCCCATGTACAACGTTGTAGGAATTACACAAAACGGAAAATAAAAAGAAACTTTATTCTTGCTTTCGATAGTTATATCAAGTTGGTGTCAACTGATGAAGTCCCTGAGGGATGAAAGCTTCTGAAAAATGAAGAATTTTTTGCGACTTAATTCGTACCTTGACTTCTTAGGACGGCTATGACCATGGCAACTCTCAGAAGAGCACTACCGTATTTTCAACCCTATGGCGTGAGCCTTAAACACTAGCTCTAGTATATATGAACTCTCTAGCACTCTTTTACTAATTGCTGATGCATCTGAACTGCAGAAACATCCAAAGATCGGACACTTCGTGATTTAGAGGGTGTCATTGTCTTTATGGTGGTGCTGACAAGCCACTGGCGTAGCAGTGTCTAGTTTTTTTTGCTGGATTACTGCTGCGTTTACCTGTCTGAAGGCAGATTTCTTTTATTTTAGAATTAGTAAAACAAAAACGAAAACTTTTTCTTCTGTCATGTCGTGAACTGATTCACGAGTTTGTTTATGAACTTTATAAACTTTAGCAACATTATAACTTTACAGCAAGTTAGACTACAGTGAATTATTTTCTCACCTGACTGGTTTCTGATATGCATTGCCCAAGGTTAACCAGTTTCAATTGATTTGAGCTTTTACAGTTTTAATCTTGTAGTCACAACGTAGTGTACAGAAAAGACAGTCAATAATAAAGTGTTTGTACCACTAAAAGAGTTTGGTTTATGTTGCTACATATATTGACTGTGCCTTTTTTGCATGTCATAACGCTAAATTTATTCTTTTTTCGAAAGCGCAATATGCATTTTTTCTGTTCCATATCAACTCAACAACCAACTTCCTATTTTAACTAGGTTAACTCCTCAAACGAGTTCCTACAGCTATACGTAAATTAATTCACAATGGCTTCTTTACGGCGGGTGAATCGTGAAGCCCAAACTTCACAACACGTCAGGTCTTTCACATAGAGTTATTTCCAGCCTTGGACTTTATACCAGGCCTATTCATTTACATGGTTACATGGTTAGTGAGACGATACAGGTTTCCTATATACATACTTGCTCTACAAAACTACAGAAGTAATTATGTACTCTTTCTTTAAGTACTTCGTACAGTTATTTATACATAGAAAATATTAATTTACTTACTTCGGAAATGAGCTTCCGTCAATAACTGAGATATTGAACTTCTCACCATAGAGTTTAGTTCATGAAACCTAAAGAGCTCATGAATACTCAAAATAGAATTCAAAGCTCATTTTAGGTTGTTTAGTTTATTCCAAAGCTGTTCAGAACATGCAAACATTTGCGGTTTCTTCACATAATATTTTTTACATTTTGAAACTATAATATCTCTCCACGTCACTTCTTTAAAAAAATACTTGGAAATTTGTTTATTGACATTTCTTGGACAAATTTTACGCGAATAATTATCTTATAAGCTTATTGGATAAAGTTATTACCATAGTTACTGTAGTAATCTGGTTACATTATACGTCAGAGCCTTTGGGCAATTGTGGGGTTTCGTATTGAAAAATACGAGCTAACTTCTTGTACGTGGCCCAAAACAATGTTGTAAACAGTGGTGTAAAACAATGGTGTTTATTGGCTACACTGAATTTTCCAGGTGCACCTTGTACTCTTGTGAGGTCTACTTGAACGAAGCATCGTGGCCATTTGTCGACCCACACTGTTTTCTTTATAATTATTAGAAGCTTGTTTTGCGGCGTAAACGGTTATTAGTATCATGTGGGCTTGAAAAACCCGATCGATTTGCATTTGTGATTAACTTCGACCGCACGATTGAGTGCACAAAGCAAGAGGGTACAGTGTCAGCATCTCAGATTCTGGCCAAGGTCACAAAGCTTTCTGAATAAAGTCTTGAAATTAAAAACGACAATAATAGTAGCAGCAAAAACAGACACAAACACGTAAAAAGACACATAAATTTATAGTTTATTGACCAACAACACAATACAATATACAATACAATGTACATGAAATAAATAATGCATTGTATTGTATATTGCATTGTGTTGTTGGTCTATAAACTATAAATCTATGTGTGTTTTTACGTGTTTGTGTCTGTTTTTGCTGCTACTTTCTTGTTACTTTTATCTCCTTCTACCATTGTCGTTTTTAATTTCAAGACTTTATTCAGAAAGCCTTGTGACCTTGGCCAGAATCTGTGATGCTGACCATACGAAATATGAAATAAATCACACATCGCATAATGCATCCCAACACTTGGGTATAATCGCCATAATTATTGAAATAGTAAAAGAAGCAGAAGAGGTTAAACAATAAATAATATTTACACGTTTACAAAAATAATATAATTACAATAATGTGCTTTTCCTGTCAAATGAGTATGATTTTCTGTGACTAAGGCATTATTTTCTTTTTTTAACACAGTCTGTAATATAGTTTGAAATTAAATTTGCAAGTTCACTTTCATTTCCATTCACCAGAAACTTAAATTTTTCCTGTACTGTAAGATTAATACAGTTTGGGAAAATTTCATTGACACGAGAGAACAGGCTTTTGTCTTAAAAGACTCAGGTAAGTGAAAAGTTCTAATTTCAGAAGCTAATATTAGGTACGTTTACTATCATGTAAAATGATCATTGCACATTTAGCGGAACCACAATTTGCTCTTATTGTTCATACAGTATAGGTGCCTGCATATCAAGATACGAATCAAATTTCATTTTGCTTCCTTGTACAACTAAAAGCTGAATAGGATATTGATAGGCCAGCCTATCAGATTTAGAAATGTTATTTAAAATAACTGTGACTGTGTGTGGTCCCTGTAGGCCTACACTGTGATAGGGACTTCTATGCACACTGAGTTTTGTCTGCACGCACACTGAAGCTACCAAACATTTTTTTACCTAATTCTAATTCATATTGAAAATGATTACATGCGAACTGCAATTTTCACTGCAAAAAAAATATTTGTCCGATATTTGCAGGGGCGCGCAAATTTTGACAGGGGGCGCCACCCCCACCCCCCTAGTTCCGCCCCTGGTTATTTTATTGGTAACTAGATAGGACTAACTAGCTCACGTATAATAAGTACTTCGTAGCGACAAGTACGCTATTCATTTAGCATGTGCCGGGTAGTTGGCAAGCTTTTGCTAGGCGGTTACAAAACCAACGAGTAATGTAGTCTTGTAATGCACACAGTGATGAATGTGGGATGCTTGTTCAGAGTTTATCACTTGAATAAGTTGAACAAAACATGTGCAGTGTGGTACTTAAGCATTTTCTAGGCTTGTACAGCAGCGACAGTATAGAAGAATGTATCACATCAAAGGACTGCTGAAACAATGGTACAGAACAATTTACTACTCAAAGTACTGCCCAAAAACAATAGCAAATCTAGCATGTCCTCAAAATTTGTCGTAGAAGCCTCGTGCATCTCGCATAACCTACAATCTTGCGGGATATAATTGAAACGTGGACTTGCAGAACTCAAGAGCCTACAACACATCTTGCAAATGTCTCACACTTTTTTGTTGAATATACTAATGTATGTTATTGGACCATCTAAGTGACCACTAAAACTTAGATGGTCAGCATGTTATTGGACCATCTAAGTGTCCACTCTCTTTTTAGGATAGTTCCCATGAGCTTGGCGGGGTTGATATCAGGTGAATTTCCAGGTCATTAAGTTTTATCGAAAAAAATTAATACCCGAGTTTTCAACTCCCTGCTTCGATCACACTCTTCAAGATTGGAATTTTTGTGAGATGTGCGGCACTTCCACACTAAACTTTGATAGATTTTCCATTCTTTAACGCAGTCCTTTGATATGGTACATTGTTGCTATACACACCTAGAAAAGGCTTAAGCACCACTTTGTAGATCTTTGTTCAACTTGTTGTAAGTTGTAAATTCTGAATAAGAGCTGCAGATTCATCACTCCGTGCATTACAAGACTACATTTAAAAGGCATTTAAAGGACTTGTCAACCTTTCGAGGGCAATGTTTTCTCGTTTAACTTTTTTTCTTTGTGGGACACCATTTCTTAACCTGTTTGAGCACTTTGTAAATTTTGGCCGAAAAATCGAACTGACTACTATTAATTTTGGCTGCTTTTTATTCACACTTGGAAAGTAGACGAATGAAATGTTCTTATCCAGTTAGTTGCGACTAGTTAACTAAACGCGTAACACTTCAGCCATATCACCACTGATAAAACTTCAGTTGTTTTCTTGCTTTCTGCAGGGTCCAACGGTTGTCGCAAACTTTCTTACCAGCATATGGATGACGTATAATGGCACGCCACCATTTCTTGACGACGAAATCATGTATTCCATGACAAGAGCAAACGTTGCTGGAGATTCCGTCATATACGGGTCTGGCATCGTGTTCGATGAATACGTGTATAGACCTGAATATCGCATGGTAGGTTGTTATTTACCTGCTAATATAGTTATGCACTTCATTTCTATGTCCAAGAACGCTAATGTACAAAGAACGGACAGTGAAACGCTAATGTACAAAAATGGAAAATGGAATGTAAATGTACAAACAGCAGGCAATGGAATGCTAATATGTACAAAGAACGCACAATTGAACGCTAATGTATATTTTTCAATTTTTCAATGGAAACCCAATGTCGTATTGTGAATTTGTAAATAACTCTTTAGCTGTTTTTGGACAGTAATAATCATGTTAGGCGATAATAAGTGTGTAGTGAGAATTTGTAAATAATTCTTCAGTTATTTTTTGACAGTAATGATCATGTTATATGATCAAAAGTCCTTTTTTGTAGTGATCTGTGGACTGAACCAAAATATCATGTTCGACTATCTCTTAATCAGTCAATAAACATATATATATATATATATATATATATATATATATATATATAGACATGAGTCCACCAACTATTGCCAGGAAGTTTATACCACTTTTTGTATTTTTCTTGTTTACTGTTTGACTTCTGAGTAGGACAAGAAGTTGCTTATGACAATTTGGTATCGGTTAGTTCCGATGGCTTCGAAGCCTTTTTTGTACTTAAACATACCTTATTTGTTTTCGTTTTTCAGGCCTGCTTTTACACCATGAAAACGGGAGATAGCTTATTGACGTTAGACGCATCAGTTGTCTACAAGTATTTAGACTTGAAAGACGTCGTCTGGTGGTGGGGACCAAAAGCTTATTTTTACCCAGAGAGGAATTGGACTGTTCAAGTGCAGAAAAGGTATCAACGAAAAATGCTGTTCTTGCTGCTGACTCGTTTTCAGACACCTTGCATCCTACGCAACATCTAAGTCTTTTAACAGAACAATGAATCTTATATAGTATGTTAATGTCAATTTGCTATCAGATGAAGCTTAAAATGTTGCTAAAAGCAATACCCAGTTATATGAGTAGGATACGCAACGTTAATGGGTGATAATGTAATAGTTTCTAGCACAACGCCAGACGTCGTCAGTGATGATATTAGCACAAAACAATAATCATTCTAGCATGCCAGAGTCAAAAAGGCTTAGGGTACAAGACAATGAGCACTTCTTCTTGTAGATATAATGGAAGTGAAATAAGACAATAAGTACTTCTTCTTGTAGATATAATGGAAGTGGAACAAGACAATCGTCACTTCTTCTTGTAGATATAATGGAAATGAAATAAGACAATAAACACTTCTTCTTGCAGATATAATGGAAGAGGGACAAAACAATAAGAACTTCTTCTTGCAGATATAATGAAACCGGAATAAGAACATAAGCACTTCTACTTGTACATACAATGGAAGTGGAACTAGGCAGTAAGCACTTCTTGTACATATAACGGAAGTGGAATAAGACAATAAGCACGTGTTCTTGTAGATATAATGAAAGTGGAACAAGACAATAAGCCCTTCTACTTGTAGATATAATGGAAGTGGAATAAGAGAATATGCACTTGTACATACAATGGAAGTGGAACTAGGCAGCAAGCACTTCTTCTTGTACATATAACGGAAGTGGAATAAGACAATAAGCACGTGTTCTTGTAGATATAATGAAAGTGGAATAATACATAAGCACTTCTATTTGTAGATACAATGAAAGTGGGATAAGACAATAAGAACTAGTGCTTGTAGATATAATGAAAGTGGAAAAAGACAATAAGCACTTCTTCTTGTAGATATAATGAAAGTGGAATGAGACAAGAAGCACTTCTTCTTGTACATACAAAGAAAGCGGAACTAGGCAATAAGTACTTCTTTTTGTAGATACAATGAAAGTGGAAATCACTTTGCTGAACTGGAAGAATTCAATGAACCACATGTGAAAGTGGAGGACGGTTACTGGACGTTACCATATTATGACTGCGGAGGGGGTTACATTTGGATGGTGTCTTTGATCCAGCCTGTGTTTATTAGAGACAACACAACTCAGAGAGGGCATCGATTTGGGTAAGTGGTGTGACTGTCTGCACCATAATTTATAACTATACATCAATCACACTACTGTTAGACAAGTGTTTGTAGACGCTTCACAGTTTCCTGTTAGAGTGCATTAACCGACTGATTCATCGAATGACCATTTTATCTGACAAGTGGACAATGCACTCGTGATCTGTCACATTCAGTGCTTTTAGTTAACGTTCAGTGTTTCTTTTCCCTAGTTCTACCATTTACATTTATCATCTAACATGATAAAGATGTACATCCGTATGGTGTGCGAGCGGTCACGTGCGTATGCTTAACTTCGATTGTTTGGGTGTCATTCGCCGTAGTTACCCTTGTTGTTTACGTCGTGAATGGATGACTTATATGCATTTTAACGTATATCAAGGGCGTATTAACCAATAGGCTAACTAGGCAATAGCCTAGGGCGCCAACGTTTGAAGGGCACCACATTTTAAAAAAAATTCTCGGAAAAATGTGTATACTTACATATTCATGTAAAGGACACATTTTATAACACACCACAACAGTTATTGAGCAAAGCTTTCATATAAGTGCTACATAATGAACAGGAGCAAGGTATTACACAACAAGCAGTTGCGTGGCCTGCTTGAATATAAACGCTATGCAAATACATGTAATTTATAACGACTACGTAGAAACTAGGTTAATAGTGTTTTTAATCTATACTCTTATATTAATATTCTTGGTATCTTAATATATATATTTATTTATATATAAGATTCGAGGCTACAGCCCGGACGAGGGCAACATTTGCGGCGATCTATCTATCAAACGAAAGGTCTCGATCTAGTGTCTTCTCATTGATATTTTATTTTTCGAATCGGGCCCACCGGGAGGAACGGGGGGCGAAAATCCCCCAAAAATGGCCCTTTTTCGGCCGTTTTTTGCAAAAGTTATACGGCTGAGATGTAGAGAACGGGAACGGGCCGAGGGGGGTGCTGGGTATGGATAGATAGCCAGTTCAGCGGTGGGTGTAGTAGGGATATTTAGCATTCCCGAGAGGGCCGCGGCGCCCCGCAACGGGCGTTTTCCCGGACCCAACTCGCGATTTTTTCGAAATTTTGACCAAACAGCCTGCGAGAAAAACGTTCTAGCGTCGCCCAGTGGGACTCTCGGAAGGAGATATATAGCTCTTTACAAAGAGGAAGGACAGGGCTACACGATGATGTGGACTATATGTTAGGGCAGGTCCACCGAGAGGAGTATCAACGAGTTAGTTAGGAGTTCTATTTTCGGAAATTTTCACTTAGAAAACTGCTGACGCAAAGGCATTGTTATGACGTCATCCATTGTATTCTGTCTATAATCTTATAGCTTTAATTCAGCAAAAAGCTGCTACAGGCAAAGTAAACAAACAGTAGACACGATGTTACGGGCTTTGTGTTATAAATGTGGACTAGGTAGGATGTTCGCATATTATTGATTACACGTGTATTTATACGCAATCTTTTGCGGGGCCTTTGCTATTTATTATATTATAGCACATAGTTTCAACTTTGTGAAAAATGTTTGGAATGGTTTTGTTGTAATGCTGTGCTGTTGGTGCTTGTGCTATAGGTGTTGTCATCGTTGCCACCACCATCATCATCATCATCATCAACATCATGATCACCACGTGAGGTGGTGGATTTGATGTGGTGTGGTGGTGGTGTGCTTTGTGTGTTGTGCTATGGATGGTGTGGTGGGGTGATAGGGTGTGTGGGGTGTGGTATGGAGTGGGTGGCGTGGTGTGTGGGTGGGTGGGTGTTGTGGTGCGGTGTGGTGTTATGGTGTGGTATGCGGTGTGATGTGGTGGAGTATTAGGTGGGTGGTGTGTGGGTGGTGCAGCAGTGGTATGGTGTGGTGCATGGTGATCGTATGGCGTATTGGGTGGTGTGGTATGTGGGTCGCTGCTGCAGCGGTGTTGTAGGCAGTGTGGTGGAGATGCATGGTGTGGGAGGTGTGGGGGTGGTGGCGTGGCAGTGTGGTGTTATGGTGTGGTGCTGTGCGGTGTGATGTGGTGGAGTATTATGGTGTGGGTGGTGTGGTGTGTGGTGTGTGGTGGCAGCAGTGGTATGGTGCGTGACGCATGGTGGCGGTGTGGGCGGTGTGGTGTGGTGTGTGGTGGTGCGTGTGCTGCAGCGTATGGTGTGGGCGGTGTGGTGTGTAGGGGGTATGGTGGTGCAGTGTGTTATGGTGTGGTGCTGTGGTGTGGTGGTGGTGTTATGGTGTGGGCGCGGTGTGGTGTTATGGTGTGGTGCTGTGCGGTGTGATGTGGTGGAGTATTATGGTGTGGGTGGTGTGGTGTGGTGTGTGGGTGGTGCAGTGGTATGGTGTGGTGCAGTGTGGTGTGAAGTGGTGGAGTGGTATGGTGTGTGTGGTGTGGTGTGTAGGTGGTATGGTGTGGTGCGGTGTGGTGGTATTGTGTGGTGCGATGAGGTGGAGAGGTATGGTGTGGTGCAGTGTGGTGTGATGAGGTGGAGTGGTGTGGTGTGGGTTGTGTGTTGATTTGTGCACAAAATTCTTTTTGTGGGGTTTGGCTAGTCTATATATTAATATTCTTGGTATGGGCTTAATATATAAGATTCGAGGCTACAGCCCAGACGAGGGCACCATTTGCGGCGATCTATATATCAAACGAAAGGTCTCGATCTAGTGTCTTCTCATTGATGGTTTATTTTTCGAATCGGGCCCACCGGGAGGAACGGGGGGCGAAAAACCTCCAAAAATCGCCCTTTTTCGGCCGTTTTTTGCAAAAGTTATACGGCTGAGATGTAGAGAACGGGAATGGGCCGAGGGGGGTACTGGGTATGGATAGATAGCCCGTTCAGCGGAGGGTGTAGTAGGCATATTTAGAATTCCCGAGAGGGCCACGGCGCCCCGCAACGGGCGTTTTCCCGGACCCAACTCGCGATTTTTTCGAAATTTTGACCAAACAGCATGCGGGAAAAACGTTCTAGCGGCGCCCGGTGGGACTCTCGGAAGGAGATATATAGCTCTTTACAAAGAGGAAGGACAGGGCTACACGATGGTGTGAGCTATATTTTAGGGCAGGTCCACCGAGAGGAGTATCAACGAGTTAGTTAGGAGTTCTATTTTCGGCAATTTTCACTTAGAAAACTGTTGACGCAAAGGCATTGTTGTGACGTCATCCATTGTATTCTGTCTATAATCTTATAACTTTAATTCAGCAAAAAGCTACAGGCTTTGCGTTAGTTAAACAAACAGTAGACACGATGTTACGGGCTTTGTGTTATAAATGTGGACTAGGTAGGATGTTCGCGTATTATTGATTACACGTGTATTTATACGCAAAATCTTTTGCGGGGCCTTTGCTATTTATTATATTATAGCACATAGTTTCAAATTTGTGAAAAATGTTTGGAATGGTTTTGTTGTAATGCTGTGCTGTTGGTGCTTGTGCTATAGGTGTCGTCATCGTTGCCACCATCATCATCAACATCATGATCACCACGTGAGGTGGTGGATTTGATGTGGTGTGGCGGTGGTGTGCTTTGTGTGTTGTGCTATGGATGGTGTGGTGGGGTGATAGGGTGTGTGGGGTGTGGTGTGGGTAGTGTGGTATGGAGTGGGTGGTGTGGTGTGGTGTGTGGGTGGTGTGGTGTGGTGTGGTGCAGTGTGGTGTGATGTGGTGGAGTCGTATGGTGTGGGTGGTGTGGTGTGGTGTGTGGGTGGTGCGGTGTGCTGCAGCGGTATGGTGTGGTGCAGTGTGGTGTGTAGGTGGGTGGGTGGTGTGGTGCAGTGTGGTGTTATGGTGTGGTGCTGTGTGGTGTGGTGCAGTGTGGTGTTATGGTGTGGTGCTGTGCGGTGTGATGTGGTGGAGTATTATGGTGTGGGTGGTGTGGTGTGGTGTGTGGGTGGTGCAGTGGTATGGTGTGGTGCAGTGTGGTGTGATGTGGTGGAGTGGTGTGTAGGTGGTATGGTGTGGTGCAGTGTGGTGTGATGTGGTGGAGTGGTATGGTGTGGGTGGTGTGGTGTGTAGGTGGGTGGGTGGTGTGGTGCAGTGTGGTATTATGGTGTGGTGCTGTGCGGTGTGATGTGGTGGAGTGGTATGGTGTGGTGTGATGAGGTGGAGTGGTGTGGTGTGGGTTTTGTGTTGATTTGTGCACAAAATTCTTTTTGTGGGGTTTGGCTAGTCTATATATTAATATTCTTGGTATATATATATATATATAAGATTCGAGGCTACAGCCCGGACGAGGGCACCATTTGCGGCGATCTATATATCAAACGAAAGGTCTCGATCTAGTGTCGTCTCATTGATGGTTTATTTTTCGAATCGGGCCCACCGGGAGGAACGGGGGGCGAAAAACCTCCAAAAATGGCCATTTTCGGCCGTTTTTTGCAAAAGTTATACGGCTGAGATGTAGAGAACGGGAACGGGCCGAGGGTGGTGCTGGGTATGGATAGATAGCCCGTTCAGCGGTGGGTGTAGTAGGCCTATTTAGAATTCGCGAGAGGGCCACGGCGCCCCGTAACGGGCGTTTTCCCGGACCCAATTCGCGATTTTTTCGAAATTTTGACCAAACAGCATGCGGGAAAAACGTTCTAGCGGCGCCCGGTGGGACTCTCGGAAGGAGATATATAGCTCTTTACAAAGAGGAAGGACAGGGCTACACGATGATGTGGGCTATATGTTAGGGCAGGTCCACCGAGAGGAGTACCGACGAGTTAATTAGAGGTTCCATTTTCGGCAATTTTCGCTTAGAAAACTGTGACGCAAAGGCATTGTTGTGACGTCATCTATTGTATTCTACTCTGCTTATAACTTTAATTCAGCAAAAAGCTACAGGCTTTGCGTTAGTTAAACAAACAGTAGACACGATGTTACGGGCTTTGTGTTATAAATGTGGACTAGGTAGGATGTTCGCGTATTATTGATTACACGTGTATTTATACGCAAAATCTTTTGCGGGGCCTTTGCTATTTATTATATTATAGCACATAGTTTCAACTTTGTGAAAA
Organism: Tubiluchus corallicola; assembly: GCA_030141605.1. Lineage (NCBI taxonomy): Eukaryota > Metazoa > Priapulida > Priapulimorpha > Priapulimorphida > Tubiluchidae > Tubiluchus > Tubiluchus corallicola. The sequence goes on from JAQGDQ010001362.1 coordinate 42,566, forward strand.
ATGTTTGGAATGGTTTTGTTGTAATGCTGTGCTGTTGGTGCTTGTGCTATAGGTGTTGTCAGTGGTGTTATGCGGTGCCAGTGGTGTTGTGCATTGTGTGTTGTGCTATGGTGCTGTGTGGTGTGATGTGGTGGGGTATGGTGTGGGTAGTGTGGTATGGGAGTGAGTGGCAGTGGTATGGTGTGGTGCAGTGTGGTGTGATGGGTGGAGTGGTGTGGTGCAGTGTGGTGTGATGTGGTGGAGTATTATGGTGTGGTGTGGTGTGTGGGTGGTGCAGTGTGCTGCAGCAGGGCGGTGGTGTGTAGGTGGGTGGGTGGTGTGGTGCAGTGTGGTGTGATGGTGTGGTGCTGTGTGGTGTGGTGTTATGGTGTGGTGTGTGTGGTGTGGTGTTATGGTGTGGTGCTGTGAGGTGTGATGTGGTGGAGTGGTATGGTGTGGGTGGTGTGGTGTGGTGGTGTGGTGTGGTGCAGTGGTATGGTGTGGTGCAGTGTGGTGTGATGTGGTGGAGTGGTATGGTGTGTGTGGTGTGATGTGGTGGAGTGGTATGGTGTGGTGCGGTGTGGTGGTATTGTGTGGTGCGATGAAGTGTAGTGTTATGGTGTGGTGCAGTGCGGTGTGATGAGGTGGAGTGGTGTGGTGTGGGTTGTGTGTTGATTTGTGCACAAAATTCTTTTTGTGGGGTTTGGCTAGTATATTAATATTCTTCTTGGTATATTTATATATATATAAGATTCGAGGCTACAGCCCAGACGAGGGCACCATTTGCGGCGATCTATATATCAAACGAAAGGTCTCGATCTAGTGTCATCTCATTGATGGTTTATTTTTCGAATCGGGCCCACCGGGAGGAACGGGGAGCGAAAAACCTCCAAAAATGGCCCTTTTTCGGCCGTTTTTTGCAAAAGTTATACGGCTGAGATGTAGAGAACGGGAACGGGCCGAGGGGGGTACTGGGTATGGATAGATAGCCCGTTCAGCGGTGGGTGTCATAGGCCTATTTAGAATTCGCGAGAGGGCCACGGCGCCCCGCAACGGGCGTTTTCCCGGACCCAACTCGCGATTTTTTCGAAATTTTGACCAAACAGCCTGCGGGAAAAACGTTCTAGCGTCGCCTGGTGGGACTCTCGGAAAGAGATATATGGCTCTTTAGAAAGAAGAAGAACGGGGCTACACGATGATGTGGGCTATATGTTAGGGCAGGTCCACCGAGAGGAGTATCAACGAGTTAGTTAGGAGTTCTATTTTCGGCAATTTTCGCTTAGAAAACTGCTGACGCAAAGGCATTGTTGTGACGTCATCCATTGTACTCTGTCTATAATCTTATAACTTCAATTCAGCAAAAAGCTACAGGCTTTGCGTTAGTTAAACAAACAGTAGACACGATGTTACGGGCTTTGTGTTATAAATGTGGACTAGGTAGGATGTTCGCGTATTATTGATTACACGTGTATTTATACGCAAAATCTTTTGCTATTTATTATATTATAGCACATAGTTTCAACTTTGTGAAAAATGTTTGGAATGGTTTTGTTGCAATGCTGTGCTATTGGTGCTTGTGCTATAGGTGTCATCATCGTTGCCACCATCATTATCATCATCATCAACATCATGATCACCACGTGAGGTGGTGGGTTTGATGTGGTGTGGTGGTGGTGTGCTTTGTGTGTTGTGCTATGGATGGTGTGGTGGGGTGATAGGGTGTGTGGGGTGTGGTGTGGGTAGTGTGGTATGGAGTGGGTGGCGTGGTGTGTGGGTGGGTGGGTGTTGTGGTGCAGTGCGGTGTGATGTGGTGGAGTATTATGGTGTGGGTGGTGTGTGGGTGGTGCGGTGTG